>CM029560.1:25099080-25488832 GCA_017141385.1 Sogatella furcifera
ATCTATAATCAAAACACACAATCCGATATTCTCTCAAAAACAAGTCGAGCCCACTGCTATTCGGTATCAAACAACTAATTGACTAACTTAACCTAATAATACTCATCAAACATCACTGTTCATAGTATGAAGCCTGTCTACCCCAGCCAACTCATATATCGATGAGAACAGCTCTGTCTAAATGAAAACCTGTGTAATATATGATGCACACAGATATTTATAATTTTAAATATATGCTCTTAAAAATTTCTGATATCCTGGTTATGGTAAGAATAAAACGAACGACACCGTGAAGTGTCTAATGTTAATGATCTGGTTGGTAGAGCTCTTATCGATAAACTGAGTGTACAATGATGCTTGAATACATCTAATGAAAATCTGTGCTAGGAATAATTTTTATGATAAATATGGGGCTTCACAACGGTTTGAATTCCTCCGTTGATGAGACCTCAGGGACCTAGTTCGCTTCGCTTAATCATAATTGTTATGTTTTAGGTTTTTATGATGCCATGTTATGGTCTTTTCGCCCATCAAGGGTCCGAAAAACGTGTAATTTGAGAGCACGCGGTCGGGACAAAATTATCAGCTTTAGCGAGCTCTTTATTCTCGAGAATGCGTTTCTCCCCTATAGCCCACATTTTACACAATGTTTAGAGATTTTTAGAGCTTCTCGACATAAAATTTTGTTAGTCAAGGTATAAAATAATAAAGCTCACCAAAGATTGTAGTTTTGTTGTTTGAAATCATATATCTAAAACCTGTAATGATGTAATGATGATGGAGGACAAATGTTTGAATTAAGATGATACGTCTTAATTTTGTAGCCGTAGAAGCAGTGATATTTTTATATCTAGTGTGTAGAGTGTTAATTGGGGAGAGCAAAATGATATAAGGTATTACTGTAAAGTATCAACTATTGGAATTACAACGATTCATTTCATTATTACAAATATTCAAAGCATGGATGAGAACTTCAAGAAATGTGGCCATCTCTCATAGGTACTACTAAATAAATATTCAAGAGTTAGGCAGTAAAAATAAAAAGATTCGAATAAGTTTCTTTGAGAAAATTAATTTCATCAATTATTGGTTATCAATATTAAGGTTCTTGAAAACATGTTCGCTGTACAAGAAGAGAATTTTTTCAACTTTCTAATGAATTAATTTTTTTCAAAACCCCATTTTTTATGAAAAAATGTATTTGTTAAAAAACAAGGTGGGAGTGCAAAAGTCGTTAGGACCTCTCAAAACACTGTTTCTGTTCAAGATACAATGCTCTAGAGTCCACACAAATCTGCCCAACATGTTCTATGCCTTGAAAGTAGGAATGGATGACATTTGGCAAATATTTTTTATAAAAAAATGAGGCTTTTACTTATTGTACAGTAAATTACAACCGTACTTTTTCTTCTTCATATTATTTTATAACCATTAAATTGATGATAGAATTATTTTTTAAAGATTTAGTGACTTATTCAAATATTCCCGTTTCACTGCCGAACCCTGTTCAATATTAGACAAAAAATGAGGTATCACTAATGCTTTTCATTTTCTTATCAATATAGTAGAATTTCTATTGATTTTGTGGAAGACTCCTTGGTAGAAGGATACCCTTTTTGAAGTTGACAATTCACTTATTTATTGGTTTCTTTTACCACTGGCGGCTCGTACTCACGAAACAGATGAAGTGCCCGTATCTTTTACTGTACAGCACTACACCTTTTTCGTGGGCACGAGCCGCCATTGTCTTTTACTTCTCTATTTTTTTAATTCCTTGTTTCTTCGCTTAATATTATGTAGTGGATTGTAGACTATTTATGTACCAATATATTTCTTCCCACATATGGATTAATCTAACACATTACCGTATCATGTAAGTGAGTTGGAGCAATTCTCCAACTGAGTTGGAGTTATTGTTTTAAATCTCCATAGTTTAGCGTCTATTATTTTTTAACTATTGATTCAATTTGGACAGACATCATAATTGAATGAAAAGACAAGATAGTATTTAATATGGATAACTACCGTACCTCAAAGTCACCGTCTCATCTAGTATCTAGCCTACTCAACAAGACATCAGAATACTAGTTTCCAACTGAGCTGCTCTCAATCTAACAAGCAGCAGTTCACTGTACTCTTCTTCCAACTCTGATTCAACCGACGCTCAGTTAGTTCACTGTTTACTCCCTAGAGTGCAGCACCTACACCAGTTCACGAGACCGGCGTGAAGCTGGCCCCGCCATGTTGTACCCAAAATTTCAAACATGTGTCATAATTATGGGTTTTTTATGGGTATTCAACGTATATAACTTTTAAATTATGGGTTCAACTAGTAATATGTTTTATATCAATTTATATTTTGGCGGGCCAGAATCACGTTTAGCCCGCCACATTGCATGATTTCTGAAACAAATGTGTCATTCGATAGAGAACATTATGGGTATTCATTCTATACCATTTTCAAATTTTGTGTTCAACAATTACGACCAGGAGAGACTTTCAAAGTGTAAGAATTTGGTGGGCCAGAATCACGCTTAGCCCGCCACATTGCATAATTTCGACGAGAAATATTTCATTCGATGGGGAAAATAATGGGTTTTAATTCTATACCATTTTTAAATTTTGGGTACAACAATTACGATCAGAAGAGACTTTGAAAGAATTCAACTGTCGCACCCTAGCGAGCATTTTTTGAACTGAGACTGCTCAGAAATTATGTACAGTGTACTGTCTTTAGCCATCATAATATTACCTAGCCAAGGAATTACTTCGTTCAGGTAACCAGGTCCCTTGCCGCCCCCGGCGAATCTTTTTTCAGACTCTAAGTGATTGAAACCTATGTATACTGTCTCTGGCCATCATAATATAACATTCAATATTTATGTGTATCATAAATGCATCCTCAGCAGAGGAATATACTTCAGGTACCCAGGTCCCTTGCCGCCCCCAGTGAATCTTTTTTCAGGCTAAAAGTGATTGAAACCTATGTATACTATCTCTGACTATCATAATATACCATTCAATATTTATGTGTATCATAAATGCATCCTCAGCAGAGGGATATAGCTCAGGTAACCAGGTCCTCTGCCGCCCCCGGCAATCCTTTTTCCAGGCTAAAAAAGATTGAAACCTATGTATACTATCTCTGACTATCATAATATACCATTCAAGATTTATGTGTATCATAAATGCATCCTCAGCAGAGGGATATAGTTCAGGTAACCAGGTCCTCTGCCGCCCCCGGTGAATTTTTCTTCAGGCTAAAAGTGATGGATACCAATGTATACTGTCTCTGGCCATCATGATATAACATTCAATAATTATGTGTATCATAAATGCATCCTCAGCAGAGGAATATAGTTCAGGTAACCAGGTCCTCTGCCGCCCCCGGTGAATTTTTCTTCAGGCTAAAAGTGATGGATACCAATGTATACTGTCTCTGGCCATCATGATATAACATTCAATATTTATGTGTATCATAAATGCATCCTCAGCAGAGGAATATAGTTCAGGTAAGCAGGTCCTCTACCGCCCCCAGCAAATCTTTTTTCAGGCTAAAAGTGTTGGAAACCCATGTATACTATCTCTGACTATCATAATATATAATTCAATATTTATGTGTATCATAAATGCATCCTCAGCAGAGGAATATACTTCAGGTACCCAGGTCCCTTGCCGCCCCCAGTGAATCTTTTTTCAGGCTAAAAGTGATTGAAACCTATGTATACTATCTCTGACTATCATAATATACCATTCAATATTTATGTGTATCATAAATGCATCCTCAGCAGAGGGATATAGTTCAGGTAACCAGGTCCTCTGCCGCCCCCGGTGAATTTTTCTTCAGGCTAAAAATGATGGATACCAATGTATACTGTCTCTGGCCATCATGATATAACATTCAATAATTATGTGTATCATAAATGCATTCTCAGCAGAGGAATATAGTTCACGTACCCAGGTCCCTTGCCGCCCCCAGTGAATCTTTTTTCAGGCTAAAAGTGATTGAAACCTATGTATACTATCTCTGACTATCATAATATACCATTCAATATTTATGTGTATCATAAATGCATCCTCAGCAGAGGAATATAGTTCAGGTAACCAGGTCCTCTGCCGCCCCCGGTGAATTTTTCTTCAGGCTAAAAGTGATGGATACCAATGTATACTGTCTCTGGCCATCATGATATAACATTCAATAATTATGTGTATCATAAATGCATCCTCAGCAGAGGAATATAGTTCAGGTAACCAGGTCCTCTGCCGCCCCCGGTGAATTTTTCTTCAGGCTAAAAGTGATGGATACCAATGTATACTGTCTCTGGCCATCATGATATAACATTCAATATTTATGTGTATCATAAATGCATCCTCAGCAGAGGAATATAGTTCAGGTAAGCAGGTCCTCTACCGCCCCCAGCAAATCTTTTTTCAGGCTAAAAGTGTTGGAAACCCATGTATACTATCTCTGACTATCATAATATATAATTCAATATTTATGTGTATCATAAATGCATCCTCAGCAGAGGAATATACTTCAGGTACCCAGGTCCCTTGCCGCCCCCAGTGAATCTTTTTTCAGGCTAAAAGTGATTGAAACCTATGTATACTATCTCTGACTATCATAATATACCATTCAATATTTATGTGTATCATAAATGCATCCTCAGCAGAGGGATATAGTTCAGGTAACCAGGTCCTCTGCCGCCCCCGGTGAATTTTTCTTCAGGCTAAAAGTGATGGATACCAATGTATACTGTCTCTGGCCATCATGATATAACATTCAATAATTATGTGTATCATAAATGCATCCTCAGCAGAGGAATATAGTTCAGGTAACCAGGTCCTCTGCCGCCCCCGGTGAATCTTTTTTCAGGCTAAAAGTGATTGAAACCTATGTATACTGTCTCTGGCCATCATAATATAAAATTCAATATTTATGTGTATCATAAATGCATCCTCAGTAGAGGAATATAGTTAATGTAACCAGGTCCTCTGCCGCCCCCGGCAAATCTCTTTTTCAGGCTAAAAGTGATTGAAACTTATGTATACTGTCTCTGACTATCATAATGTAACATTCAATATTTATGTGTATCATAAATGCATCCTCAGAAGAGGAATATAGTTCAGGTAACCAGGTCCTCTGCCGCCCACGGTGAATCTTTTTCAGGCTAAAAGTTATTGAAACCTATGTATACTGTCTCCGACTATCATAATATAACATTCAATATTTATGTGTATCATAAATGCATCCTCAGCAGAGGAATATAATAAAGGTAACCAGGTCCTCTGCCGCCCCGGGTGAATTTTTTTCAGGCTAAGAGTGATGGATACCCATGTTTACTGTCACTGGCCATCATAATATACCATTCAATATTAATGTGTATCATAAATGCATCCTCAGCAGAGGAATATAGTTCAGGTAACCAGGTCCTCTGCCGCCCCCGGTGAATTTTTCTTCAGGCTAAAAGTGATGGATACCAATGTATACTGTCTCTGGCCATCATGATATAACATTCAATAATTATGTGTATCATAAATGCATCCTCAGCAGAGGAATATAGTTCAGGTAACCAGGTCCTCTGCCGCCCCCGGTGAATTTTTCTTCAGGCTAAAAGTGATGGATACCAATGTATACTGTCTCTGGCCATCATGATATAACATTCAATATTTATGTGTATCATAAATGCATCCTCAGCAGAGGAATATAGTTCAGGTAAGCAGGTCCTCTACCGCCCCCAGCAAATCTTTTTTCAGGCTAAAAGTGTTGGAAACCCATGTATACTATCTCTGACTATCATAATATATAATTCAATATTTATGTGTATCATAAATGCATCCTCAGCAGAGGAATATACTTCAGGTACCCAGGTCCCTTGCCGCCCCCAGTGAATCTTTTTCAGGCTAAAAGTGATTGAAACCTATGTATACTATCTCTGACTATCATAATATACCATTCAATATTTATGTGTATCATAAATGCATCCTCAGCAGAGGGATATAGTTCAGGTAACCAGGTCCTCTGCCGCCCCCGGTGAATTTTTCTTCAGGCTAAAAGTGATGGATACCAATGTATACTGTCTCTGGCCATCATGATATAACATTCAATAATTATGTGTATCATAAATGCATCCTCAGCAGAGGAATATAGTTCAGGTAACCAGGTCCTCTGCCGCCCCCGGTGAATCTTTTTCAGGCTAAAAGTGATTGAAACCTATGTATACTGTCTCTGGCCATCATAATATAAAATTCAATATTTATGTGTATCATAAATGCATCCTCAGTAGAGGAATATAGTTAATGTAACCAGGTCCTCTGCCGCCCCCGGCAAATCTTTTTTCAGGCTAAAAGTGATTGAAACTTATGTATACTGTCTCTGACTATCATAATGTAACATTCAATATTTATGTGTATCATAAATGCATCCTCAGAAGAGGAATATAGTTCAGGTAACCAGGTCCTCTGCCGCCCACGGTGAATCTTTTTCAGGCTAAAAGTTATTGAAACCTATGTATACTGTCTCCGACTATCATAATATAACATTCAATATTTATGTGTATCATAAATGCATCCTCAGCAGAGGAATATAATAAAGGTAACCAGGTCCTCTGCCGCCCCGGGTGAATTTTTCAGGCTAAGAGTGATGGATACCCATGTTTACTGTCACTGGCCATCATAATATACCATTCAATATTAATGTGTATCATAAATGCATCCTCAGCAGAGGAATATAGTTCAGGTAACCAGGTCCTCTGCCGCCCCCGGTGAATTTTTCTTCAGGCTAAAAGTGATGGATACCAATGTATACTGTCTCTGGCCTTCATGATATAACATTCAATATTTATGTGTATCATAAATGCATCCTCAGCAGAGGAATATAGTTCAGGTAAGCAGGTCCTCTACCGCCCCCAGCAAATCTTTTTTCAGGCTAAAAGTGTTGGAAACCCATGTATACTATCTCTGACTATCATAATATATAATTCAATATTTATGTGTATCATAAATGCATCCTCAGCAGAGGAATATACTTCAGGTACCCAGGTCCCTTGCCGCCCCCAGTGAATCTTTTTTCAGGCTAAAAGTGATTGAAACCTATGTATACTATCTCTGACTATCATAATATACCATTCAATATTTATGTGTATCATAAATGCATCCTCAGCAGAGGGATATAGTTCAGGTAACCAGGTCCTCTGCCGCCCCCGGTGAATTTTTCTTCAGGCTAAAAGTGATGGATACCAATGTATACTGTCTCTGGCCATCATGATATAACATTCAATAATTATGTGTATCATAAATGCATCCTCAGCAGAGGAATATAGTTCAGGTACCCAGGTCCCTTGCCGCCCCCAGTGAATCTTTTTCAGGCTAAAAGTGATTGAAACCTATGTATACTATCTCTGACTATCATAATATACCATTCAATATTTATGTGTATCATAAATGCATCCTCAGCAGAGGGATATAGCTCAGGTAACCAGGTCCTCTGCCGCCCCCGGCAATCCTTTTTCCAGGCTAAAAAAGATTGAAACCTATGTATACTATCTCTGACTATCATAATATACCATTCAATATTTATGTGTATCATAAATGCATCCTCAGCAGAGGGATATAGTTCAGGTAACCAGGTCCTCTGCCGCCCCCGGTGAATTTTTCTTCAGGCTAAAAGTGATGGATACCAATGTATACTGTCTCTGGCCATCATGATATAACATTCAATAATTATGTGTATCATAAATGCATCCTCAGCAGAGGAATATAGTTCAGGTAACCAGGTCCTCTGCCGCCCCCGGTGAATCTTTTTTCAGGCTAAAAGTGATTGAAACCTATGTATACTGTCTCTGGCCATCATAATATAAAATTCAATATTTATGTGTATCATAAATGCATCCTCAGTAGAGGAATATAGTTAATGTAACCAGGTCCTCTGCCGCCCCCGGCAAATCTTTTTTCAGGCTAAAAGTGATTGAAACTTATGTATACTGTCTCTGACTATCATAATGTAACATTCAATATTTATGTGTATCATAAATGCATCCTCAGAAGAGGAATATAGTTCAGGTAACCAGGTCCTCTGCCGCCCACGGTGAATCTTTTTCAGGCTAAAAGTTATTGAAACCTATGTATACTGTCTCCGACTATCATAATATAACATTCAATATTTATGTGTATCATAAATGCATCCTCAGCAGAGGAATATAATAAAGGTAACCAGGTCCTCTGCCGCCCCCGGGTGAATTTTTTTTCAGGCTAAGAGTGATGGATACCCATGTTTACTGTCACTGGCCATCATAATATACCATTCAATATTAATGTGTATCATAAATGCATCCTCAGCAGAGGAATATAGTTCAGGTAACCAGGTCCTCTGCCGCCCCCGGTGAATTTTTCTTCAGGCTAAAAGTGATGGATACCAATGTATACTGTCTCTGGCCATCATGATATAACATTCAATAATTATGTGTATCATAAATGCATCCTCAGCAGAGGAATATAGTTCAGGTAACCAGGTCCTCTGCCGCCCCCGGTGAATTTTTCTTCAGGCTAAAAGTGATGGATACCAATGTATACTGTCTCTGGCCATCATGATATAACATTCAATATTTATGTGTATCATAAATGCATCCTCAGCAGAGGAATATAGTTCAGGTAAGCAGGTCCTCTACCGCCCCCAGCAAATCTTTTTTCAGGCTAAAAGTGTTGGAAACCCATGTATACTATCTCTGACTATCATAATATATAATTCAATATTTATGTGTATCATAAATGCATCCTCAGCAGAGGAATATACTTCAGGTACCCAGGTCCCTTGCCGCCCCCAGTGAATCTTTTTTCAGGCTAAAAGTGATTGAAACCTATGTATACTATCTCTGACTATCATAATATACCATTCAATATTTATGTGTATCATAAATGCATCCTCAGCAGAGGGATATAGTTCAGGTAACCAGGTCCTCTGCCGCCCCCGGTGAATTTTTCTTCAGGCTAAAAGTGATGGATACCAATGTATACTGTCTCTGGCCATCATGATATAACATTCAATAATTATGTGTATCATAAATGCATCCTCAGCAGAGGAATATAGTTCAGGTAACCAGGTCCTCTGCCGCCCCGGTGAATCTTTTTCAGGCTAAAAGTGATTGAAACCTATGTATACTGTCTCTGGCCATCATAATATAAAATTCAATATTTATGTGTATCATAAATGCATCCTCAGTAGAGGAATATAGTTAATGTAACCAGGTCCTCTGCCGCCCCCGGCAAATCTTTTTCAGGCTAAAAGTGATTGAAACTTATGTATACTGTCTCTGACTATCATAATGTAACATTCAATATTTATGTGTATCATAAATGCATCCTCAGAAGAGGAATATAGTTCAGGTAACCAGGTCCTCTGCCGCCCACGGTGAATCTTTTTTCAGGCTAAAAGTTATTGAAACCTATGTATACTGTCTCCGACTATCATAATATAACATTCAATATTTATGTGTATCATAAATGCATCCTCAGCAGAGGAATATAATAAAGGTAACCAGGTCCTCTGCCGCCCCCGGGTGAATTTTTTCAGGCTAAGAGTGATGGATACCCATGTTTACTGTCACTGGCCATCATAATATACCATTCAATATTAATGTGTATCATAAATGCATCCTCAGCAGAGGAATATAGTTCAGGTAACCAGGTCCTCTGCCGCCCCCGGTGAATTTTTCTTCAGGCTAAAAGTGATGGATACCAATGTATACTGTCTCTGGCCTTCATGATATAACATTCAATATTTATGTGTATCATAAATGCATCCTCAGCAGAGGAATATAGTTCAGGTAAGCAGGTCCTCTACCGCCCCCAGCAAATCTTTTTTCAGGCTAAAAGTGTTGGAAACCCATGTATACTATCTCTGACTATCATAATATATAATTCAATATTTATGTGTATCATAAATGCATCCTCAGCAGAGGAATATACTTCAGGTACCCAGGTCCCTTGCCGCCCCCAGTGAATCTTTTTTCAGGCTAAAAGTGATTGAAACCTATGTATACTATCTCTGACTATCATAATATACCATTCAATATTTATGTGTATCATAAATGCATCCTCAGCAGAGGGATATAGTTCAGGTAACCAGGTCCTCTGCCGCCCCCGGTGAATTTTTCTTCAGGCTAAAAGTGATGGATACCAATGTATACTGTCTCTGGCCATCATGATATAACATTCAATAATTATGTGTATCATAAATGCATCCTCAGCAGAGGAATATAGTTCAGGTACCCAGGTCCCTTGCCGCCCCCAGTGAATCTTTTTTCAGGCTAAAAGTGATTGAAACCTATGTATACTATCTCTGACTATCATAATATACCATTCAATATTTATGTGTATCATAAATGCATCCTCAGCAGAGGGATATAGCTCAGGTAACCAGGTCCTCTGCCGCCCCGGCAATCCTTTTTCCAGGCTAAAAAAGATTGAAACCTATGTATACTATCTCTGACTATCATAATATACCATTCAATATTTATGTGTATCATAAATGCATCCTCAGCAGAGGGATATAGTTCAGGTAACCAGGTCCTCTGCCGCCCCCGGTGAATTTTTCTTCAGGCTAAAAGTGATGGATACCAATGTATACTGTCTCTGGCCATCATGATATAACATTCAATAATTATGTGTATCATAAATGCATCCTCAGCAGAGGAATATAGTTCAGGTAACCAGGTCCTCTGCCGCCCCCGGTGAATCTTTTTTCAGGCTAAAAGTGATTGAAACCTATGTATACTGTCTCTGGCCATCATAATATAAAATTCAATATTTATGTGTATCATAAATGCATCCTCAGTAGAGGAATATAGTTAATGTAACCAGGTCCTCTGCCGCCCCGGCAAATCTTTTTCAGGCTAAAAGTGATTGAAACTTATGTATACTGTCTCTGACTATCATAATGTAACATTCAATATTTATGTGTATCATAAATGCATCCTCAGAAGAGGAATATAGTTCAGGTAACCAGGTCCTCTGCCGCCCACGGTGAATCTTTTTTCAGGCTAAAAGTTATTGAAACCTATGTATACTGTCTCCGACTATCATAATATAACATTCAATATTTATGTGTATCATAAATGCATCCTCAGCAGAGGAATATAATAAAGGTAACCAGGTCCTCTGCCGCCCCGGGTGAATTTTTTCAGGCTAAGAGTGATGGATACCCATGTTTACTGTCACTGGCCATCATAATATACCATTCAATATTAATGTGTATCATAAATGCATCCTCAGCAGAGGAATATAGTTCAGGTAACCAGGTCCTCTGCCGCCCCCGGTGAATTTTTCTTCAGGCTAAAAGTGATGGATACCAATGTATACTGTCTCTGGCCATCATGATATAACATTCAATAATTATGTGTATCATAAATGCATCCTCAGCAGAGGAATATAGTTCAGGTAACCAGGTCCTCTGCCGCCCCCGGTGAATTTTTCTTCAGGCTAAAAGTGATGGATACCAATGTATACTGTCTCTGGCCATCATGATATAACATTCAATATTTATGTGTATCATAAATGCATCCTCAGCAGAGGAATATAGTTCAGGTAAGCAGGTCCTCTACCGCCCCCAGCAAATCTTTTTTCAGGCTAAAAGTGTTGGAAACCCATGTATACTATCTCTGACTATCATAATATATAATTCAATATTTATGTGTATCATAAATGCATCCTCAGCAGAGGAATATACTTCAGGTACCCAGGTCCCTTGCCGCCCCCAGTGAATCTTTTTTCAGGCTAAAAGTGATTGAAACCTATGTATACTATCTCTGACTATCATAATATACCATTCAATATTTATGTGTATCATAAATGCATCCTCAGCAGAGGGATATAGTTCAGGTAACCAGGTCCTCTGCCGCCCCCGGTGAATTTTTCTTCAGGCTAAAAGTGATGGATACCAATGTATACTGTCTCTGGCCATCATGATATAACATTCAATATTTATGTGTATCATAAATGCATCCTCAGCAGAGGAATATAGTTCAGGTAAGCAGGTCCTCTACCGCCCCCAGCAAATCTTTTTTCAGGCTAAAAGTGTTGGAAACCCATGTATACTGTCTCTGACCATCATAATTTAACATTCAATATTTATGTGTATGATAAATGCATCCTCAGCAGAGGAATATAGTTCAGGTAACCAGGTCCTCTGCCGCCCCCGGTGAATCTTCTTTCAGGAAAAAAGTGATTGAATCTTATGTATACTGTCTCTGGCTATTATAATGTATAAATCAATATCAATGGGTATCATAAATTCATCCTCAGCAGAGGAAAATATTTCAGGTACCCAGGTCCCTTGCCGCCCCCGGTGAATCTTTTTTCAGGCTAAAAGTGTTGGAAACCCATGTATACTGTCTCTGACCATCATAATTCAACATTCAATATTCATGTGTATCATAAATGCATCCTCAGCAGAGAAATATAGTTCAGGTAAGCAGGTCCTCTACCGCCCCCAGCAAATCTTTTTTCAGGCTAAAAGTGTTGGAAACCCATGTATAATGTCTCTGACCATCATAATTTAACATTCAATATTTATGTGTATCATAAATGCATCCTCAGCAGAGAAATATAGTTCAGGTAACCAGGTCCTCTGCCGCCCCCGGCAAATCTTTTTTCTGGCTAAAAGTGATTGAAACTTATGTATACTGTCTCTGACTATCATAATGTAACATTCAATATTTATGTGTATGATAAATGCATCCTCAGCAGAGGAATATAGTTTAGGTAACCAGGTCCCTTGCCGCCCCCGGTAAATCTTTTTCAAGGCTGAAAGTGATTGGAACCCATGTATACTGTCTCTGGCTACCTTAATATACCATTCAATATTAATGGGTATCATAAATGGATCCTCAGCAGAGGAATATATTTCAGGTAACCAGGTTCCTTGCCGCCCCCGGTGAATCTTTTTTCAGGCTAAAAGATATTGAAACTTATTCATACTGCTTCTGGCCATCATAATATACCATTCAATATTAATGGGTATCGTAAATGGATCCTCAGCAGGGGAATATAGTGTTCAGGTAACCAGGTCCCTTTCCGTTCCCGGCAAAACTTTTTCTTATTAAATCTTATTATCTTTGTTTGATTTATTAAATTAGGCTACTGCTATTAGAAGTTCGAGTTTCAATATTGTTTAATTTATGGAAGTGACAGTTTGATTAATTAATATCAATACTTTTATGTTAGAATATTTTTGGATTGGAAGTATTCAAATCATACATCGTGAAAGCGTAGGCCTATATCATTGTCAAGAATATACGCTTATATAAAATAGAATTGTTAATTAGTGAAGATCTGTACGATTCAAAACCTATCTGTAAAGATATATGTTTGAAGGAACTCTTCATAAACACAATCCTGAAGGAACTCTTCATAAACACAATCCTGCGTTCGGAAATGCGAAACTATCAATAAATAATCAGTTATCAATTTAATAATCAAAAATAAATGAGCAGTCCAAATTCAGTTCATTATGCAGGTAGATCATTTGGAACTTCTTGAGTTTTCATTGTATTAAGACATAAAATCCGAAAAATATGAATAACCTTTTTATTTGTTGTCAGATTAACTTGAATTTTTATGGGAAGGACACTACTATAGAGAGGAATGATCCTGTTTTTTGTAGAATTTTTCCAGCTCCTCCCCCCCCCAAGGTCCAAAAACCGTTCGGGCGATTTCATTCATTTTAAATTTCCCGGATTAGAAAGACTTGGCGCGATGGCATGTGATTGATTGATAATTGCACGCGGAAGAAAAACAGACATTCTGGAATGTTGGGAAAATGACTCCAGCTTGGTCAATATCTATTAAAAAGTTATAAATTTGGTCTCAAATTGTAGATGAGAATGTTTTCTACAATTTGAAATTCGATTTTTGATTTTTTAGCAATATTGACCGAGCTGGAGGCATTTTCCCATCTTGCGAGAATGTCTTCTTTGCTTCTTCTCTGTGAGTAGTGTTGTCTTAGATCAAACGATCAAAGCCTATTGAGGCTCCGAGAAACCTACACTTGTATGCGCATGTCTGTCCAAGCAAAGAAGACCGTGTGGCAAGATGGGAAAGTGACTCCAACTCGGTCAATATTGGTTCAAAAAATATTAATTTGGTCTCATTTTGTAGATCAAAATGTTTTCTACACTTGAGAATAAATCAATAATTTTCGAACCAATATTGACCGAGCAGAAGTCATTTTCTCATCTTGACAGGGGGTCTTCTTCGCTTAGACAGACTATACTGGGGCTTCATCATTATTCTATAGTATATAGAATAATTATTGCTGATAGAGATGTAAAGTCTCCAAGCAAAGAAGACATCTTGGCAAGATGGGAAAAAACTTCAGCTTGGACAATATCGGTTAAAAATAATAGACTTGGTCTCAAATTGTAGGGAACATTCTGATCTTCAATTTAAGACCAAAATTTTACTTTTTGAACGAATAATGACCAAGCTGGAGTCATTTCCCCATCTAGCCAGAATATATTTCTTCCTTGCACAGACTACAGTAAATAGCGAGAAATTACTATAATGATCATCAGACTCTATAAATGAGTGCCTATTCGCTTTCATAAAATTAGATTAATTACTCATATCGGTCTCTTTATCCTGTTGGTTAAATGTAAGACAGGACTTGGTCCTCCTAACTTCGCCGTTTCAAGGCTAAACGAAGTAGTCATATTTTATTATCAATCATTAATGTACGTACATGAATAAAGCTATTCTATTCATCTTCTCTCATTTCACTCTCGCTCACTCTCTCTCTTCTCTTCTCTCTCTCTCTCTAATTCTGAATGGTATATTATGATGGCCAGAGATAGTATACATGGGTTTCAATCACTTTTACCCTGAAAAAAGATTCACCGGGGGCGGCTGGGGACCTGGTTACCTGAACTATATTCCTCTGCTGAGGATCCATTTATGATAGCCATTAATATTGAATGGTATATTATGATGGCCAGAGACAGTATACATAGGTTCCAATCACTTTTAGCCTGAAAAAAGATTGGCCGGGGGCGGCAGAGGACTTAGTTACCTGAACTATATTCCTTTGCTGAGGATGCATTTATGACACCCATTAATATTGAATGGTATATGATGATGATCAGAGGCAGTATGAAAAAATTTCAATATCTTTCAACCTGAAAAAGATTTGCCGGGGGCGGCAAGGGACTTGGGTACCTGAACTATTTTCCTCTGCTGAGAATGCATTTATGATACCCATTAATATTGAATGGTATATTATGATAGCCAGAGACGGTATACATGAGTTCCAAACCCATTTAGCCTGAAAAACGATTTGCCGGGGGCGGCAGAGGACCTGGTTACCTGAACTATATTCCTCTTCTGAGGATGCATTTATGATACACATGAATATTGAATGTTACATTATGATAGTCAGAGACAGTATACATAAGTTTCAATCACTTTTAGTCTGAAAAAAATACACCGGGGGCGGCAGAGGACCTGGTTACCTGAACTATATTCCTCTGCTGAGGATGCATTTATGATACATATAAATATTGAATGGTATATAATGATAGTCAGAGACAGTATACATGGATTCCAATCACTTTTAGATTAAAAAAAATTTGCCGGGGGCGGCAGAGGACCTGGTTACCTGAACTATATTCCTCTGCTGAGGATGCATTTATGATACACATAAATATTGAATGTTACATTATGATAGTCAGAGACAGTATACATAAGTTTCAATCACTTTTAGCCTGAAAAAAGATTTGCCGGGGGCGGCAGAGGACCTGGTTACCTTAAATATATTCCTCTGCTGAGGATGCATTTATGATACACATGAATATTGAATGTTATATCATGATGGCCAGAGACAGTATACATTGGTATCCATCACTTTTAGCCTGAAGAAAAATTCACCGGGGGCGGCAGAGGACCTGGTTACCTGAACTATATTCCTCTGCTGAGGATGCATTTATGATACACATTAATATTGAATGGTATATTATGATGGCCAGTGACAGTATACATGGGTATCCATCACTCTTAGCCTGAAAAAATTCACCCGGGGGCGGCAGAGGACCTGGTTACCTTTACTATATTCCTCTGCTGAGGATGCATTTATGATACACATAAATATTGAATGTTATATTATGATAGTCGGAGACAGTATACATAGGTTTCAATATTTTTTAGCCTGAAAAAAGATTCACCGTGGGCGGCAGAGGACCTGGTTACCTGAACTATATTCCTCTTCTGAGGATGCATTTATGATACACATAAATATTGAATGTTACATTATGATAGTCAGAGACAGTATACATAAGTTTCAATCACTTTTAGCCTGAAAAAGATTTGCCGGGGGGCAGAGGACCTGGTTACATTAACTATATTCCTCTACTGAGGATGCATTTATGATACACATGAATATTGAATTTTATATTATGATGGCCAGAGACAGTATACATAGGTTTCAATCACTTTTAGCCTGAAAAAAGATTCACCGGGGGCGGCAGAGGACCTGGTTACCTGAACTATATTCCTCTGCTGAGGATGAATTTATGATACACATAAATATTGAATTATATATTATGATAGTCAGAGATAGTATACATAGGTTTCAATCTTTTTTAGCCTGGAAAAAGGATTGCCGGGGGCGGCAGAGGACCTGGTTACCTGAGCTATATCCCTCTGCTGAGGATGCATTTATGATACACATAAATATTGAATGGTATATTATGATAGTCAGAGATAGTATACATAGGTTTCAATCACTTTTAGCCTGAAAAAAGATTCACTGGGGGCGGCAAGGGACCTGGGTACCTGAAGTATATTCCTCTGCTGAGGATGCATTTATGATACACATAAATATTGAATGTTATATTATGATGGCCAGAGACAGTATACATAGGTTTCAATCACTTAGAGTCTGAAAAAAGATTCGCCGGGGGCGGCAAGGGACCTGGTTACCTGAACGAAATAATTCCTCGGCTAGGTAATATTATGATGGCTAAAGACAGTACACTGTACATAATTTCTGAGCAGTCTCAGTTCAAAAAATGCTCGCTAGGGTGCGACAGTTGAATTCTTTCAAAGTTTCTTCTGATCGTAATTGTTGTACCCAAAATTTAAAAATGGTATAGAATTAAAACCCATTATTTTCCCCATCGAATGAAATATTTCTCTTCGAAATTATGCAATGTGGCGGGCTAAGCGTGATTCTGGCCCACCAAATTCTTACACTTTGAAAGTCTCTCCTGGTCGTAATTGTTGAACACAAAATTTGAAAATGGTATAGAATGAATACCCATAATGTTCTCTATCGAATGACACATTTGTTTCAGAAATCATGCAATGTGGCGGGCTAAACGTGATTCTGGCCCGCCAAAATATAAATTGATATAAAACATATTACTAGTTGAACCCATAATTTAAAAGTTATATACGTTGAATACCCATAAAAAACCCATAATTATGACATATGTTTGAAATTTTGGGTACAACATGGCGGGGCCAGCTTCACGCCGGTGTTCACGAGAGTATTGATCGAATGTTGCCAGGTTCTATCGCTAGATGGCAGGGCATGTATTGTCGGCTGCTGGCCAGTGTGAGGGTTCAAAAACAGCAGCCTACGAATACCAAAGAACCAGAGCAGCAATCTGCCAATCCAGTTTACATCAGATGTTGGTTGAGATTTTCAATGCAACTTGCAACCAGGGGCGTAAATTCAAAATTTGCATTGGGGGGGGCAAGCGGGGGGCAAGATTCGCTTCTGGGTAGTGGTTTACTGATCACTGAAAATTCTCTTATGTATGTAAGACATTATCTACTTCAATACCAAACTGAATCAAATACTGGGGGCTCTAATGGGCCTGGGGTGTACCTCCTCAGCCAAGCGGGCGTGGGGGCCTCTCCCTGGCAAATTTTGTGAAAGTATACTTCAAAACTGTGTTTTAGAACGCCTTTTCTATAGACAATCAAATGCCGAAATCCCTATTTTTTGAGCATAAAATATTGATGATAAACAGAGTGTCACGAAAGGTGTAACAGCCGGATCCGGAAACCATAGATTTTTAGATATTTTTCAAGTAGGCCTACCTGCTTACAGTCATTAAATTGTCAATATCTCAAGAATCATTTGTCAAAATTAAATTTTAAAGGTATTGTTGGGAAGAGTAAATAATTTCACATTATAGTTGGCGGAACATCAGTTGACTATTTCTCCCTCCACCCAAGAAATATATTCGTTGTCAGATTGTGAGAAATTGGAACTTCTTCTAATGCAAACACATTCTACTGAATGTTAAAATAAAGTGATAGCATAGCTTCGGAAAAATCATGCGGTGTTGTAAAACTCACTATTTTTTATGATAAACCAGCTGTTCGCAGCTCGAAAATCTAAGTCGATTAGCTTCAACAACTCCAATTCTCTCAATCTTTAACATACAATGATTCATGCATATACCTTTCTTCTTACTTTGAAACTCTAGCTTCAGAGGGCTTCCGACTATTTTTGACACTTGGAAAAAAATTTCAATTGTTTTTGAACAACTTTCTCGCTTTCACCACCCACTTATCTTCTTAAACAAAAAAAGTTTCTAGATCGTCGAAAATTTCATGCTTTCTGTTCGAGTAGACTCGACATTGACAAACATATTCATAAATAGAAACTGTTGGTCGGATATGAAAAATTCAAAAACCATTAGAAAGCACGAATTCTCCTTGTCATTTTGACATAAAAACATGATTTTTACTACAACCAATGATTGTGAGAGAAGTGATAAAAGTACGACAGAAAATAATATTTCCGCGCTTTTTCAATTTTATCAAAAAAATCAAATTTCCTTTGAATCCTTTTACCCAGGAACCGTTTTAATACTACTGGCATGTCGAGGATGAAATTCTACATACAGATATGGGGTCTAACCGAGGATTTGAAGAAGATTCAATTTCTTACAATCTGACAACGTAGCTATTTCTTGGGTGGAGAGGGAAGTAGTCTACTTAGATTGGCCGACTACAATTTAAGGTATTCTACATGACATAGTCGATTATTGAGCAGTATTTTTAGGCGGTTTAAGTTGAAAAAGAGTGATTTTTAAGTTTTTCTGAAACCTCAATCAGATTTTTCGCGATTTTTTTCCAGTGTGAGAGAAATTTCCATAGATTAGAACCTTCCTTTTTCATTAGGCTATCTCCAGATGAGACCAAGTACAGGGGTCCATCTCAAATCCCTTTTTTTTTTAACTAGACTAATTTTGTTGAGTGGTAATAATCGTCTACAATTTTATAGCTTTGTGTCAAGCGATTACGTACATACAAAAGACTTTTTCTATAGGACTGAGAACTGGTCACTGGTCCTGGTTGACTAGAACTGGTTAGAAGTTCGTATCTGCAGTGGTTATTGATATATTTGCTAAAATATGAAAATAATCAGCATTTTTCAAGTTCAAAGAAGTTCAACATGGTTACCTAATGCTTCAACTTACTTTTCTGTGGGTGAAATTTGTAGATGATTCAATTTTAAATAAAACGGGTTCAGTCAAAAAACAGCCTAAATCTAAAATGTCCCACAAACTCAGAAATCAGGTTTAAATGAAACAAAACTGTATGGCCAATTACATTTGAAGAATCAATGTGTCTAACTTATTAAATCTTATCTTATAAATCATTTATAGTTTTAATCGAAAAAGTGTTATAGTTTTAAAAAGTTAAATAGTAAATTTTGGTTATAGTGGATATTCTATCCTGACCCATTGTATTTCGAGTATAGTTCTTTATTCTTCTCAAGCATGAGAATCTTGAAATCATATTGTAGTCCAGTCAAATTAAACAAAAAAAGTTAAAGTCGGAGGACCCAGCTGAAAATTTGCAGATATGATCAGAAAATGGCGCTGGACGAGAAAATTTCATAGGTATTTTTTTGTAGACAATAAAATTTTGAAAAGAATAAGACTTTTTGCATAATTGCAACTTTTTATCATTAAATGTTTTCGAGATACAATTATTTAAAAAATTGGTAATTCTTTCATAGGATTAAGATGTTAAAATTTTTCTCACTTATAAAGTTTGTAACTATAAATTGAGCACCCGTACATTATCGTATTCTAAATCTCTTGCGGCGAAATTCATTTTTCTTCCATTTGAGACCAATTTCTCACTTTTATGTTCAATATGTTTTGAACTACTGCGATTTAAAAGAACCCTCACACCCCCAAAACCTCCAAAATTGCATATTATATCACAAAAACGTACTAAAAATATTGGGATGAGTTATTAGCTTATATTTCTGGAATTATGTTCCTGAGACCCTAGGCTATCATGAGCAATGTTATGAGACTAAATTCAATTACTAACCATCTGAAAGAGGAAGATTTCATTATAATTTTTGCCCACAGGTTCCTGTTTGGGAGTCACTCTAATGTGAAAATGTTCTGTTTTCAACGTGGAGGTATTATTACACACAGTAGGCTACCATTACTATCTGAAAATTGGAATTTTTTATCAAATTTTACGTATATATGAATTTATACCGGGACTCTTGTCTTGGGGACTTTTAGTATGTTATTCAGCGCCCTTTTCTGATCATATCTGCAAATTTCCAGCTGGGTCCTCCAACTTTTAATTTTGTTGCTTAGTTTGACTGGACTATTGGGGGGGCAAAGGGAATGTTTGGGGGGGCAACTGCCTCCCCGTGCCCCCCCCCCAAATTACGCCTATGCTTGCAACGTAAAACTTAATGTATCTTGATACAATATAGAAGGTGAATGAAGTTGCTCAAACAGAATTTTCCAGAAAGTCAGGCACAAATTAAAGGTTTTAAAATGCTTTTGAATATATAATTATTTTATCCTAGACTACCCTAAAATTATTTGAATTTATAATTTTAAAGTGCGGTTTTAGGGAAGGGTCTGCTATCCACCTTATAAGAAATTTTCATAAAATGACAAAATTCTATTATTAGAATACGTTGTCATACCTTTTTACATAGCCTATTTTTTCACATAATGATGAGATTTTCATAATTATCGTCCCCTACCTGGATATCAATTGAAATGATAAATAAATACCATAGTTGACAATTTAGGCTATTCTTTTCCCTTTTCTATTTTCTAGCACATCTCACAAGTCTATTTTCTAGCAATTTGTTAACAATGCTTGTATGCTCTCATTTATATTTTAAGACAATACTATAGTTTGCGGAATAATCAAATCTCATCATCATCCCTTGCGATATTTTGAATAATTAATTACTTTCAATAATGATAATAATTCACGTTCATTATTTGAAAACCCGTACCCGAATCATACTGATACTATAATGCGAATAAATACTGGGACAGTACTGGTTCATAATTATATTTGATGTAAAATGCGTTAATCTAGTTTGCAATACAGTAGAACATTGTATTATCTTGATATGGAAATTTTCCCCATACTGGCAATACTCTCCCTCAAACTTCGAAGTGCGTTCTTTTCGGAACAGCCGTTCAAATTATAGGTAACTTACTCCAATACTATAATACTTAAAATTCTCAATAGGCTATATAATTCTTATGCTATACACTATCTATAGGCTACACTGTCCATACGAATACACATTTTACAAATAACATAAACTATACAGTATACACCTTAGACTTATATACATATACCATTGACTATCTTAAATAAATTATTATTATTATTATTATTATTATTATTATTATTATTATTATTATTATTATTATTATTATTATTATTATTATTATTTAGCAAACTCCATACACTCGTCCAATATTGAGTGACTATACACTATTTTCATTCTTCAAGAAAAGCACATAAAATGACAGGTACTATTCAGTTGCTTATCGTGTAAAATAGCGGATGTTTGCCATACTTCAAACAGGGCCATTTTCACTTCCCTCCAATGTTAACCGGCCTTGGCGGGGCGTAAAAAGCAACAAACTACGTGCATTTTCAAGAATAGGGAGCGCAGTGTGACATAGCTTATCACCACTACTTACCGAAAAAAAGAATCCCACCTCGACGTACAACAAAGCTAATGCCTTCCTCCTACTATCGTATGGCTATGTGTCAAAAACGCCCGGAAGGTATAAGAAACCGACATTCTCAGGGGTTAGTGGATCATGGATTTACGCACGGCTTCGATGCATCGCTGAGGTTTTCTGATGGGTGAGTGTGCTAGATTTTCCCAAACCACGTACATATTTTACAAATTGCTCTATTTCAAAAATTATTAACTTCAACGTGAATATTAATTTGTCTAATTTCTTAAGCGGGGTGTCAATATTCCAATTTTATACACTCACACAAATGTTAATGATTCACCTGGTTTCTTACGCGACGTATCTCTCTTTCAATTTTATAATCCCATAATTTTATTCTTGGATTGAGAATATACATTGAAAGATTGTGGGGAAATCGTTTATCTTTCGATGTGATACATTCAAAAATATACACAAGACGATACAAAGATATGCATGTCACATTTGATTCAAACAACCATCATGGAGCGTCTTGTATAGTATTGAATCGTATAATTTTTTGTTTTCGCATCGTTTAGGCCTATGGACTTTTTTCCATATATAAAAGCAAGAATATAAAATAGCAAATATAAATAAGCAAGAATAAAAGAAGAATATAAAAGCAGTTACTGTAGCCACTCCCGTCTACGGAGGAGACGTAAAGCCGTCGGTCCCGACAGCCTTAAAGGAAGTCGTCATCTTTCATAATCACCCTTTCCATCAACAACGCACATGCTTCAAGCACATGTAGGTATCGCCCTCAAAAAAGGAAAAATATTTTAGTTATTTAGTAACATTACAATTTTCACAATCACTGAAATTACTAGAAACATTCTTCCATTTCATTCTTGAATTTGAATTCTCTATATTCAAAGCAACCAACAAAATAACAGTATCAAGTGCAACACATGTAGTTGCTTATTAGTTGAGCTTCATATCACTGTCAAATGCATATACTAGTAACGTCAAGTAAGTGCTACCGTAGTTAGCACGTTAATACTTTGACCATTAACTCAGTTGCTCCCCGCAGTCGAAGGTATTTCTGATAAATACAGAGGGAGAGAGAGGATGTTTGGAGAAAAGAACATGCGTGAGAGAGAGTGAGAGTGTGTGGAGAAGAAGATGCATGAGAGAAGAAGAAGAAGAAGAAGAAGAAGAAGAAGAAGAAGAATAAGAAGAAAAAGAAGAAGAAGAAGAGGCTTGAAGAGGCTTGGGAGAGAGTAGAAGTGTGTAGTGGGTGAGGAAAAGAAAGAGAGAGGAGTAACAAAGAGAGAGTGATAGAGTGAGAGAGAGTGAGAGGGAGTGAGGGACTGAAATTGTGTGTGTGAGAGATTGAGAGTACATAGGGGGTGAGAATAAGAAAGAGAGAGACAATCAGCTGTTTTTTAAATAACTTTTGACCTGCTCTTAGCCTCAAGTGTGTGTGCATGCACACAGAATGAAACAGAGAGAGAGAATCGAGTGAGAGCGAGAGCGCTGGATACGTGAATACTGTATATACATAGTTGGGAGATGAAAAGATATATACGTATAAATACATATGGGTGGACCAGTGAGAAGAGAATCGCGTTCGCGACTTCAGTGTCCCAGTACTTTAGGTGGGTAGTAGTCATATGAGACAGACCGGTTTGTACAGTTAGTCTTGTTGGGTCGCCCAAAGAGCAGATTCCGTTTCCCCTGTCATAATCATAACATGGTCCACAGGACTCCACCTAGCCCATTTTCCAATTCCAACCCGCCAACCATTAAGTATTGTAATTTTGAGATTTGACTCGGTTGTGATAAAGCGTTTTATTACTGAGAAGCCCACTGCATCAATTAGCGGAGAAATTATTGCTACCAGACACTGGGTGCAAGACTATATCGAAGACTATAAGACTTATAGTGTACTATATTGATCTAGTGATGGATGAGTTTTGAAGAACAATAATTGTCATAGATAAAAAAGTCCAATTAAAGATTTTCTGATTTTGGTGGTATAATGTCATTCAGAAATTATTATTGTACAATTATGTAATCTGTGTGCAATATGCGATATATGCTGCAGTGTATTACACTTAGTCTATTCAATAGAATCTTTAGATTAGATTATATGGTATACCTGATACCTGGATCCTATAATATAGAATCTAGTGAATGGTGGGTGATGAGAAACACAAATATCATTAATCAAATAATATTTCTGCTTTTAAATTAGAAACTTGAGAATAGATTATCATTATTCAATTAAATTCTACTATCTTTATAGTATTGGGTCCAATCCCCTAGTTAACTCGAGTATGAGAAAGTATTAGAACAGACAGTGATGCATATAACATTATTAAACGCCACCAACGCCTTATTTTATTTATATTCATGTAAAATTAGCTGAATAATCATTATGGATACAATTTCGTTACAAATCCTAAAATACTGGAATGTTTATTAGTCTGAGTAGTTCTGATGAACTCATTTGAGAATGAGGAGGTATGGAGAATGAAAATTCAATAAAGAGAAATTTCAACCAGATTAAATTTCTTATTTATCTCTAATATCTGAATTCAGTACTTATATATTCAAAAATTTTTGATAATTTTTGTGAATTGAGTTATTTTTCCATGATCCTTCAAATGATAGATCTACAGCATTGAGTATTCAGCCACTACCTGTTGTTATAACAGTTATTGTTTGAAGAGATCTTATAATTTTTCTCACTTAGGCTCACTGGCGGCTCGTGCCCACGAAACTAGTGAAGTGCTGTACAGTAAAAGATACGAGCACTTCACCTGTTTCGTGGGCACGAGCCGCCAGTGCTTAGGCTATGTGCATTTCTTGCTTCGTATGTATTTCCTTCCTTGCGTCTCTTACCTCCTCTTATTAATAATATTATTGCTGAAGGATTAATGTATTTCACTGATAGATCTTGTAGTAGAGCGGATTCTTCAACCACACTATCCACGAAGTTTAATCAATTTCTGTGCTTCAATATCAAATTTCATTTTTTTTTTTTATTCAAATTAATTGTTTTTGTGAGCTCCTTCCCAATGGAATCAAAGAAGCAGAAAGTGGAAGTTTAGAAAAGTCCTGTCCCAAAGCAAATATCACAAGGAAAAGCCCTGGGAAATTAATGAGAATTTAAGAAAATAACAGTAACGGTTAAAAATAACTGCTACTCAGGTATCGTAAACAGAGGATTTGCAAGCCTTTCTTCACATAGTAAATACGCGGAGGCGGTTCTACTCCTTTTTAAGAAGGTTAGGACAACTACTGGATATCAACTCATTCTTCTCATTCCTTCTCTTTGTGAGTCTGACATTTAGCTCTCTCTCTCGCTCCCTCTCTCTTTCGAAATCTTTCTCTTTAATATCTTTCTAAGAACCTGTACTTACCGTAATCATTCTATCTCACTCTCTGTTGACTCCCCTCGCCTGAATACCATCTCTCTCACCTCTTATCTCTTGAGTGAAGATTTGGACGCGTCGCATCCTCTTTAAGGAGTGACTTTGTCGAATTACAGATCATATGGCCGGATTGTAACCATTATTGCAATTTATTGTCCATCTGGAATTGGAATTTCGAGTTTTGTCCAAACCACCAACTATTCAAGAAGAGTGCTCCACTCTTGTTTTAGTTATGGCTATTCAAAACCAGAGGCCTATTTCAGAAATTTTAGAACTCTTGTGAAATAAGAGAATGATAATCTTACACTAAACAAACAGATCAGCTGAAGATCATGGAAACTATTCGGATAGAAAGTATCCAAGTTTTATTCAACATAAATAAATATTAACGATAATAAATTAAAAAATTTATTCACTTATTACATTCAATGACAAATATACCCTGACAAAGCCCTGACTACCTATAATTTTTATTGTTGAATATAATTTTGAAAAATATAGTTAAAATTTGCAGGTTACCGTATATGTAAAAATGTCTTTTCATGCCAAATGGTTTTCCACCCCAGAATAATTCGGAAGAATAAAACTTGGTCTTGGAATAATTCAATGTAATATTGATCTCTGTGTTAACTATGAGGTACTGTTTGTAACTTCGCAATTGTACAGTTTCACAAAATACTTAAATTAGAATCAAACCACTATATATTACAGATCACTCTACCCTCCATACATAATATACTGAATTTCCAACAATACCTGACACATTTCAATGGATCTTTCAGAATTTCCTCCTACTTGATTTAACATTTTGCCTTCTGTAACTGCTTTCACAAAGCTAGAACAACTGAAGCTAATACTAAAGCTAGTACAACAAAGCTATTTAAAAGCTAGACATTCGAATCCCACTTTTGGTACGCATTTGCGCTGATTGTTGTAATTGGACAAAAACAAGTTTTTTCTGACTATAAATGGTCTGTTAACACCCAACTAATCCAACAAGCTACTGGTGTTTGGTCCAATTAATGACGCTGAATGCTAGAAACTGGATTGACAATATTTAGACGAGTCTGATTGATATCCTCTGAATTTGGCTGTAGGCTATTGGGCAACATTCGCTATCACTTCATTCGCATCAGAGGATACCATTATCGGATTTGAGGGTCTTCATTCTCGAAATAATTATCTCATGTTGAGCTATTTAGTTATTCTGTCAATATTTGCAGAAGCAGAAGTCCTTAGTTATATTTATGATTGCATATTTGTATTGATTACTACTATTACAAGTGTTCTCCGAGTGACATGAGTATTTCTTATTAATCAATAATAGCAATAACACTCAAAATTTCACACAGTCGGTTATCAATAATTATAATCTCCAAATTGTATTCACCCAAAGTAAAGGTATCTATGTAGAATGCTTCAATTGAGGTATCCTCCTTACTATTCCTTTTCATCTTCTTTCTTCAATTTTTGTCTTCTCTTTTTTTCTTCACTTCTTCTGCTTCTTCGTCTTTCTTTTTTTCTCTCTTCCTCTTATTTATTCTTCAGCCACTTCTTCATCCTCTTTTGTTTGTTTTTCTCTTTTCCTCCCACTCCTCCTCCTCCTCATTTCCCTCCTCTTCAACCTTGTCCTTCTCCTCCAACCTCCTCCCCCTCGTCACCTCGTCATTCTTTGTAAACTTTGATCGCCTCTTAAACAATCATAGTCAATATCACTCTTTGATAACTTCCCTTATTTCTCTTTAAATGATAACAACATCAGCTGGAGTAGCCATAGCCAATAGCAATAAAGCGCCGGTCTGCTATAATAAATCCAAACCAAAACAAACTAAGGAGCTGGTTCGATTTCAGTCGTCGGGACCGATTTCGATCACAAACTGCTGTGCCACTACCGTCTTTTGGCGGAGACTTCGAGTCGGCGGACCTGACTGCCTAGAACCAAAGAGGATTCTAGGATTTATAGAGGATTAATAGAGAGTTCTATTATTCTATGCTATAACGTAGTCATCTCTCATAATCTCTCAGCATCTCTTATCACGCACAAGCCTGAAAGCTTATGTGGGTATCGCCCTCTTATAGAAATAAGATTAGAAATTGCTTGGATTTCAGTGTTCTAAAATAGTATTTCAAAAAATCATTCTATAATATCGGTCAATCAGCTGAGATAGAATCGATGGAGATGATGAGTATAGCAGACTCCAGAAACACTGGCGGTTAGCATATGTATGTTATTGAAGCTTAGCTCTTTCAGGACGGTTTGGAAGCGGTCTGTGAAAACGCAACAGTTCAGTTAAGATCATTCTCGACACATATGCTGTCGCAGACCGGTCTCCGATTCTCCTGACGGAGGAAAGCTTGGATAACATTTATTTGTGAAGCGTCAATTTGATTGGAGTCTGGTGTAGCAGTCGAGACGACTTGCAAGCCTCGGGAGGTACGCGGCAGCCGTTAGCTGTCCTCAACAAGCGCGTGGTAGACAGGGGGTACGGGGGAGCAGAGCAGGGGGACCAAGGGGGAGGGGGAACACACCCAGCAGCATTCCCTTGAGCGAAACCGGACCCTGGAGAAGACTAACCAGTGAATGAACACGTGTCCATGTATAAGGTTGTCGCCTCGTGTGATTTCGGTGTGATAATTCGGTGTCAAGTGGAAAATTGTCGTGAAAAACTTGAGAAAATCCTTCAAAAAAAGTGTGAAACACGTGCGAATTGGGTTGGTGTGAGTTGAGCACTTGAACGCCTCTTAGCCGTATCTTCTAGCGTCAACATACTATCATACTTCTAGAATGGTTAAACTTTGCTATAGGTTAAATCTGCGCTATCACAGCGCACAATAATAAACAACCGGGTCGACTTACTATTCACAGAGCAAGGGTTGACAAAATGTATTCAAACAACTCTCATTAACTGTTGGAGTAGGGAATATTGGTAGCATAATTGACGTATGGATACTTGGAAAAAGATAAAACTTTAAAAAATCAATTAATTCAAATAAACTGAAGAAGTAATAGATATAAGTGTCCAAAAATTTATTGTTGAAATACTTGGCAACTGGGAAATACAAGTTGAAAACTCCTAACTTAAACAAAACAACTCATTTTCAATTCTTGTTCTCATCGGCTAAAAACTTCACAATCAAGAATTGAGGCACTGATTGTATTTGCATTAAGTAACTGTAAGAAATATGACGTATTTCAATTTTTAAAGCTTTCCACTAAACAAATTCCAATAAAGTATTGATTATATCAGAGCCGTCGCATGGATTATAGCGCCCCGAGGCAAGAAGAACCGCGGCGCCTCCCCAAACTATCCCTACTTTTAAATGTCCATCACCACGCTCACGCTGTCTGCTACAGTTCACATACCGGTACTATGTTCATGTTCGAATTTAAGCAGTGGCGGATCCAGTATTGGCAAAGAGGATTATGTGGGGAACCTTCCGGGGGGTCTGGGGAAAAATTAGGAAAAATGTAACTGGAAACTAGTGTTTTTAGACAATCTAGAGTTTAAAACCTTATAATTTTTTGTAATTAAAATAAATAGTTTTTAATTGGATTTATTCATTAAATATACAGAATGTTTCAGGAGAAATGAGCAATATTTTTCAGGCAGATTCCTTACACCAATTAGAGAGAAAAGTTCCATGAGACTCACCCCCAAAAATGCTTCGTTATCGAGATAACAATGATGGAAAATTAACATTTTTCGAAAAAAGATTAATTTTTCTAATTTTTTAGAGGCTTTATTTGGGTTCTACGATTATCAAATCCTATGTAAATTTAGCTGCGGAATTCAATTGAAATTTGTAACTTCAATGGTTATTGAAATAATTGGGAAAATATTCTGAAAAGCTACAATATTTCAACAATTAAAGGTATAACTGGATATGAAATCATA
Organism: Sogatella furcifera; assembly: GCA_017141385.1. Taxonomy (NCBI): domain Eukaryota; kingdom Metazoa; phylum Arthropoda; class Insecta; order Hemiptera; family Delphacidae; genus Sogatella; species Sogatella furcifera. The sequence continues at coordinate 25,128,379 of CM029560.1, forward strand.
AATTTGTAATTTTAATAAATGGAGGTGGTTTCTTAGAATAAAAAACTTTTTTATATAATTAATCACAGAACGAGACTTCAGAAACTGTACAAAACAATTCAACACCTATAAAAGAGAGAGGATGTTGATGCGACGATTGCTTATACTAGCCAATTATTTATTTATTTTACATTCACTATTACAATTTGTTCAAATCTGTAAATGGAGAAAAAATTTACAATGCTGAGGCGCCCCCCAGGCCGCGGCACCCAAGGCGATCGCCTCGGTCGCTCGCCCACACGACGGCCCTGGATTATATAACTACAGAAAGAAACTTTCAAAGTAAATTCTTTCATGTGACAAACTGATTCAAAGCTGAAATAAGAAAGAAAGTAACTCTAATAACTTATATTTTTTCGATCATAGATTTATCATGTATCAGAGCTATTAGTTATAGTTCAATATAATTAATTTTCAATTCAGATTCAATTGAATTGTTTTAATCAAAATTATTTATTAAATTGATTATTCGCGGATAGTTTTGTGTGGATAATGTTTTTTTTTAATTTTTCCAAAATTTATCATTTTTCTGTCATTCTGAAATAATAATTATGCTTCTGACTTCAAATGCAAAAAGTTGAGGTGAAGAGGGAAAATTTTCAAAGTGCCATCTTCAAACTCATGAGCTAATCAGCTTAACTTCAATGCAAGATAAGACTTGAGAAATGAAATTCATATTACTGATGTTCCACAAATAAAATAGATTATTATTATTATTATTATTATTATTATTATTATTATTATTATTATTATTATTATTATTTATTTATTCACATTCAACATGGTTACAATGATACAGGCAAATGCCAGGTATAAGTTACTCAAACTACTCAAATTATATTACATGCTATTGCTGTGAGAGAAATTTTCTAACAATATGGCAAGTGTCTAAAATCACAGCTTTTTGAATTTTTGCAATGAGATACTCAAGACCAAGCTCTTTTAAACATGTTTTCAAGAATTTTGGAACCACTCCTGTATTCGAAATCACCACTGGTACCACTCTCACATTCTGCAGATGATAGAGCTCCCTCATTTCTTCAGCCAGGGCTGCGTACTTGTTAATCTTCTGGGCATGCATTGTCCTCATATTATGGTTGAGGGGGATCGCCACATCGACCAGGAAGGCAATTCTCTCCTGTTTATCCATGACCATTATATCAGGACGATTTGCGGTGATGGTGTGGTCTGTTCGTATTGCCCTGTCCCAATACAACTTTGCCCTTTCATTGTCATGCACAAGCGCTGGCTGGTATTCGTAATAGGGGCACTCCTCCTCAAGAAAACCAAATTGTAGGGCAATTCTTTGGTGAATTATCCTTGCCACATCATTATTATTATTATTATTATTATTATTATTATTATTATTATTATTATTATTATTATTATTATTGCTATGTACTAATGAGCATGACACATGCTCTTAAAATGGATAATTTCTTTTTTTTATAATCATCCGAATTTACTGGATCAACTTAATCAAAATTGTAGACAAAAAATAAAATCGAAATGAACCACATATGGAGAATCATAATTAAATAATAAATCATTGAAGGATAAAAGATCCCTCAATTTTCCTAGCTCTGGAAAAACAATAAAGTTTTATAACCAATGTTGAAATTCGTATTGATTTTAATTCAGGCCTATCACGTTCTTGACTACCAGCAGTCTATGCATAATCTTAACATTAAATCTACACTAATAGTATAACTAAAGTTTATTGAGTCTTCATGTTAATGTCTAGCAACATTTACACTCTTTCCGATGTTATACCTCAATAGAAATTATTCATGCCACTGTTCTATTCTACTTTCCATTCAGCTGATTCATAGTTTGTATATTGCCGACGTAAGAAAAATTCAAAAGTACTCTAATATAAATTTGATATAAAAATAGATAGACCTACCTAACCGATTGCTATCAGTACATTGATGATTCGTAATACTCCATGTATGCGTCACCAATAACTATATAAATACAACAACTATAGCTAGGCAATAGTCATGATACTTGTACATAATTGGAGTTCCGTTTAGATTTTGGTTTGATTTTTCAACTCAGTCACTCTTCTGATTCTACTCTACCTCATTTTACTTTGAAGCTACTTTACTCTGAGCTCACACATAATCCTCCTCCAAATCAAGTATTTAATAAAATACAGGGTGTCAAAGGCACTCGACATAAATATGACAGTCTTCAAAGTACTGATGATTACAAATACTTTATTTTAAAGAGTTAAGGATTTGTTGTGAAAAATCAAAGTAATGTGTTTTATTCCTAATGATACTGTATCTCCTATAAATATTATACTCTTATAAATAACATACAATTAAATGAAAAACAATATTATTTCTTTAAAATTGATTCTGCTACACATTCAGATTTGAAAACTATCGTACCTTGTAGAAAACCGTCTCTAGGAAAACCCCTATCTCTCGATCTTTGAACTTCTAAAATTCAAGAGTGTTCAAATGTTTTCAAACCCGGTAAAGTTCCAAAATCATTTCCATGTCGAACACATTTGCACAATATATATTGACAGATTCTTTCTAAAGGTGCGATTTTCATACGTCAATAATGAGCGCAATATTAGAATTTGACAAAATAGTTTACTATTTCTTTTTCGTAGAGATGATCACATTGTGGAGAAATCAATGTGAAAATAAGGGATTAATGAGGACGTATCAAACGTCACAACGCAAATGAACTATTGCTGACAGAAAAAAAATAATACCAAGTCTCATGATCATGAACACTCATTATGAACACAAGTGAACTATAATAAAAAGTGATAATGCAGGAATAATGAGGACGTCTCTTATGTTTCAACACAAACGATCGATCTTCAGAACTGACTATAACATTTGAACACTATGAAATCATAATTTATCTTATCTAAGTGATTACAAATTTAATCATAATTAAATCTCATGCTCTCTGAGCTCCTTGAATTTTGTGAAAGATGAATGAGACAACTCGAAACGAATCGTTGATTTTGAACAATAATAACAACAACATCAGTGATAACAACCATAATGCTAAACGAAAACACCTATCTAAAGGCACTGACACTCCGTCACCATTGAATCACAGTGGAGAAGTTGATGATTCCGAGGTGGTACTGCTTACAACCAGAAAGCGACTTTTGGCACACCATGTATCCTCGGCTGATAACAATAACGACCAGGATGAGGATGTAGCATTTGCCCTCATAGTTGAAGATACGGGTGGCGCTGGTCCTGATGACTTGGCTTCTGATGATGAGGTAAAAATGACTCTATTATGATTAGTTTATTATTAATAATTTCAATAGTAATTTATATTAACAATAACACAAATAATTGGAAATAATGGAATGTATTTAGCAGATTTTTAGGATTGAATCTACATTCTTATTTTGAAGAGGTGTTTCTTCGTGGATAAGTGGTATAGAGTAGACATCATTGTACAATCTTCGACATTTCAGACAAATTACCACGTCATTAGAATGAAAAAGTCATACCATTCTTTTTTATTATAGGCTAATAACATTGGTTCCAATCTCTGAATAAATAAAGAAAAAAAGATTTTTTTTTTCATTTTTCAGTGAGAGAAATCTTAGTCTCTCACTCAGGATTGAGTCTCTTAATACAAATAAAACTTATATATATATTAGTTAAATAAAGAACTTTAAAACTTAGGGCTGTTTAAAATAATTGAAAAATAAATAAAAATCAAACACCCTTTTTTTTGAAAACTTTAAAATTATAAAAAAACACATACATGTTTCGGGACCTAAGCCCATTCTCAATGTGGATAAAAATAGTTATTTTATAATTTTTATATTTTTTTTATAATTTTAAAGTTTTCAAAAAAAAGGGTGTTTGATTTTTATTTATTTTTCAATATATTAGTTAATTTGAAAAATAAAAATTGATTCATAGTATGAGAACAAAGACATTGAGTCAAAAACCTTTCCAATGTTATTTATCCATTTTATTCTATTCCTCATGGCTGAGGGGGGGCGGCATGGCTTAGGTGTGGACCGATTTGAGGCTCATCAATATTTCTATCAAATTCTGGAATAAGGCTTTTCTGGTAGCATTATACTTTTCAATTTTTGCTTTCTCGATTTCAGTTAATGCAAAGAATTTATTTATTTAAAATTGAATAATTTATCTAAAATTATTGGCTATTTTATTTGGCTTGTGTGCATGTGTGAGTGGATGCTTATTTTGAGCACAAAGAAATATTTTTCTTAGAATATCTGTAATGGAATAAAAGTAATTTTTTTTATCGTATTTAGTTTCGATTATTCTTGATTCTTTTTATGAGGAATGTACTTGTTTGTTTTAAACTAAAATGATTGTATATATTTATTGTACATAATATGAAGGGTTGAGTGGTAGAGAGGACCAAGAGTCTTAACTTCACCCTTAATAAAGGCCATTTATCTATCTATCTATCTATCTATCTTCTTCTCATTTATTTATTTCCAATTTCCAGTTTTATTTCTAATTTTCTTCCTAATTTTGATGGATACTCCGAATAAGTTATGTTTGACTTACAGTTTACTGATATTGGTTGATGAAATTTATCTGAGGGAGTCGCTTCTGAGAGACTCCATTTATTATTTTGATAGAATATTGATAATACATTTTTTTTTTTTTTTCAATTTTATGTATTCTATGTACTTTATTTGGAAATTATTCTTCCATTCACAAAGCCGTAGACTTACAAATTATCAATACAGTATTTAAATCCTTGCTCCTTTTCTGAAAATTCAGAATTCGAAGCCTAGCTGATTTCCTAAAAATAAATGCCTAGAACTATAATATTGAACTATTCAAACATATTCAAAACAGGTGACAGGTCCAGTATTCATGTTTGGAGTTCACTTTTTACAGAGCTGCATTCAGCATTTTATAGTACCTACCTTTTCATAACTTGTTTACATTTTCGCATTCCTCGCTATAACATTGACCTCGATTTTGGTGTCTCTTTCACCATAAATGATTGACTTTCAACTCGAATGAAAGTATCGGCGAATAAAATTATTATTTTATGCATGGTAGCCCCTCCCGGATTATTTTTACAAAAATAATAGAAGGCCAATAATTTAGCAGCTGGTTTTATTTATTGATTCTAATATACAAGCTTAAAATTGAGTTTACGTCGTATAGTTGTCAGTTTGTAGTGCCAAGATCAAGGACGATGTTTGTAAAAACGTGCTCCCAGTTATCTTGACGTTTCCTTGATGATCATCTCTCTTATCAGTGCCCAGTTCGTTTTGCGAGCAGGCGTTGCGGAGAGGAAACGCTTCGTAGCAAATTTGATACGGAAGTTGTAGGTGATGGAATTTTCTACACCCCAGTTGAGCCGTTCAATCATTTTTCCCGACCTTTTGATTAGTTTAACTCATGTTCAAGATGGAATGCAAGTTGTCGGTTACTGTACAATGTTATATGCCGTATATGTTATAAGCAGTGTGTGCAGACCTAATAAAGTTGGAGAGCTGAGCTCTATTTTAGTTTCGAGGCGTGGCTTGGTGACTATCCACCCCTTGTGGGTACGGGGGGGGGAATTGAAGGGAGGCTACAACCCCCGCTAAGAAGCACCCCCTGGGGCATGACCTACAGCTAAAAAAGGGGGCCGTGCCCGAACTTCATGGGAGGGGTACTCGCTCTCCTCTTTCCAACTTCAACAACAGATCTTTGCTCTTTCACTGGATGAGTTCGCATTATTTTCATTGTAAATTACAGTGCGCTTTCACAGAGTTCAGCTACACACAATAACATAGTACGGTGGTGATTCTTGTAGGTCTAATTATGAAAATTGAATTAGCTACAATCCCTGACCTCAAACTTGCTTCGTAACACTCCAAATGAATGGAAATACATTGAATTGCGTCATGCCTCCTCCTATTTTAATCCTTTTTTCCAAATTAGGCAACATGCTATCTAGTGAATTAGTTGAACTATCAACCAATATTTATTAAATAATTAATTATAATTTACTAATATTAGTGCTCGGCTTCCACTAGAGTAGGATACTGGCTGAAATTTTCTTGACCCAGCTGGAAATTTCCATCACAAAACTTCATTTCACTTCTCTATTCAAATGTCCTGAAAATTACAACAAAAATATTACTCTTCTGTGGAATATTTGTAAAGAGTGATGTATCATCCTCCATCCTCATTGCTATCTGTTTAACACTGTACAGTGTAAACTATTTGCCACATATAAATATATAAATATAAAAGTGTAAACATTTTCCCACCGAAGAGGTAGTCTGCTCGTCAGCACACTCAAGTTAATGAAAAGTTAGTACTAATCTGATGGACCTGGTCAATTCTATTCCTATAATATGGTCAATTCTATATAAATATGGGAAAGTCTATACAAACGAAAAGCAACAAGGGCATTGGAGTATATAAGGCTACTAGGCTAACAAAAAAAAAAGAAATATGAAGAGATCCATGATTTGGAGGAACTCGCCTCACATTACGGATCACGTTTCTATTCAGCTAATAAAATATTTCATTCCAACTTATTTGAATTCCCAAAAAGCAGATTTAGAAGGTCCCTCTTCCACTGAACCCACAAATCGGATATGCTATAATTTTTTCTACCAATAATAAAGTCTAGTAGGTTTATAATATGTCGTTTCCCGTTTCTGGAGGAATAGCAATTGTTGCATTACACTCTAACTGATTAACTTCATGTTATTCAGAGGTGTTCTGCATCTTCACTTTGTTGTGAAGACTGGCTTATGGTTGAGAGGATCGACGTGCTAACCACACGTTACCTCTATCCTGTTTGATGATTATTCGCCTGCTGTATTTTCTGTCCGGGCTGGGAGGGCATTCTGGCGTGTGTGGGGGGTGGCTTCGGCTCGGTCGGTGTTGGTTCGGGAGCTGTGGGTTCTTTTGAGAATTTATGGCTTTTGGACCGGTATTGGCCGGCCTGGAGTCGTTTTCCCGTCTTGCCGGAGTGTCTTCTTTACTTGGATGGACTGTATAGTTTGGTGAATATGAAACTGGCAACCAGCTGGTAGGCCTAGGCCCTTCATAGGGCTGTTGCGCCATTGACAAACAAACAGGTTTATAATATGTTTTATAATAATTATCTATCAAAGCGAAATGGCACTGACTGTCTGATTCATTCATTCATCACCAGAACTAAAATTCCACTGAACCGAATGCGTTCAAATTTGGCATGCATGTTCAGTTGGACGTTTAGACGCTCGCTAAGAACGGATTTTAGGAACTTTCCAAGGATACGCCAAAAAATTTAGTTTTTCTATAGGTTTTCGGCGTTTTCTCAATTTTTTCGAGAGGTCAGATAAGGTTCAGATAAGGTCTAGAAATGTTGTGTTAAAATATATTTGAATTCCGTTCAAGATTACGCCAGTAATCAGGTTTTTCAAAATTGTAGATGTTTTGCGGGTTGCATATCTTCCGCCTTGATACGACCAATCCTTACTGTAAATTCAATGGTTCAGCGAGATTATAGATGAACTAATTTGGAAGATATTGAATCAATGTCCGATAACTTCCTAAGTTTACGCTCAATATTAACGTTTACTATTTTTCGGAATTTTCGGAGTTTTTCTTGGATTTTTGAGAATAAATTGGTAAAGAATGTTGAAATTTGGTGAACTGGTCCAGATTAGGTCTAGAAATGCTGTGTTCAATAAATTTTAAATCCCTTCCAAACGGAATTTGCAGGCGAGCGAAGCGAGCCTGTTTGACTCACTGACACTGCTGATACTGTCGGGGGTTCAGGGGGCGGAACCCCCTGGCTAGGCGGAGAAGGCGAGCGAAGCGAGCCTGCCGGCTAGTATTAGGTAGAGGTTATTTATTCTATAGATGTTTAGTAATCGTGTAACATTTACAAGCTCACCTAATTGACAGAAAACAAGATGCTACTAATTTGATTTGTTCCAACCGTAATTGTGAATATCTTACTCTATTCTCTTTACACAAATTCTCTATGTAGCAACAAAGTAATAAGTATTCAAGTAGTTGGAATATGTATACTACCAACTGGCAACCAACCAGGTTCAATCCAGTTCAATGTACCATACAATTATTATCAACTTCATAACAGTTCATACTTTCGGCAACACTCGATTCAGCTGGATGGCTCCATTCATTATTTCGCCTTTTGTCAATCCTTCCAATCATTAGCTATTCCGCTTCCTCCATTTTTATCGATGCTCTCTATAGTGGATGAACAATCAGCTACCATCTCTTTCAATCTCACGCGCGCGCACGCACACTCACGGTAGCGTAAGAATAATATGATACAATCCCATTCATGAACACCAATCAGAAGCTGAATAAAGAGCAGCTACTTCGGTCGATCGGTTTCGCTAATCAAAGTTCTACTAGGTTTATTGCAACCTATCATTCACGCTTTAGATGAGTATTCTATAAATAGGATCGCAACTCAATGGATCCTCCACAATAGACCCTCGCTCGAACAAGTTCAATCACTGCAGTGCGTCTTCTTTATGCTTGCAGCCAAGGAAATTAAAGTCTCAAGACAACAGTTCGTTGTCTCACTTTGACACCTTCCACGCCGAACCTTTTCTAATTACTGTGCTAGTTTATCAATAGACTACAAGTACTACAGGAACAAACTAGTCGGAAAATTTCAATGTGAGTGTGAGATTTAAAATTAAACACAGCAAATTTGATTTATTACTTATCATCTAACTACGTTGAAACCCCCCATAAGACATACTGGGGTGTACTGTACCCCAAGATCTTTTGTTTCAACTAAATAATATGAATAGGCCTCGGGTAGTTGGAAATTTAAAACCTCTCTGATGTATTTATTGTTTACTTTATTGTTTCTCTGTCATGTAACCCATGTGCAGAGGTATTTATTAAACATATAAAACTATTATTACAATATGTGAAGTTATACTACTATACTAATACTACTTTTCTAAACTATCATGAAGCATCCCACTATAGAGTCTATGTGTCGGGATGCATTTTGTCTAGTACACAATAAATCAATACAATATAAATCAAATATTCTACTTTACTTAAATATTCTTCTAGTGTATATATATATATATATATATATATATATATATATATATATATATATATATATATATATATATATATATATATATATATATATTTTTTTAATTTCGGTTATTTGATGAAAATAAGTATAATGTTACAATTGTGAACCCCAAGATCACAATACATAGGTATGGTATGGAATAGGTACACGCCTAATTAGAACCAGAACCTCAGATTTGATTTGATATCAGATTTTTATTTATTATTAATTGATTATTTAAACTTTATATGGATTTACTATCATCCATTTACAGTTAAATTGCTACTACTTATCAAAGAGACCTGAGGATGCCGAGGCTGTGTTTAATATAGAAGTGATATTGAGTCAGTTAGCGTTTAAGCTTCTTCTAGACCCACTTGAAGGTAATTAATAACTTTATGATTTTTAAAAAAGTGATCAAATCTATGATTTGAGAAACAGAAATACAAAGGTAGGCTACAACAATTCAAAAATAGCCGTAGAAATCGCTAAAATGCTAACTCGCTTAAAAATGCTTCCATGGCAATCATGTTTTGGATTTTAATAAATGATCTAATTTAGGTTTTGTTACTAGATGAGCTTGTTATTAAACAGGTGTGTTATAGGGCACCCAATATTTCACTTAGTATATGTGGTTTTATTTGTAGATTTTTAATCAAAGAACTGAAATCTAGCAAAATATCACGAAAAATTCGCGCAATCTTGATTAAAACTTTTAAAAGTATGTATCTTCTGATCTTATGTCTGGCTCTCAAGCTTCCACATTTACATCAAAATGGAATGCAGCGCAACAGAACAATTTTTTCAAACGCATTTTTGTATCATGGGTAACGTATAATATGGAAAATATTACGTTCCGTCTGTTGTACATTATTAGTCTCATTTCTTCTATAACTCTTAATTTCCAAAAAGGCCTACTCTAATATCGTAAGTTCACTCTAATCCTTAGCTCTACTCCAATGCTTAAGCTGTCTCACTGGTTCAGAGCAAACGGTTGTTCCAATTGGTGTGAATGTACGGTTTGTATAAATATGGTGTTAATGCAATGTTTCCATCTACAAACCTCGATGTAAATACACCCTTATAGTAACTTCCAGTGTACCGTTGCGTCGGTCGGTGAGCATTCCTCCCCACACCGTCGGCTGATACCCTGAGGCGGCTCTGGATCTTCTACTGGAGCGCAGGGCACAAATTCGGTGCATGTGCGAGTGTGTATAAACCTATGCATGTGTGCTGTATCAAGGAGAGGGAGTTGAGGGATGACCGCCCCAGGGCACTATACTATCACAGGGCAACGCATGTAGCTTCTGCTTCTGAATTCATTCAGTCTTTGACGGCGTGTCAAACAGGTGGCTGCCAGCGTCGCGATTTCGTCCGTCAGTTTTAACCGCGTTCTACTTGTCCAAATACATGCGCGTGGTTTAATCAGTGAAAATTGTTCGAGTGTTATGGTGAACTTTTGGCGGTAAAAAAAACTGAAACCTTATTCTAGTTCCCCACGTAATAGGGTTTTAGAGGGTGGTTTATTTGCTTAAGGAGCTGATTTATGTGGCATTTTCAAAAAAAAAAATTATCCAACAATTACGATTTTATAAATAAGGCAGCATAATTATGCTTCTTCGTTAATTAGGCTATAAAAATAGCTGTATTATATCTAATACTTTGATTAGTACAGCTCTTTAAAACATTTTTTTTAAAATTTTTTTAGTTTTATTTAAATAACAATTCTTTATTTACTCGACTTCATGAGCTCCAAACGATGATTACATGTAGAAATTTCAACCCTTGAACATTAAATTGTTACATAATTTTAATCAGACGAACTAATACTAATCTTTAGTTCATAAAAAGGAACATTCTCAATCCCAAATTGATTATTACATGACTATGTTCAAGTACGTTCAAATTGGCAAACAATTAACTATATATGATAAAATTTTGACAGAATTGAAAACGTTTTAAGCAAAACTATTATTAAACTTTTTTCAAAGACATGATTTTTATGGTGTATATTAATGGAATTCTTGTGACTGATAAAGAACATAATGAATGATAATGATTAAAGCATTTTCTTCCCTATGTTTCGATATTATCTCAATTTGGATGGTTATAATGATTGCTTTGATCTAACAGAAGAGAAAATTTAAATTCAATAGTACAATATTTATTTCGTTCCAAGGTGGAAACTCTATGATCAGTGTATTGTATGTATCTCATTCATTTTTGGATAAATTAATTATTCGTCAATTATTTTCACGTTTGATCTTAAACTTTTCATCTTTCACTGTTTAGCCTTTCAAATCTTGAATGAATACTTGGTTCTCTAGAGTCTGGAGTCCATAAAAACAACACATTACTTTACTCTTAAAATAACTGGCTAAACAAGTAGAGAATTATCCTTTAAATTCTCATTGATCGGATGACTCATTTCTCATGTTAAATTTTTTTATCAACGGTTATTGAAAATTTAACTGAATTTTTTATTGTTCCAGAATATTTATACCTCCACTTTCATCCATCCTATAGAAACAACAAAAATTACACAAGTTTTAGTCTTAGTTAATATAAGTTTAAATACGGTCATGTCTAGGGGGTAGAATGCTCTCATTTGAAAAAATGCAACTTTATTCAAGTATGCATCGTATCAAAATGTAGTTTCAGGAGAAACCCTGTAACTAAATGAATAGATTCTGTTGGTTTTTCGGAAGTTTATAGACTACCAGAGAGAATAGTTCTTCTATTACTGTATTTGATTAGACTTTGATACTTATTGATCGAACTTTCGCGTAAAATCTGTGACGGCTCTTTTAAAATATTAATTTCTAGATATGCAGATACACAGCTTTGGAAAACACTGGCGTCTCGTGCCCACGAAACAGGTGAAGTGCTGTATAGTAAAAGATACGGGAACTTCACCTGTTTTGTGGGCCCACCAGTGTTAGGCCTCTCCGTTAAAACATCATGTGGGTTAGAAGTATTTGAGAATATAATATTGCTGTACATTATTCAGAACTAGAAAATCATTGAGACAACTGAAATGACAAAAAAAATTGGAATCAAGTATAAATAATAATGGAACACGATAATTATGACTATTATTCTCAAAATATTACCGTTTGGAATTAAGACAATAGTTCAAGATGCCTTGAGAGAGCAACTATCTGCCTTGATGCCTTAAAAGATCCAAATTCTCCAATCTGTCTCTATCCAATCAGTCACAAGGTTTAGTTTAGTTTTGATTATTTATGCCAGTAAACAAGAAAAAGATAGCAATGTAAAATTTTACTTCAAAATCTTAGATCAAATTAATAAAGGTTTAGACAAAATCTTCCAACTCGAGCACATTGTTTGGCAAAATCTCTGATCAAACATTTTTCTACTTTTCACAACTAGCATCAAATATTTAAACACGGAATAATAGTTGATTGCTAAATGAACATAATGTTGTTTGTTCTCGAATGATAACACCTAAACCATCAATTACTTTCACAACCTTTTTTTACTGAAATTTTTGTCTAAACATGTATGAGCTATATAGTTTCATTTTATTATAGTCTCATTTATTCTTTAGCTTTATTTTGTTTTAACACAGCTATAGTTTTATATTACTGTAATCCATTGAACATTGAAGAGTATTGATAACTTACAGGGAAAACTATTTATAACTCCTTATAGGCAAAATATTAATTTAATAGTCTACATTGGAGCTTTGCCATTTTATTCATTAATGGATTTCTCACAAATATCTTGATTGATATCCATCAATAAATAGTTACATAGTTTTATTTTCTCCTCGTGTTAAATGTCTCTCGATAATTATTATTGCAACTCTATTTTTGAATTGAAACGCTTCTCATATCAACGTAACAATAACTTTCTAGCTACAGTTTACAGTTACAATTATTACAAACTCTAGTTAGTACGCTGTTATGTGTTCTATATTTACAATAGACAGACACATACAACCGACATTTGCACATTGTTATCCGGTTGGTGAATTTAGAAATAGAAAATAGCCCTTGTTCTCCTATCTATATCCGCTAAGCTACTTCATAATTCAATTGGGTGAAATTCTTGGTTGAATACACTAGCTGATTTCACTTCAACTGTAATCTGATACAATACTATCATTTAGACCTGTATTCCAAACATGTTATAAGCGTTGAACTGTTAATAATATTTTTGGGTCTTGTTGAGGAAGACTTGATTATCATATTGACTTTCAGTTCAGTTAGATCAGAAATGTTGATTTAGAAACAGCATAGTGAATACCATCTCTATTAACTATTGTTTGAGAAAAAAATATTTCGGCATTAAAGTAATTTTCTAATGGATAATGTTTAATATGAACTTTTTGAATTGTTTAAAATATATTATGTAACGTTTTCATTTGATTTTTTTTTAAATCGAACTCATTGTCTAGAGTAATAGAGCCAAAGAGCCTTCTTAAACTTTCAAAATGACAAATATAAACTCGAGTTCATTCACAATATCTCATATAAATGAACAATTTTATTATTATTAGATTTCATTTCTCTAATCATTTCGTATTTTGTATGTGAAGTCGCGATTCGTTACAGGCATAATTCGTTATCACTATAATGACATTCCATATCTTTAAAATTAATATAAAGGTTTAAAGGGTGTCTTCACAAGTCTGGTAACCTACTTGAAAGCGAAATTGGATAAAATTGTGCAAAGTTAGTATAAATTTTTTCAAATGGTGATATTCTTGACTGATCTTTGAAACTGTGGCATAGGCCAACCAGGAAATCATACCAAATTTTGGCTTGGTCTGGTCCAGCCCTCCAGTAAAATAAAAAAGGTCGACGCGTCAAAAATAATATTTCAGACATTAAAAATCGAATAAAAGTAGTTCAGCTCAATAATAATAAAATGAGGGAGAACAATAACTTCATAGCTATAGGTAATGACTCATGATTAATTTGTACTATTCCATTTTTAAGCTACGGATGGGTTGAAAGTAACTTTTGATAAACGATATAAAATTTGGAGGGCACGTTAATTCCTATAAACAAATTTATTACGGTTTTATTTTTTTTGAGGAAACAAAGCAAATTTTATTGTAGAATGGCGTTGAAAACTAATAATTGAGGTTTATATTCAAATGAGATTACTTACAACAAACCTTTTATTTGGTGTTATTTGTGCTACTTGGTGAGTAAGTTGGTTGATAAGTGAGGGCTTAGCTGATCAGTTGATCAAGTTAATTGGTTGATAGAAGAGATGCTCGAACACATTAGCACTAATTTGAAGATGCCACATATTTTGATTCTTGATAGAGGTCTACTATCAGTAAAATTTATTTTTTGGGGTTTGTTGATTAATTTGGAGCTACCAGCCACTGTCTAATATTTTCAAATCTTGATTAACCATAATCTCTTTTTGAACCATCTTCAATGCTAATAAAAAGTTTTATTTTCATTTATTGTTACAATAATAATGTATGAGGATTTTCAGCAACCACCCTCTAAAATTCTGAAACAATCCAACTAATTTCCATTCATGTATGAAATTACAGATAGACTGTACATGTGTTATACAGATGTGAAGACTGTGCGATAATAGATAATCTATCACATAAATGTTAATGATCCGTTACGATTATAATCTGAAAATAGTTTTGTGCATAAGTCGCCGGTCTCTTACGTTCGTCGTATTGAAGACCCCGCCAACAGTGCCACTGTATAACAGTGATCATCAAATCCCAGTTGCAGGGATTTTAGTTACAGTCCTGGATAATTGCACTGGTCATCTTAGCCCCGTCTGCCATTATGATATGTCCAGTTTTATGGAGGTAACTATTACACTTTATTCAAATAGATTTTGTGATAATTAATGCGAATTGGAAATTCGAATAAAAGTTTAATTGACTTATTTACGTGAAGATTATTTTGAATAGAATAGTTAATAAATTGGATAACTGATGTTGAATGGTGGTTGGTTGGAGTAAGTGACAACGCGCCAGTCTTAAAACTAGAAGTTCCGAGGTTCGATTCTTCACGAGGGAACAGTTTTTGATCACAGTACAATCACATAGATACGGCTACACCGTCACACGGAGACGTCGGTCCCGACTGCCTAAAAAGTAGTCGTCATCTCTCATCATCATCATTCCCCTCATTACCACGCCTCAGATCCCCCTTAGAAAAAAAATGTTGGAGAAGCGAACGAATGAATAGTAGAAGTTGGAAAACTATATATTTCTCCCATATTTTTGAGAGAAGTCTGGGAAGAAGTGAAAATCATCAGTTCATCAGTTCACAGCTTCTACTGTCTCTGTTTTGTCACTCAATTAGATCATGTATGGAGATAATTTTCACAGTTCTTAGTGATATGTCATGAAGAATTAAAAGTCTGAAAAAACAGGAAAGGAACATTTTTCATTGGAAAGTTGGCACCAGTGAGCGCCCAACCTTCGTAACGGTCAAGACCGGGCGCCCAGGAAATTTAAAATTGAAAAATATAGACGAGTTATCGGGAGAAATTAAATTTAATGGCAACACTGAACTACCATAGCTATTTTAAGTATATAATTACACAGGCTCCAACATTTAATTCTCCTTCTTGCTCTCCTTCTCACTCTTTCTCTCATCTTCCTGCATCTTTCATCCTCTGTTAGAGGAGAAATTCTACTACAGGTCGATATGTGTGTCTTGGGTGAGCACATACAAAAGAATCGCCAAGTGATCAGATTTCATTCCTGAAAGAGATGATCGCTCCTGAGCCAATATTTCCAAACAGCTACCTTGTAATTGCTGCTCATATTTTTCGCTCGTGCGCGTATGTTGATAAATTATTCGCATTATTTTTTCGTTCCATCTTGACCTTTTTTAAGTTATCTTGTCCATTTATTAGTTTTGAAGCTTCCTATTTTCTGTTACGACACTATGTCATCTTTTTAAGGTCAACAAACTTGGCACCTTGTTCTATGATTTTAACGTGAACTTGAACAAATAAAATTGAATGTTCCTCCATAAATCTAGAAAATTATTTATTGTAAACCTTAGAATCAGTTGCACCAAGGTGAATAGAATTAGATCTTTGGTTACCAAAAAAATGAAATTAGGACAATAAGCATTGATTTCAATCCTATAGTCATACTATCCAGTAGGCCTATCGAAGCCCTTGAATACACAAAAAATTGTTTTGGAAATACTGTACACGAAACAAAAATTGAAGGCAGACTAGAAACGATTCATGGAAATCTTCACTCAATCACTGAATGTTATTGTCAGTTTGTTACTGGCGTTGATTTATTTGATATAGACATTTCGCCGAAATACGTGAACGTTATTAAGGTTATCCAGCTTTGAAATGTTCTAGTCAATTGCAAAACGGTAGGTACCTGTTTGTTTGTTTGTTTATTTATGAGGGTGAAGCCCACATGAGCTCAAAGGCTTGTGCGTGGGTAATGAAATGGATGATAGATGACGACTACTTTTTAGGTAGTCGGGACCGACGGCTTACGTCTCCTCCGAAAGACGGGGTGGCCGTATCTATGTGATTGTGCTGTGGTCAAAAATTGTTCTTCGCTTGGGATTTGAACCAGGGTCAACCTGGTTATCAGACCGGCGCTTTATCACTCCTCCAACGAGCCACCCAATAATTGTAGTTGGGATTAGGGGTATCATTCAGTGATGTAGCTCAATGAAATAAGAGACGTTTCAATAGCTAAGTCACTATCAGAAATATAAAGGAAAGTAATATGAATTTTAAGATAGGTTAACGATGTTGAGTTTTCTCCCTTGAGAAATAAACTTTTCAATCTTTCACAAATTTTCACTGAAAATATTCTCGTAAAATGTAAGTGATCAATTTTTATTCACATTGAAAAAGCCTTAGTAGAACTAACTCAATCGTCTTCATCCAAGCCAATAAGGGTAGATTTAGATTTCTTATCTTTATATTTTTCTCTCTTTTCTCCATTTTTCACTTTTTTTTCAACCTTCTACCATTTTAAAATGATTATGTAAGTGATCAATGATAATGGTTTTCAGCCCGTGCCTACATCAACTTGCATTAACCTATACTAACTCAATCATGGGTCTTCTCGTGACTACGATCGGCAACCAATAATTTTCGCCAGAAAATATGGTGTTGATGAGATTATTACTGATGCGGTATAATGTAGACTACTTCTGTATATCATACTACTACTACTACTACCAACACCACCACCTTGCAATTACTCGCTACTTCCTCGAAATCCCTGCTATATTTTCAATATCAAATTATTTCAAAAGGCTTTTTAAACTATAGTCTGTGCGTTCTCCCCTTAACTTTTATCATTGTATATTTATCAAATGTAATATGAGAATATTTTATTCTGGTTATTATTAGTTTATTGGATGAGTCGAAACCTATTGCCTAGTAATCATAAAATAAGTAAGAAAGGCTGATTTGATGGAATTAACCAGGAATTAAACAGTGCGAAAGCTTCATTATCGATCCGTTGCAAGGTTACCTTGCAGGTAATACCTATAGAAATCTAACGTCGTTAAATGATGTCATCCAACAAAACGAAACTCCTATTGAACTCAATATAATAACGACATTTGATTGCAGTTGGATTTCATTTTAGATTTCCATGTTGACGGCCGCATATCTATTGAATAAAGTTTGTACAGAAGTGACAATAAATTTTAGAATAATAGGAGAATAAATTTAAAAAATGAAGTAACCATATTCAGTTCTCCAATGTAATAATACATTTTTTCTTGAAAGTAGAAGTAGGGCTAGATTATTTCGACCACTAACTGTAACGCACCGATTTCTAAATAGGATAAGGATGACGTATTAATTCTGAATACCTTGTGCCTTGAGGGTTGAGGGAGCAGATTGAATATTGAAGAAACGCGTGTAGCTTTAACAAACAAATCTTCTAACCACTGATTACTAGGTAAGGTTATTGATAAAATGATCAATTTGAATGTTGTATTGGTATCAATTCACAGAAAAAGGCAGACTCTTTTTGATACGTGTCAGAAGCAGGAGAAAATTTCTGCATACGTAGAAACGGTGATGCGGGAAATTCTGCAATTTTATAATAGAGCGGGAGCTCGGCCAATAGCAGACCAGCAATTTACTTCTTTGTCGAATTATATTATAGGGCGCATGCTAGGTGAATCGAGATGTGTTTCGATCATACCAAAAGTAGGCGAAGTAGAAGTAATACTCAGTTTGTTTTCGATTTTCGGAGCACTGACTTCATTATCAATTTTTTGCGTAAATGTCTTTTCACCTGTCACCATACTCCCGCGCTTCACGTGAGATTAGAAGGAACAACGGTGTAAGGGAGAGACTTCGCACGGTAAACAAATAATATAAATTTTGATAATTATAATTGATAATAAAATTGATTTTTAGTTTGATATTTGTCCTCTGACCAACGACAACTTTAATCTTGGATTATCTGAGCAGGCTAGACTAATCCAGAATTAACGTTGTTCTTCAGTTAGTTATTCAGCCCAAATTGGAAGATATAATGCTTGTAAATCGGTTAATTGCTATATTACAACAGATCTATACATTAAGTTGGTTGTAAATCTTGCAAATCAAAATTTGTTCTTGAGAACGCAAGACATGTAAATTTATACTGGTGTTCTTGGACATTTTTGAATCTCTTAATTATATGCAAGGACTCAGTTGAACTCATGTAAAAACTTTAAAGATTTTATTTTAAATCACTATGAAAAGAAATCTAGGAAAACCCTCTGAGTAATGTTCTTTTTTAGTGCATTTCATTCGAAAAAATGCACTATTGGTCTCACCCTGACAATCGAAAATTTATGATGTGATATATTTTTTACACGTTTCCGAGCCCCTAGAACGCGAATCTGATGTCCGTTTAAATTCATATATCTCTGTATATATATTTATATATATATATTCTTGTCAACACGATAACTCCCGAAGGGCTTGTCGGAGAGCGACCAAATTTTGCACAAAAATCATTAGTGTTAATATCTCGGTCAAGTTCGTTAACCAGCCAAATTGGTTCAAGGGTAGGGGTTGAAATTAGGGGATGAAAGTTTAGAAAAATCACTAATAACTTGATCTTTTTGAAAATTGGTGTGTATAATACTCCTATTATGCCCTACAATTTGAGCCATCGACGAAAAAAATCCAATTAAAAATGGCGGAGAAAATGGCGAATAATATGCCAAAAATAGTGTTTTCATGGGTTTTTCGTAAACGGCACTTTTGGATTCATACCCTGAATAGCTCATTATAAGTCATATGAATTGAGCTATCATAGAATTGCATTTGAAATGCACTCTTTCCGACCGCCAGCTGACGGAGCGGAAAAGAAAACTAGGAAAACCCTCTGAGTAATGTTCTTTTTTGTAAGTAATGTATCTCTGGGAAAATTCCACTATCCGGGAGATTCAACCCTAGATTAATTCATTAATTTTTTTGCTAATAAAGCCCACACAAGCATGTTTTCTTATTCGTGGTTTGAACTAGAATCGATAATACGGTCCTGTGAGTTCATATAGAATGCGTATTTCTGAATTATTTTAACGAATTAAAATACCATACTTGGTGACATTCCCTTCGTAATCACTTCGACATTTATGTGTATTTTGAAAGTTCGAGGAATTATATATTTCTTAATTCAAAGGGACTACTCGCATACTTAAAATCAATTGTTTCAAATTAAAATACGAAACATTTTTCTCTGTACGTGACATCTACATTTTTTCCAGTGTAATAAAGACATTTTAGTTCCAAAACGTTTCCCTTGAATCTAGAACTTCACGTTACAGCATTGTTAAAAGCAGTTTCAGGAAAGAGATAGGCAATTCTCACAACACTACTTAATGCGCCAACCGCTCTATCCATCTTCATCCATACTATTATCTATCTATAAGTACTTTATAGACAAGAAAATACCATAGAGCTATTACAACCATAACTCTATGGATCTAGTTATAGTTCTATGGAAACAACCGATCAGTGTTTGTCTCTGAAATTTGTTTGGATTAAAGACTATGAACCTAATAAACAACTTGTGTTCTCTGTACCTGTTTCTTTGTCTATCTATATTAAGATTCATAATCTGAACAGTGAAATAGATCTTCTATTTCATTTGAATCAGTTTTGTTTGGATGCATATTGCTTCACAAGAGAAGTGGTATTCTGAAGGATTTTTTAATAAGGATTTTATAATGTCCTTCTCAAAGAATGGACATTTCTATGTTTGAAATGAAGATGAGTATTGGAATGATGAGAAATACTTCTCGTCCTCAATCTTCAACCTCCAACCTCCTTGTTACTACTTGTCGTTAAATCTCAGTTTCCTCTCCTGTAAGAAACAATTTAATTCCCAATTACTAGTACAACCCTGTGTTGCTTAAACCACAATTATGTTACTGTCTATTAATTTGTCTGTTTCCCTTTCACCAATTCCACATCACACTCTCTCACTGCCACACACTCTCTTCGTCCATTTTTGTGAGAGTGTACCTACTAATGTTAAGTTTTTTATATTTTTTGTTTTATTTCCTGTTTCAACCCTTTATTCATTCATACATCAATACAACTACTTTAATTGGGAGGGAAAATAGGCATAGCCTGTGCTATTCCTCTCCCAAAAATTTTATAATAAAGTCAATATTCTCTAAAATGAGGTTATATGATATAATAGCACTGAGTAAACACATAATTTTCAATCCAGGAATAACACTGAAAATTTGGAATGTTGATGGCCGGAATTAAATAAATATCATGCACCAAAAAAACAATATTGAAAATTAGAAAAATATTGCACAAATTTGAAAGATTTCAAGCCAAAAAATCACTCAACTACTCACTAAGAGCACAGCTGATACATTGAAAACCCTGTATTTAAACTCCACATTAGTCTCTTGCTGTCTCACTCTCTCTCTCTCTCTCACACACACACTCTATCCCCTATCTATAATAGTGGAACGAATATCCTTCCCCAAGAATGGACATCTATGTGTAAACTACATTTTCTCACTTAGATAACTGTCACTCCTAATCTATCTGAGAAAAGTGATCTATTCCTTATTGACATTTGGACATTTATTGTATGTGTTTTATCCATTTAGTAATGTATTTTGTCAAATAAATGAATGAATGAATAATCAAATCTCTCTCTTTTCATCTCTCACCACCTGTGATGCAATAAAGCTTTTTTTCACTCAACCCTGTATTCAAATATCACATTGTCTCTTTCTGTCTCTCCCATTCTCACGATCTATCTCACTCCTTGTTTTATCGCCTTTACCATTTTCTCCTCTCACGCACTGTATTGTTGTGATGTAGTGCCACCTTAACTAATGTTAAACTTTGTCTTTGTCTGTTTGTAGGACCGGCTGACAGGCCATGGAGCTATAGCATCGATGGGATCCTCGGCCGCCGGGGGATCTTCAAACAGCGGCGGCAATAATTCGGGCTCCCCCTTTTCGCCTGGTGGCACAGGGGGGCACCACCATCATCACCATCACCATCATCCGCACAGGGGCGGATCGGGCGGTAATGGTGGAGGCGGAAATGGTCAGGGAGCTGCAGCTGCAGCGGCAGCAGCAGCGGCTGCAGCTATGGGACATACCACCGATTTCCAGGTGAGATTAATTGAATAAATGAGTTTTGTTTTTCATGTGAAAATCAACTTATTACTGATCACATAAGACATATCACTGATTTCGTGCTTAACAATAACACAATAACAATGACACACAATTGATTTGAAATAATGAAATGTAGGCTATTTCATGTACAAGGTAAAGATTTAATAAGGATTGAATCTTCAAACTTATAAAGAGGTATTTCTGCATGAAATGGTAGAGTGGACATTACTCTCCAAACTTCACCCCACGTCATTAAGATAGAAAAGTCATTCTATTCTGCGATTTATTACAGCCTACTTCCAGGTGAGATGGATGAACCGATTGATTTTTAGTTCCTTTAATGGAACATCTTTTATTGATCACAATACTATAACAAAATTACACAAGTTGGGGTTTGAATTGAATTTATCCTTCTTTGAAACACTAATCACATCCTTCAAGTACCACAAATTGATTATAGAACAATGAAAACATGCTTAAAACAATACTTAGTGTAATAACATAACATGATATAACATAACATAGTACTCCTATCAAGAGGTCTAATGTTTAGTGTCATTATTTTGGCATTTCCAGCATGAGTTCAACTTTTAGTTTTCTACCATAAATAATACAGAGTGACTTTCACGAATCAATTTGATCATCACTCATTGCTCATATGAACCGTTCTATCAGTTGTGCATTACATGAATTCGCAATTACGTAGCTCCACCTTGATTAAAGCCACTTGTCTACTCCTGGCTTGGTATAACATACACATACCCCCCTCTAGACCGTCCGGAAGGTGAAGACTTCCCCGTCTAAATCAACGTTTAAGCTATGCCCAACTAAACTGAGCCCGAGCTAAGCGAAGTTTCAACTTATTTTCACGATTTAAACTCGGTTTCATCTATAGATAATCGGTTCAAACTAACTACACTACGTTAAGTAGTTTACCAGCACTACAACACTAACTAACACCTAATTAAAACTACACTTGGTTTACTAGGCCAGGAGTAAATAAGTGACGAGTGACATGTTATAATAAAAACAATAATAATAACAAATACAAACTTATAGAAATTATGTGTTTACTCAGTGCTATTATATCATAACCTCATTTTGGAGAATATTGACTTCATGATAAAATTTTTGGAAGAGGAATAGCACAGACTATGTCTACTTTTTCCTCCCAATTCAAGTATTTGTATTGATGTATGAATACAGAATAAAACATCTCAAATTTCAACCAAACCCTTCTCTCTGTCTGTCAACAGCCACCCTACTTCCCCCCACCGTTCCCTCCAGCGCACCATCATCATCAGCATCATACGGGAGCGCACGGAGCATCAGCTGCAGCCCAAAGTCCAGCCACAGCTGCCATGGACTACTTGGCTGATCCCTACAGCCAGGCCACACTCAACAGCTTACATCAGACGGCTGCCCATCACTACAATCAGCTGACGGCTGCGGCAGCTGTATCGGCAGCTGGACAGAGACACGATGTGCTCAGAAGGACAGACTCAGATTCACTTCATGTGGTGAGTTGATTATTTTATTAATTGAACTGTTTCATGAAATTCATAAACTTCATTGAATTTTTTGAGGAAGTTGAATGAGAAAATTTAAGAGGGAATTATAATAAACATCTCTTTGGATACTATATTCCTTCTGAACACTCTATGAAAGCGAATTGCCACTTAATTATATAATTAAGTCTGTCCAAGCAAAGAAGACCCTCTGGCAGGATGAGAAAATCATAACAGCTCGGTCAATATTGGTTCAAAAAATATTGATTTGGTTTCAATCTTAGGAAACATTCTGGTCCAAAATTTGAGACCAAATCAATATTTTTTTTAACCAATATTGACCGAGCTGGAGTCATTTTCTCATCTTGCCAGAGGGTCTTCTTTGCTTGGACGGACTATACATCATCAGAACTAAAAGTTGGACGTTGAATGAATACTAATAAGTGATTTAAAAAACTAAACTTCTCCAGAAAATTGATAAAAACAGATGTTTTTGATGGCGTTGATAATAATAAAAAGGAGAGTAGTATTCACTCAATGATTACAATATGAAAAGTAAACTGTGCTAGAAATGCTCAATTCTTTGAGAAACCTTCAAATCATTCATAGTTGTCGTAACCGTGGAAATTATTATTCCATTGTATCTTGGTTTTGTACATGTATTCTTTATTAGTGGAAATGGATTTAATTGTCAAATAAGAAAATAAATTACTAGAGAGTAAAATATACATGACAGTACATGTAGAAATATTTGAAGCTGCTTGTTTTTGATGGTTCTGTTAATGATGAAAAAGAAGAAAGTTGAAGGTATTCTGCATGTTGGGTCACATTTTTAGAGTGAATCGAATCTCTCACATTCCCTATCTTCAAGACTACTGTTCTCCCCTTTGTTTTACATTCTTTCTGGATTATGTAGTTAGGGTGAGCGAGAAGCCCTCTTCATTCTGTTCAAGTTATAACGTGGTCTTGGGCAGCAACTTCAAAGTATTAGGAAAGTATGGCAATTAAAACATTCACCCATTATATGGTCTGTCCAAGCAAAGAAGACATTCTGGAATTCGAAGAAATGTCTCCAGTTTTAGCCCAGGCAGATTAGACTTCAAGCACCTAAAAAATGATGGATGGCTGGAAATGATCTTAAACCACTGTGGGCATCCCAAATAAGTTTAATATGAGTTTGCGACGCTTTCTGAGTGGCGCATAATAAAGGGTGCCCAAAAAACCACGGGAAATTTGTTCATTTTATAGTTTTTTGCAACTCACGTCAAAACCAAGCGTCGGACAGAAAAATTCGTGATTACAATGTTTTAGTAAATAAAATTCTTGAGCGTTTGATATCAGATTCAACCCTCTGTGATGAGCGACAACCGAGTTATATATTT
This sequence comes from Sogatella furcifera, assembly GCA_017141385.1. Taxonomy (NCBI): domain Eukaryota; kingdom Metazoa; phylum Arthropoda; class Insecta; order Hemiptera; family Delphacidae; genus Sogatella; species Sogatella furcifera. Next base: position 25,152,997 of record CM029560.1, read on the forward strand.
TTTTAAATGCAGTATTTTTTTGTTTATATTATCTTCTGTACGTTTCATTAGAAATGTGAAATTTAAAATCCCTCTTAGGATAATTTTATCCTGTACAATTCAAGACCAAGTAGAAATTTCTATCTTTTATATTTTTTGTGCTAGAGCTCTCAACATATTTCCTTGTACAACAAAAAATACAATATTTTCAACAATAATGACCAAAATAAATCTCTATATCCTTGTATTGGAGTTTTCTACCAGAATATTATTGTTAGATCATATTTCAATATAATATCCACTATACCGTCCTCAATTCAGGCTATTTCCAGTTTGAAGGACTCTTTAATGATAATAAATTAATTTATTAATTCTAACAAAAAATATACAAGATAGAAAGTTCTACTTGGTCTTGAATTGTACAGGATAAAATTATCCCCAGAGGGATTTTGAATTTCACATTTCTATTGAAACGTACAGAAGATATAAACAATTGAAAATTGTCAAATTTCCAATTTCTCTCAAAAAATACAGCATTTAAAAAAAAATTATAACTCGGTTGTCGCTCATCACAGAGGGTTGAATCTGATATCAATCGCTCAAGAATTTTATTTACTAAAACATTGTAATTACACATTTTCCTGTCCGACGCTTGGTTTTGACGTACGCAAAAAACTAGAAAATGAACAAATTTTCCGTGGTTTTTTGGGCACCCTGTATTATGCGCCACTCAGAAAGCGTCGCAAACTCATATTAAACTTATTTGGGATGCCCACAGTGGTTGAAGATCATTTCCAGCCATCCATCATTTTTTAGGTGCTAGGCCCTTTTTTAGTCTAATTTGCCTGGGCTATTTGGTCAATATTGGTTCAAAAATTATAAAATCGATCTCAAATTGTAAATCAGGATGTCTCTTTCAATTTGGAATTAGATTTATAATTTTTTAACCAATATTGACCGAACTGGAGTCATTTCCCCATTTTGCCAGAATGTCTATTTCCCTTGGACAGACTATAGCTGGAGAAAGAATGGGATGAAGATGAATATTAAAAGGACATGAAGGATTGTGAGAATAAGAAACGACCAGTATCAGAGAACAAGACCAATAGAAATATTGAGATGAAGATAATAAGAAACATTAAAAATTTTGGATCATGCTCCCTTAATATCCTTATTTCATCAAGTTGTATTAATAATTTAAAAACTTGAATAGAAACTCGTACATTCCAATCTTGTAGAAGTCGAATTTATACTAAAAATAGCTTATACTGATAATTTTTCAAGTAAACTCATCATAGCCTACTTCACATATTAATAGACTAAATAGACTGAATTGAAGACATTAATTATTCCAAGTATTCATAGACAGCACTAGTACTAGACAGATAGTACTTGAAGATAGATACATTATAGAGTAAAGTCTACTGCTACATACTTGCTTTACTGAATCTAAATTTCACCACTATTATTCGGAAAGAATATACTGTATTCAATTTGGTTCTTTAAAAATGATTTTGTTAGCTTTTGTTGACCTGAAAGGCTGTAATAATAGAGTAATAGTTTAGTAGTTGGAGTATAGATTATAGAGTAATAGTCAGAGTAAAGAGGAATTAGTAACGATGTCATTCGAAAACATACTCTGTTATAATGTCACTACTCTAAACATATATGATTCCCACCGTATAAAAGTTGTTACTCAAAAGTGCAATACCAGCATTTTGGAATTCCAATAAGAGTTTCAACTTCACGAACTTATTATTATAGCCTAACACTACATTATTTCACTACTCTATTAATCTCTATGATTCCCATTGTTTGTAAGTTGTTAATCAAAATTAGGACCGGTATCTTGGAATTCCAATAAAAGTTTAAACTTTATGTACTTATCATTATAATACTACATTAATAATTCTTTACATTTTAATCCTGTAGTTATCAAATAAATCTCTCTCGTACTGTATTATCGTCATTTTCATCTAAAGATTTTACAAATTTTCTCAAAGTAATTGATCCCTTCTATTCTCCGCTGCCATCCATCTCTCTGGTGCGTCTTTATGAGCATGTATAGCCTATTTTCTCCATCGAGATTTCCAAAATCTCTTAGCAGGGAAAGACCCAAGTAAGTTGATAGCAGATGAGAGTAGCTACATAAAATTCTCCGCATACTTAGGATTTTCCTCGTGGCATGCTGTTCCAGTTACTCCCCAGTTGCTTTCACTCCTTCTCTCTCACTCTTTCTTTTTCTCTCTCACACTCTCTCTCACTCATTCTCTATCACGCTCTCTCTATCTTTCCTTCTGTCTCTATCTCACACACTCTATCTATTTTTCTCTCTTTGCGTCACTCTCTCTCTCTCTCTCTCTCTCTCTCTCTCTCTCAACACTCTTTCTCTATTAGACTCCCACTCACACATTCATTCTTTTTTCATTCTCTTCTACCTTCCTCTTCTGTCATCATTTGTATTTTGTAATCTCTCTTTTCTTCCTCTTCCTCTTTTTTTTCTCTCTCTCTTTCTTGTGCTTCCTTAACATCTTTCTCTTTCTTCTTCATCTATTTTTATTTAATTTCTCTTTCAACGCACTTGAAATCATTTCTCGTTCATTCCCGCTTTTTCTCTTCTTTATGCATTAAACATTAAGCAATTGAGCAATTATTGCAACAAAAATCTTTATCGAATTCAAGATAATTTACGTAAATTTCTATGTTTATTCTTTATTCCCTTTACTCCCAGAAAAGTATTCTATCACAAAATCAAACACGATACCGCAATCAAAGGGAACAAGCTGCATTGTCATGAGCTGAGCTCGATCTCTTATGTCCAACCTATTTGTTCCTGTAAAGGCGTTGTGTGAGCTCGATCATAGTAATTATTCATTTATTTTTGTTCTTGTTCCAGGGAAACATGCATACCTCATTCCCTTATGAAAGTAGGGGAGGCAGAGGTGATTACGTAAGAGGGCAACACCCTGGATTGGATGATCCCTTATCTCTGCACTCAGCTCTATCAGCAGCAGTCGATGATCAACAGGTAATTTCCCATTTCTTATCAAAATAATAACCTTGAATTCAAAGAGTATCATTTAAGATTTCTTTTAATGTAACGTAATTCCTGTTTTTCTGTTGAACTATGGCTTTTCATATTTTATTTTATTGAAAGATGAATTACTTTTCCACATTATAAAAGTACTGTGGGTTGCTTCAACCTACAAACTTTGCTATTGCTGATAAGTAATTGTTAGAATGTTAGGAGTGTTCGTGGTTAAAATAGAATTTATTTCCAACTGTTTCAAACTTAATCTAAATATTAAGATGATTTCAATGAATACCTTAAACGTAATTCGGAATAGGATGTTTAGAGCATATTATGCTGATATGAAACCTTGTCATAAACTCATAACTGTAAGTTCAAATACAATTTGTCAAATTCAAACACATATATTAAGTATGTAGTTAGTTCTCACGTAGTTAAGTTCCTAACAAAACTGAAATTCAGCCAAGAACTCTGATTTCATTGATCGGTCGTAGAGTAGTAGAATCTTGAGTTCTTTAGCTTGTAGCAAACTACACTGTACTCCGACCCTCCTGGTTTAAAATTCAGCTCCTCCCATGTGGTTCAGAGTGGATTCTGACCAGCATTTTCATGAAAAGAGCCCTAGATTCTATGAAAATTACCCTTATAAATGCAACTGTTGAAGTCTATACAAGGTGGAAGGTACATTATTCTTTGGTTTGCCATGTTCCGTAGGAGGTCTAGTCATTTCTCCCGCCAATTGTTCCTTACCTCCCGCCCATTTTCTGTTTACAAATATTATGTACCCTTTCTTTTCTGTTTATTAGGTTAGCGGTAAGGTATTATCACATTTGTCGAGGTGAAAAGAAAAGGTGGGTCTTTTGTAATGGGAAATGAGGGTAGTTGGAACTGTAGCTTGGTGGAGTTGAACAATTTATCAAAGAAGTAAAGGGTGATAGGGATGATCCTAAGAGAAAATTACATGAAGATTAATAATAATTTAATGATCTGTAATAAGCTAAAATTATTCTCTCATAGCGTTATTGCTTTCATAGTTTCGATTTTTTGGTGTACCTATATTTAAATTTCCCATATTACATACGTTATCTAGTATTCAAATGTTTCGCCAAGTTAAATTGGAAGAGAAAGTTGTTCGCAAATGTTTTTAATAAAAAAGTGATACCGTACTGGTTCATCCTTTATCAAGGAAATTGATACCATATCAGACAGTGTGAGGGATGAGAATTTAATTTCGGAAAAAGTCAAATATTGTCAATTTTTCAAAAAACAACACACACACACAACCCCATCTGATGATTTTTTTGACAAGAGCTTCAAACGGAGGGTGTTTTTGGAAGGTGGGGTGGTGGAGAGGTCAGTTCTAAGCTTTTTCCTCTTTCTAAAAGCCAGACAGGGATAGGTTGTATTGTGGCCTCAGAAAAACGGGAGACATTTATTTGAACCTAGCAGGAGTTTTTACCGCAACAATGCATGTTTCAACTGCACTCTGCATGTTGAAAGTCTCTTATTCCAGCTTACTTTGCTTGCAAGTAAAACATTTCAAGGAAGCATCAAGCAGTAAAGCATCTAATTTATTCCTTTTAGCACCAGAAATTAAACAAGGCAGTATAAAACTGTGAAGCGATTTTACTCTTGTATCATCACTTACTATAAATGCAAAATATCACATCCATCTTTTTTATAGATTCATCTTATATTTAATCAAAATTAGGATTTGGATCAAGTATCTTTGAGAGAAACCATTCTTTGATTGAAAACATATAGAAAAATTTTCTGATTAGTATAACCATTTTGACGGTGAATCAATTTCATTAGTAGGCCTACTCTATTTTCCATTAGCAGGGAATAGGATTCACCACTTCATGTATTTTGTTAATGAAGTTCTATAACAATAGATTTTTCATTTATATTCCAGTCATACCTAGTATTTCATCAATTTTCCTATTCTTCTGATGCCAATCATTGATCATTTCATCATCATAATCTTATTAGTAAGTTAATTTTTCATTCATTGCATAATCTTATATGTTCATGAATTTATTATATTATTCATATAATCTCATTATGATGATGTAGAAACTCAATGAACTAGGCAAACCCAGTCTAGGCTAATACACTTAGAGTATATTGCATGCTTATGGTTATTATTGAAATGTTATTTCTCTCTGAAGCATGATTGCGTTACTTTAATCCGAGAAGCTATCACGATTTGTAAGGGTTAGGAATGTGAAACAGAATAACAATTAAAATGCAGTGTTGAACAAAAACCAGACTAATGAAAAATGTAATGAGGACACAAGTAACAAGAAAAGAATAATAATGAAAAGGAAGAGAGATATACAGTAGTGGTTCATTAGCCACTTTAACAATAGCATTGACTATAGTATTATAGAGTGAACTGGACAATAGAGTAATCTGATGCTGTGGCGTCTTTGACAATGCACTGACCGGTTTATAGTGTAACACAACAATAGAGACCTACAATAATTAAAAGGCAACAACAATGATAGACCAGAGGGAGTAATCTTATTAGTGAATGGAATAATTCACTATTCGGTACTATGGTCGTAGTTGACTTTTTTAGTGTTGTTATTATTTTTGTTATTATCATGAATATAAGCATTATCTGAATCATTGTTATGAGGGGCGACATGTATAATGTACACATGTAAGTCGAATACATGTTTATTGGATACTTGTGTTTTGATTACATGTATCTTGCAGAGACATTATATGCATGCACTATTCTTTATTCTTTATTCTTTCTTTACAATTGCTACTTGGTTTCCAAGTATTTTAAGCAAAGGATGAATGAGTGATGATGAATGATGATGATGAAGGTTTAAGATGTAGGTTATATGTCTATCCACAATGTCCACTTTCACTACTGTTGAAGTAATGTATGCTACTGTTGAAGTAATGTGAATTGATTTTAATGCGAGGTACAGTTAACTTACATACACTCTACTTACCATGAACAAATACTGAATATCTCTCTCTTTTTTCCATTATGTTATGAGATCCTCCAATAAAACTCATTTGATAATCATTGTCAACATTAATATAATCTAACATAACCAACTTCTTCTTTTTCTTTTCCCCTTCTGCCCTTACCCTTAGGGTAGGGGTGCCAGTCTTAGAAATATAATCAACAACTCGATGATAATAACCATAAGGTACTTCTGAATAAAGATTTCATCTTTTCATATCATTCATCTTATCATATAATTGTTCAATTTTACTTACAGAATACCAACGTCGACGATACGGGATTCATAAGCGATTTACCTCTACTAAAAAGTGAGTACTGTTTTTGAGTTGTTAGTCTTAACTTTTCTTGAAAATCTTGTTAATGAGGATCCTCGTCACATGGAAAATCGTATACATTATATATTGAGCATATATTGTTTATTGAGCATATAACTATCATTTTTAATAGTAATTGATTTATTTATTCTGTTATATTACTTCAATACATTGATATTACAATAATAAAATGAATATAATTTAGATCTATTATTATCAAACTTTGCTAAGCTCCAAACTAAAATCAAAGTCCGGTAATCTCTGATGAGCTACAAAGTAATGGAAATCTCTAGTGACATCAGACATTGATAATGATGCAACAACCAAATCGGTATCTCGATATTTAAATAAATTCGTGGTTATAGCAATTTCTAGACTTTTAATTGTTCTGTTTTGATAATGAGTAAATTTTTCTATAAAAAACAACGCTCTTACATGGTTTTAAAACTCTTCATGTTTCATATTTTTGAAAATTTTAAGAATTACTATTGCTTTATTGGATTTTCGAAATAATCATGTATGGTTATATTTAATCATGCATGGATGTGAACTGAAGTTTTCTCTACCGTGCATGTGCATATAATGTTCTTAAAAACCTGATAGATCACTTCGTATGAACTGTGAAAAATCAATTCGCCACCTTCATCAACCCTTAGTAAATTTGGGGCCCACCCCACCTTGGGGGACCCCCCAGGGCGGCCTGCCCGAGGTTAAACAAATCGTCCATTCAAGACCTATTCGATCCGCACATCTAGCAAACGCGATTCTTACTTCACTTCGATAATAAAATTTTCGAAAATCAGTCCCCCCCGGAAAAGGGGTGGTACACGGCACGCCCTTAAAAACAACCCTCAGGGCTTTCAACTGTTGGCTATAGGCTAATTGAAGGCCTCCCGCGGCGAAGTACGTCACCTTGTAACTTCTTTTGTAAAGCTACAAAAAATATTCATAATCATAATAGTAATGCTAAAGTCATTCGTGCTGCCTTTTAAAGAAGTGAACAAATGTCTAACTTTTGAAAAAAATTAGCCGAACTAGACCTGAGTCAAACTCCTAGCCCTACTTTTGTTTATTGAATAATGGAAATAGAACAAGGGTTTTGAGAAGAAAAGTCACCAAGTGTGAGAGAATAATCTCTGAATCAAAAGACTTCACTACAAAAAAGTTGAATGCTACCTGTTCATCAAATATTGTCAAAATTTACGATACAAAAAGTTTAATTCTTCATTTTACATTATGAGATTATGTGGAAAAACAATTTCTCTTTTTTCTCTAGATATTCTCACATAGGAGAACTTTTGTTTGAAGTTTACTTTTGATATTTAATGTTCTCACTAACTTTGATATAATGCAAAAATTAGAAGGTGTAAGCGGTAAACCTGTATTCATTTTAAAAAGAAATTCTATCGTAATTCATAAAAAAATCAGCTGATGTAGAAGATTGAATAAATAATAGATTGTAGAAGATAGGTTGTAAAAATGTATAAGTTACTGGTAGTTTTACGGAAAACTGACATCAAAGAAAATTACAGCGAGTTGACCATTTAATATTTTTAAACAGTAGTTAAAAAACCTCCGTATGTTAGTAATTTTTATTGGAAAATAGACTTATACTTGATTCTCTGTGTTTGAGATGCATTTCAAACAATATCTCATAATTTAATCGTCGGTAAAATTTAATCGATTAAACTAAAAAAGGTTCTCGTCTTTTAGCTCTTTAGCCGACGCTGCTACTTCCACATTTCTAGAATCTAGAATCCTTTTTCGAAATGAGAATTTTTATTACACTATTCGATATCACGCACACTGCAAAATCGATTATTCCGATATTTCGATTACTATTCCTCCATTTCTATATTTGCCTTTCCTTTTAGTAATAATCAAAACGTTTACCGTGGATTAGGGACGATTCTCATTTTGGAATCCAAACAAACTTACGTCTTGTGATCACGAAAATGTCAAGTCAAGAATTCAATATCATTTCGATTACACGGACATTCCCAAGAAATCGATTCAGAAATGCTCGATATTAATCGTACTAGGGCTGCTGTTGCTATTATAATTTGACGTTTAAGCAAATTCTGAAGATGATTAAATTGCAAATTAATAAAATATTTGTATTGAACCAGCGGGAGGAATGGGTTGAAAGCATACCGTTATACAAATAATTAATTTCCAACCAATACAACTCAAGTTTCTACAAATAATTTGTTTCGAAATGATCAAGGATAGGCTTTCGTTAGTTATGTTTAAACTACCTATTCCCTTTAATGCTACTGCATGCAATATTATGACCAATCCAGTGCATCAATAGTATCGGCATTACTATTATCATCATCTTTCTTCATTGCTATCACTTTCTATTCGTGTACTAGTACGAGAATACTAGTGATCAAGTTACTTGCCTCAGGTTATTTGCACTGCTGAACATCATGATTCCTAATAATATATAGAATTAACCGCTATGAAGAGAATTGCTTATTCGAAATCAAATACTGGCATGTAACTTCTGAGTGTAGATACTGTATGACACACTTGTGTTATTTGAGACACTATTAGACACTTGATTCACTTGAATTAATACTAAACAATAAGTTGCAAGGGTTGAAAACTGATAAAAAAAGAACAAAAACAAACAAAAACTGTAATTAATTTTCAATGATTCTTTCGTCATTCAACTACTGTATTTACTAATTTGTAAATAGTGGATCATAGGTCTGTAAATGTGTCGATAGTGTTGCCAAATTGAATTAATTCTTAATTAATTAACTCAAATATGAATGTAAATAAAGATTCCGTAGATATTATTGTCATCAAACTTTCTGTCTAAGATTTCTCAACTCTCTTCCTAAAAGATGAAACCTGTTTTTGTCTTCATTATCTATTTTCATTTAATTTTTTCATTTATATCATTACACAAATCATAACACTAATATTATTATATTATAACCAGGCAAGAAAAACTAGGCAGAACCTGTACTATTTCTTTCCTGAATTTTTATAAACTATTTTAATCAAGCACCACTAGCAATTCAACGAGTAATTTTCCTCTTTCTATTTGTGTTACTATTTCTACCCACGTTGTTTGCTTGAATCACACAAAGTTCCGATTCAATTTTCAACACCTCACTTACTTCTTATCGAAATCAAAATAGGGAACGAAGTTCACAGTTTAGGGTGGATGAAGGGCTTCTAAGGTGCCCTGTAACCAACCAAACATAGGACAGAGAGAGATTGTAGTGAACATTCAATCCATTGCTCATACTGGCTTTGTCTCAGTTTTAGTTCTAGTTTTTCTGAAGAAAACCTAGTTTTTTAAAGAAAATCAAGTACCTACTAATGAAACACTCGATTCATAAGTTTTTCTTAGTTCCAGTTCTAGTTTTTCTTGAGAAACCCTAGCTTTTCTAAAGAAAAACAAGTAGAGTTCTCGATTTGAAACACTCGATTCACACGTTTCAAACTTCCACAGAATTCAAGCAGAACTCATCTTTCATTTCTATTTCTGCATTCTCCATCATTGTATCACCAATTCTCATTATCGTATAAACAATTCGGCTTAAAAACCTTGTTTATACTCTAAAAACATAATACTCTGAAACATGATCATGTTTATGCATGTTCCCTCTGTAATAACAAATTCATAAATTCATGAAGTTTTGTCATTTAATAAAATGGAATAGATCAGTAGAATCCATTCTAAATTTCTATGACTTGGTGAAGTTTGGGCAGTGATTTCTCAGTTGACTCAGTGACTCAGTTGACCACCCACGATAACGATAATTACGATGAAAACTGGAAAAAATAGCTATTTGATATTTGAAAAGTAGTAGTTAATAGTTGTTTCCACTTTCCACTTGAAATATTTCCTTGTGAGTGGGGAAATGGGAAGTATTGTTCATAAATTTCATAGGAAGTATAATATTGGGTGGGTCGTTCGAGTAAGTTATAACGCGCTGGTCTGATAACCAAGAGCTTCATTGTTCGATTCATGACTGGAGAACAAATTTTGACCACAGCTCAATTACGTCATGTAGGTACGGCTATATGTATTTCGAAGGATACAATAAGCCGTCGGTCACGAAGGCCTAAAAATTAGTCATCTCTCATCATCCCTCTTATTACCCACACACAGGCCTAGTAGCCCATGTAGGCATGACCCTCAGATTTTTAAATTTTTTTATCCGGTCGATTATCGACTAGCGGAGAGTTCCGACTTTTAGCTGTACCGATTCAGTTCTAAAACTCACTGTAATAAGAATAATCTTTTAGATAAAATGTTCAATTAGAAAAAAAAAATTAAATGTCTTAAGGGTTTTCATTATTCTGTTGCAGGCATGAAATCGCGATCAGATTCAGGAGGCGGTGGCAAAGATGGTGGACTTCTTTCTGGCGTCTCCTCCTCCTCATCCTCCTCCGACGTATTCTGCTCTGTTCCCGGCCGCCTCTCCCTCCTCTCCTCCACCTCTAAGTACAAAGTGACCGTCGGAGAAGTACAGAGGAGGCTGTCTCCTCCTGAGTGTCTCAATGCTTCGCTTTTGGGCGGCGTACTCAGAAGGTAAGGGACGAATTACTATTTAATTCAACACTTTTTTCGTCTACATATATTTTCATACATATTACTTTTGTTCTCAACATTATTTGATTATATTGAAAGACATGATTGAGTTTATAATGAAAGAAATTGCGGTCGGCGAATGTTTTTTATTTTTGAACAGCGTTTTGAGGAAGAGACTTGAATAGTTTTTAAGGAAAATGAGTAAAGATATCAAACAGCATCAGCTAATCATTGAAAAAACATCATTTGCAAACCACCATCCATTTTTTGGGAACTGTACCTATAAAATAAGTATCATGGAAGCTTGTTAACTAATTTTTGGCTCCAAAATTTCAAGTCATTTGATATATTTTTATTCTCTTTTTGAATTTTATACCATCTTTTTAGTTCTAAACTAATTAATCATAATTTCAATTTTGGAAGTTGAGTATTGTGAGTATAGTGAAAGTGGTCATTGTGGACTTAACCTTGATTTGGTACATTTATTAAAATCTGAAAAAATACATTTGGGCAATAGTTGTGTTTTATCACAACTGTATAAAAATACATTTGGGCAATAGGTGTGTTTTATCACTGAATCATGTATTTTGTTGAATAAATGAGCATGAATATCACTATGATACTTATTCAGTACATGATTCTGAACAATTCGAACGCTTTGGGTTAACACTAAAAACGTGGCTGCATAGTTTTGCCCTCCTCGAGCATTGCAACGGATATTGAGAAATTACACATGAGGGTTGAGGAGCAACAAGGAGAGAGCGAGCGATTTTTTCAAGATGAAGACAGAGTGGAGATCTTAGACATCGCGTCGCGGCTCCCCAAGTCAAAGATCGAATAACTAAGCTTCTTAAAGCGATGAAAGCACGTAGATGCTCGAGACTTTGCATCGTGCTTTGCGCCCCAAACTTAAATTCTCTCTTCCACCTCTCATTCTGTCTATCACTTGTGCCTCTGATTCTTCTTTATTTTGGTTTAGTTCGGCTTCGTTCACCCTTTTCTTAGTGGGAGGGTGCAACAGGCGGTTCTGGAAAATTGAAAATACTGTAGAATTCGAACATCTTCATCGCTCCCGCTTGGCGGTGAAATGGAATTCGGTCTATCTCCCTCCCCTCATCCAACTTCATTTCTCCTCGCATCACTGATATTCTTGATGATTTTTGTTTTTCTTGCTCTCTTGTTTTCGATACTTGTAGCGCATTTTATATTTTCTCCTCATCTTAATATTCCTAAGTTATGTTTGTCCTTCCTCATCTTCACAAACTCCGACTACTTATTATTATCTCAATCTATTCTCCTCTCTTTCTCTTTTCTAGTTTTTACTGGACCGCATTCTCTCATTGTGCTTCCACGTCTGCACTGGCAAAGACCTCTTGATATTTTATTGTTTTATTATTATACGTCATATCCACTTCTAGTCAGGATGTACGATGTCAGGATGTCAGCACTCTAACTATTCTAATAAAAAAGTATTCACAGTTTTCACGAAGTGTGTCTAACATTTTATATGTTTCTGCTCATCTGCTACTAATCTCCAACTATCTTTGTCAACGTTTCTTTTGGGTGTTGTCTTTCGAATTTTCTCCTACCTTTCTTCTTAATTTTTCTCTTTCTCTTCCAGTTTATAATCCATCTCTTCCATCATAATATCCTCTTTCTCACTCAATTTTCCTTCTGTTTAATTGGCTGCATACTCCTTTTATCTGCTTCTTCCACTTGTTCTTCATATCCTTGTCCATCTCTTGCCTCATTCTCTTGTTCTCTCTCTCCCCCTCTCTCTCTCTCTCTCATTCATCTCGAGCATTCTTCTCTCACTATTCATCGCGAGCGATGTAATAGTAAAATTTTTAATTTGCTAATATAGGATTTGAGCCGATGTATTTTGTAATTTACATAAATAAAGTAAATGAATCTGAATCTTAACCTGAGTCTCTCTCTCTCTCTTCCTCACTCTCACTCACCTTAATAAAGGCAATTTATCTATCTATCTCTCTCTCACGCACAATTCTCTCTAGCATTTTCCTTTATTTATTTTTCTCCTTCTTTATTACGCTTATTTCACCTTCACTTTTCTACGATTAATCCTTTTAATTGGATTATTTCTATATTTTTATTGAAATTGTTGAACAGGGCGAAGTCGAAAAACGGAGGAAGACTTCTGAGAGAGAAGCTAGAGAAGATAGGACTGAACCTACCAGCAGGAAGGAGAAAGGCTGCCAATGTAACTCTACTCACATCTCTAGTCGAAGGTTAGTCTCAAAAATCTCCCAATTTTTCCAATTCATACTTTCATATAATATTATGAATCATTTTCATATTTATATTATTTTATTAAGTCATCTAACATCAGAAAGTACAATAAGCATTAGAGCCTAAAACTGTGGTTTCTTTTGAATTCGTACAAACAATACAAAAATAAGGTTATGGCATAAAATATTTTCGAAACACTAATAATATAATCTTGTTATGATCTTGAATAAGGTAATATAAATTATTTATAATTGCTTGTACTGAATTCAATAGCTTTAAGGTTAAGAGTAAGAGAGGACCGTAACTTCGCCTTTGTAAAACTCAATGAATAAATAAATATTCTTAACATCATATAAATGTTGAAAATATTCAAATATAGAGGCATTATTCTGTTCATACTCGCTAAACGTTTAGTAATCAGCTAATGTATAATCTTTGGTTCAGTTCGAGTTCAGTACTGTATTCCACAGTTTCGCGAGACTACCGGTCTCGGGAAGAATACACTTGTTTTCCATTCAATTACTGAGACTAAATCAACAGGCCAGAAATTATAACACTGATGACGTGTGAAGATACAAGATGATAGAGTTGGCACAGAGTAGCTTGGAGCGGGCGTTACCCTGTGACCCAACACTGTGATAGATATAGAGATGCCTATAAATGCTGTTCGGAATCCACTTAATAATTATGGTAACGACGAAATCGTAACGGAGGTATCTGTTCAACGAGATATCGATTAAAATGTATTGAAGAACGATGATCGATTATTGACCGTTAGGACTCAGCCTTGAACCTGAACTGGATTGCACACATGGTTCTCCTTCTGCTAAACTGTTATGATAGCCCAAAACTTATTGAAATAAACTCTTCTACTCTATAACTTTGATTCTCCTCATTCATTTCAATAGCTCCCTGATCATTTCTATAATTCATTTTTCAAATCACTCATCCCTTTCTACGAAATTACTGCGATTTATTCATTAATCACTTCTTCAATCTCTCACTACTGTTGTGGGTTAAATGGAAGAGGGGGCTCTTGTACCTCAACTTCGCTGACATCACTTATGTGTTGTGTTAAGTGGAAAATAAAGGTATTTATCTATCTATCTACTGTTCGTTTTCTTTCCCTTTCCTCTGATTACTTCACTCCCCTTTTTCATAAACTTTCTATTCTCATTTATTCAATATGTGTCTCTCACCTTCACATCGATTCTCTTGATCTTCATATTTGCCTCCTTTATAATTTCTACTTCTTCCACATCTCACTTCCCTTCCTTTCATACGCATCCCTTGTCAAATAGCTTTCTTCTCTAATTATAATCCATTTCGCTTCTCTTTATCTTCATTTGCCTCCTTCATATTTTTCTCTTCCTTTCACTGACTTACTCTCTCTGTTCAAAGATTCTCTATTCTCGTTTCTCTCCAATTCTCGCTCAGATCTTTCATTCTTCTTAGTTTATCGACTCCTTTTACATTTAGAATCCTTCTCCAAGAATATTTCTGTTTTTGTCTTTCTCTCTCTCTCTCTCTGAGCTGATGTATTTTTGTAATTTACATAAATAAAGTAAATGAATCTGAATCTGAATCTGAATCTCTCTCTCTCTCTCTCTCACACACACACACACACACACATACACACACACACCCTCTTCTCTCACTCTCACTCTTTCTTTTTCTCATCATCATTTTCTCTATCTCTTATTCGAAAAATCCTTTTCAATTCAGACCTTCTTCTATAAAAAAACATCTTTCCCCTTCTTCAGCTCTTATTTTTCGGTTTATCCTCGTCTCAACAAACTTTCATTTCTCTCTTGCAATGTCTCAGCTTTAGCCTCTTCCCATTTTTAATAATTATCTTGTCTTGCTTCTATCAAACATTTCAACAAATTTTCCTCCCCATCACTATCTCGTTTCCTGTTTCCTTTTAATTCTCTCATTGACATCGCTTTTCCAAAAATGAAATTCCATTTGCTTTAAAACCATTCAGATTCCATCAAATTATTTCAACAAATAAGATTATACTGGAAGATTATGACTCCACTAACTTGACCTAGCCGTTGGAAATTGATTCAAACAAGAGAAATAGATGAAGTAAATCATTGGCCAATTATGGAAAATAGAAGAACTGGAAGGTAGAAGAAGAAGAAGAAGAAGAAGAAGAAGAAGAAGAAGAAGAAGAAGAAGAAGAAGAAGAAGAAGAAGAAGAAGAAGAAGAAGAAGAAGAAGAAGAAGAAGAAGAAGAAGAAGAAGAAGAAGAAGAAGAAGAAGAAGAAGAAGAAGAAGAAGAAGAAGAAGAAGAAGAAGAAGAAGAAGAAGAAGAAGAAGAAGAAGAAGAAGAAGAAGAAGAAGAAGAAGAAGAAGGAGGAGGAGGAGGAGGAGGAGAAGAAAGAAGAAGAAGAAGAAGAAGAAGAAGAAGAAGAAGAAGAAGAAGAAGAAGAAGAAGAAGAAGAAGAAGAAGAAGAAGAAGAAGAAGAAGAAGAAGAAGAAGAAGAAGAAGAAGAAGAAGAAGAAGAAGAAGAAGAAGAAGAAGAAGAAGAAGAAGAAGAAGAAGAAGAAGAAGAAGAAGAAGAAGAAGAAGAAGAAGAAGAAGAAGAAGAAGAAGAAGAAGAAGAAGAAGAAGAAGAAGAAGAAGAAGAAGAAGAAGAAGAAGAAGAAGAAGAAGAAGAAGAAGAAGAAGAAGAAGAAGAAGAAGAAGAAGAAGAAGAAGAAGAAGAAGAAGAAGAAGAAGAAGAAGAAGAAGAAGAAGAAGAAGAAGAAGGGGGAGAGAGAGAATGGGAAGAGTGAGAGTGAGACACAAAGAGACAGTGTACAGAAAGAAATGGAATGGAAGAGTGTATAACATGTGTATTATTCCATGTACATTGATAGGATATAAGTGTTGATTAATCAATATTGCTGCAACTAAATACTTATTGTTATTATTAATAGTAAGAATTAGAGAATAGGAACAGTTATATCTCGTGAAATTGTTATAAATTCTTATTAATTAGAAATCTAAATTTCAATACTTTACCCTCATTAACTGTTAATACGTATCGTCGAACGATGCCGTTATTGAACCATTATTACAGCAAACCATAATACTATCTATTAATATACTATCATAAACTAGCTAAATGTTCTCATCTGATGTTAAACTGGTTTACATTGGCAAGCATAAAGCCACAAAATCAGTTTCAATTTTAGTTTGTAAAAAGTTTGAGTAAAAAGGATTTCCATATTTTATGGAAATATGACAAACTCGCGATTCGATAAAGTTCTATTACTGTTTTTGTACTTGGATGATGATTATTAGAAAATTTACATCATCATCATTCGGTATGATACATTGATGAATAGATGGTTAAATTTATTTATTTTTCTACTTTGAACATTGCATTAGTGTTGTGGGACAAGAGCCCCTCTTTCATTTAGCCCACAATTTGGAGTAACCCATTATAAAGAGTAAATAAATTGGTGTGTTATTGTTAAATAATGACGAGATGATGAGATCTACAGTACTTCAGTTGAGAATCGAGAACCTCTGCCCAATGTTTCAAAAATAACTTACTAGATTGTTATGGAAATTGGAATCTTTCATCAGAAAATTTACTTATGGCTATTTATTTTTAATTGTTTTCTGTCTGTTTTATCAGGAGAAGCAATCCACCTGGCTCGTGATTTCGGTTACGTCTGCGAGACCGAATTCCCAGCCAGACAAGTAGCCGAGTACCTCACAAGGCAACACGCGCAGGATCCTGGTGAATCCTACAGGAGAAAGGAGCTTATTCACGCCACCAAGTAAGTAACCCTCCTTGAAAGCATTTTTAAAAACCACAAAAATTTACAAACATAAAGTTTTCATAGAATTTTCTTTGCAGGTGATTTTTATATTCATATTTGAGAATGAAAATATCCTTTATCAGGTGGAGTTATTACTAGGAAGTGAATCTACCACTCAACCTCAAGATTTTAGCGGAAAGTTTCAAATCTGATCAAAATGTTTTGTTCTTGAAAACCTTAAGAATGTTCGATTTTTTCAAATTATTATCTCGCCGTATATTGCATGGAAACTGATTAAAACCCTGGTAATTATTTTCGATTATTCAAAAATTTCAACGTACAGATATAGTTCACACAAACTGAGAAGATATACCGTAACGATGTTAAGTGTATTGTAACGGCATGTCTTCTCAGATTGAGCGAACTGTATTTTGTTGGTTATCACACTGGAAAATTAAAAAGAACTTATTACAGTAGAAACAAAAGTAAGAAACAGTGAAGGTCATAGGTAACAAAAATCATTAGGAAGTTTTCATATATTGTTTATCTGTATTTTTATGTGTTGATAATTTTTATTCTTTTAGTTGATTGACAAAATCTAATCATTTTTCCCCTATTTGTGAATTTTACAGGCAAGTGACAAAAGAACTGATGGATCTGCTAAACCAAGATCGAAGTCCTCTTTGCAATACAAGGCCCCAACACATACTGGATCCTGGTATACAGAGGCATCTCACGCACTTCTCGCTAATCTCACATGGATTTGGTAGTCCTGCAATTGTGGCTGCACTCACTGCAATACAGGTAGATTCATTATACATAAGTTAAGTGAAATTAAATACCCATCATATAATATTCTATGAATTTAAATTGAAAAAACAAATAAATAATATAATGATACTGTGATTTTTAATTTTTATTTACATGTTACTACAATTCTAATATGACAAATTAACGGAAGAATCCAAATGAGAGGAAAAGTGTAAAACCCTATTCTAGATAATGATGAACCAAGGAATCTCAAAAGAAACATTCTCACTCTTCAGACTCAATTGAGATGTTACCTGATATAATGGTGAAAGAGCCTCAATTTCATCCTTAAACCTCTAATAATACTTTTGAATTTTTCAAAATTAAAAATAAATTTATAATTCATCCTAATTATTTATTAGTCATTTGAATACTTAGCTATTCTACTTTAAGACATTATTTATTCTGTTGTGGTAGGAAAATTTCAGTTGGAAATTCTAATTACATTTGTAGTAACTCAAGTTTTGGCCTTTTGTATGGCCAATAATGGCCATCTTCAGACTGATCAGTGAACTCTTGATACAAGGATAACCTTGTATAATTATACCAAGAGTTCCAAGATTATACCTAATTATACCAATTACCAAGAGTTAATTATTCAGTCTGAAGATCGCCATACAACAGGCTGAAACGTAAGCTACCAAAAATTTAATTAAAATTTCTACTAAATAAGTGTTTTCCATATCAGTTTAAATCATTTATTTATTCCAATTATGAACAACTTTTCCCCATGCCCCAACGTAATTCACCCCTTTTCCGTCCGCAGAATTTCCTGACCGAATCGCTGAAGCACCTGGAAAAGCTGTACCCTTCCGGAGGTAACGGAGGTGGTCTCTCGGTGTCCTCCACCCAGCAGGGTGACTCCAAGCAGGGCAAGGACGGGGGCGGAGGGGATAAGAAATGAGGTTGGCTAAGGCGTGGCATCGGATCGTCAGCCTCAGCTGGCACGGACCATGGCACGCCACCCCATCCTAGCACCACCATAAGGCACTCCTGGCCATACAACTGACCGGTGAGTAGAAATAACAATGAATTTCACATTTTCATTTTTCGTTGACTGAAATGAAATTGGTTGAAATTAACCTTCTAGCTAAGAATGATAGCCATGGGCTACAATTCTTTTCCTTCTACTCTAGTATATTTGTCTAAAACCGAATCTGGTCATAGCTACGGTTATCACAATTTGAGGTAACTAGAGAAGTAGTGGGTGAAACCAGAAAGTGATTTAGTTCACATGAACAACATATTATGATATTTTTGGCTGAAAATATTAGCGCATGCCCACGGCACTAGAATGTTTTTTCATAGCTACGTCACATTCTAGTCTCCCTCAACCGTTTTTCATTTTGCGCAAAATTAGGCAGTTATAAGCAACCTACTCTGTAATAAAACCTTGATAGAGCGATAAAGGTTAATTATAGTTATAATTTATAGCTAAGATATTATTTATTTTATTCATTGACTTTTACAAAGGCGAAGATAGGACTCAACGGTCATCTCTTACACTTAACCTTGAATTAGTTATAACTATATTATATTATTCTCATTGTATGGCTTGAAGTGTTGGTACTACTATGATTATATTTTATCAATTTGCTGGAATCGAATCTAATTGAAAAATGTTCCTGTTTTACAGGAGGTCAGTGACGAATCGGCTGCTACAAGTGAGAAAATACCGGAAACTCAATGCCCTCCAGAAAAATATGTGCTCGTAGGTAAAAAATTATTAGACATTCCAGTATATTTTGCTGACGAGATTCAACGCATGTCTTAATTATTGCGAGATCACTGGACGAACTTCTAGAAATTCAGAAAATGATTGTGGCAGCACAGAGCAGCAAGCATTCTACAACGAAGAAGAATCGTGGGACTGATCTGTGCTTGAGTTATTAACGAACAGAGGTGAATAACGAACTCAAGATCATGTGAAGAAAGTTTGGAGTTCATTTGAAGAGAGTGTGCCCCAGGAAGTTGCTAATATAATGTTAAAATAACATAAGCTGTTAAAATAATGGCCTGATAATTATTATTACTCTCAAGTACGGAGTCTTAACTATATATAGCAGGCCTATTCAAACGTGGATAGATCAAACGGCTCTAAAGCATAATTGATTTATAAATACCTCAAACTTCTTATATTATGAATGAGACATATTGAGGGAGAATAGAGATATATTTTTATTCTATTCTCTCTGGACATAATTATTATCTTAAATAATTTTCAAAACTTTCTCAATTCGTCAAGCTAGAAAAGTGGTGTAGACTAGACTATGATTTGTTTCACTCTAACAATCATAGTTCAATAATGAACTTTCGGTCGACTCGAAAAATTAAATAATTTTAGGGTACTGTCTAATCTACTTTATCATGCGATTCTTTTTCAAATGTGTTACATAAATCATAAGATTGAAAATCTCATTTTACTGTACATAACACCATAAGAAGATGTTTTTCGTTATCAGTGATAATTTTGTAAATAAAATTGTTATCAACCAAACTTAATCGTTCATGTATTGGAGGGTATTGCGTATCAAGGGCAGAATAGGGTTTTCTCAAAAGTGCTGTATTTAGATGTGTATAGAAAAATTCCAATATTGATTATTAAGTAATTTATTATTTGAACAATTCAGACTGCATCTTTCAGATCATTACAATATTTTTATCGTAAGATTTCTATGTCGATTTGAAATTATTTTACATATTTTCGGTGCTAAGTAAAATTGCAGAGTTCGAATGTTGAATGAAGTAAGCTTTGACTTTAGTGTTTTCAATTTCCTTTCGAGAAATTTTAAAACCTGTAAAAAAGAAATCATGTAGTAGCTCACTTTCAATATCGGTGTAAACGTTATTTTGTAAATTAAAATACTAATAAACTGTAAATATGATATATTTCCACTCCATATTGTATAATACTCTATTAAGGAATAATATGTATATAAGATGCTAAGAAAAAATGGTCTTGAAGCTGCGTTCCCGGCAAGATGTGACATTCTTGTTTGCATTTTACAACTCTACCGCTACGCATTAAGCAAGTCTTCATCTGCAACATATAAGACTCGTCTTATATAGAACATAATTTTAAAAAATTACTTGTCTTGAAATTGTATTAATCCTTCATAAGTTTGTATTCTCATTCAAATTCTTAATATATTCACAAATTTAGAGAAAATCTGTAAAAGTTCCATTCAAATCTGATAAGTGTTACACATTTTTCAAACAAGATAAAATAATTTGTTTCAAAATAATCATTGTCATGATAGATCAATGTGCTAGACTACTATTTCCTCAATCAAATGTGATATTTGACGTTTTATCAGTACGAATTAAGACTTCATTTTAGAATAATGAGTCGAATCACTTGTCACAGAATGTGATTTCCTAGCATATTATTTTGATTTTAGATTGATGAAGTTGATGTTTCTTGAGTATTAATCTCTTAGCGACTCTGTGATCCTAGTAACTGACAATTTATTCAATACCTAGCCTCCTTTTACTCTAGCTCTCAACTAATTTGTCTGTATTTAACTGTGCCATATGTTCACGAAACTTCGATTCCTTTTTCAAGTATTCCATATGTAATTGAAAATATCAGTATTATTGTAGAATTTATTACGTAAGAAAGAAGAGCAATTTGAATCTATTCCATTTTTATTTTAAATTAAAGTTTAATCTAGATGTTGCAATATAATAATTGTAGATATTTGTTTTGTATGTGTGAATTTGATTCAATGTTTCAAATGTGCCATTACAGTTGACATGATAGATGAATTTATTTATTTATCATTGGTATTTTTTGTAATAGATGATAAACGTGTTTTATGTGTAAATAATATATTATATTCTAATTAATGTGTCAATGTTGTACTTGTAAAAACAAACAAAAATTAATGTTAGTGCTTCAATAATATCTCTTATATTGTTCTGGAAATTTTTCAATTTTAAACAAATTTGATTGGTATTTTGTGAATACAGTATTTTCAAAATCACGTGGTAAACCAAGATTCAACACGAAACAGTTCATTGATGTAACTTCAAAAAAATAAGTTTATCACTTTTGATTATATTTATATTTAACTAAGTTGCAGAGTTGAAATAAATGTTTTAGTTAAATTGTATATAAATTGATAACTCTGGGAATGTTAACCTGAAATTCTATATAATCCTTGCAAGAGTTAATTGAATTATTATTATTATTATCATCAACTCCAGCATCACTGCCTCTGAAATAGTTATTTTCTACAAAATATTATGTCATCAATAAATGTGTGTTTAGTATGACAGTGGAAATATTATTCACAGAATTCTTCCTTAATCTATCATACAATAAAATTTTTATACAAGCATAAAAATGTCTAAAAGTCGACATCTCTAATCAATTTTTTTCCTATTGAGTTTCATGAGCATTGATTTCTGCATTTTATCTCAATTGAAATTTATTTCTTCGTTTTTATTCTTGTAAAATTAATTTTGTTTAAATTCCATCAACTCCAGAACATAATTATATTTAGGTTCTTGGTTCTAATCTATAACAAATTTATATGCAAGCCAAATAAAAAAAATCAAGAAATACCGCTATTATTTATTCTTTTTAACGGTCAAAAAGCCAATTTTTCGAGGGCAAATTATTGTTGCTCATTTTAGTCACCCACTTTTTTTCTCTAGTACGTCTAGTAATCTAGAACAAATAGCTATCGTGTTAGAAATGAATTTTAGGTGAATTATTAAAGTTTGATCAACTCAACTTGTATTTCAGCTGAAATCGATCAGTGTTTTAATGCAGTGTTCTGTTCACTGGAATAAAATTTACATAATTAATTCCATCTTAGGTACATTATTACTGGAATTATATGATTGCTTAGTGAAACTAGTGTTTTTAAACAAATTAAAAATGAATGAATGTAATATGAATGGACATGCAATCAATTGAATTATAGAGTTATCACATTGGAATGGTTTTGAATCGTACCTGTACACCTTCTTTATTAGAGCTGGTGCCAAAGTTAAGGCGGTTTCGTCTGTCTCTTGTACGTTCCAATTACTGGCTAGTAAGTTCCAATAACACTAGTTACTAACAAGTAATTGGGCCAGCTGACTAGAATATATTGTTAACTCTATTCTCTGGTCAGCTGGCCCGGTACAGTTGCGCATAATATTTGCTGACTATATCAGCTGTTGGGTCGCAATTGTCTAGATAATTATAATAATTATAATTTTCTGAAAGAAGAAATTCTTCCAGAGGAGTTTATAAGTAACAAAATAAACAATACAGAGTTTTCATATTTGTGAATTTAAGTATCAATTTAAATTTTATTTCAAAAATTGAATTTATTTTTCGTGGCCCCCACTATATAAAATATGTGTTGGGAAACCACAAATACTATTTCCTTGATGTGTATTGGCGGTCTGTAGTAAATCTTCGGTTCTAAGAATATGAATGTTAAAGTAGGTTTTGGTTTGTGCGTAACGTAACGACCGACGGTCGTGGTCGATCAGCTGTAGCCAATCACAGCTCTTGTCTTGTTTTGTATTGGCCTTTAGATTTAAAAAGAACAGCTGTGATTGGCTACAGCTGATCGACCACGACCGACGGTCGTTACGTTACGCACAAAAAACCAACCCGTACCTTTAGCTAGGCGGCTGCTGTTGCCACCCTGGGGACTGCTAAATCAAATGATCAATATTCCTTCTACGCGTATTGTGATTGAGGTACATGTTGAGAAAGAACTGCGGGGTTTTCCTGGTGAATTTGTGAATGTATTGTACCGAATGAAAGAATTAAATGATTGAGTGGACTTATAAATAATATTAACAATGGTGGTTATAAATAATTCGTTTCAATCAAGTGATATTTTGTGATGCAAAATAACATTTTAATTGGTCTACAAGTTGCATTTAAAAAAATATTAAATTATTATGAGAGTGACTTAGTGATTATAATTATTTAGGAGTAAGGCCACTAGCATGCTCAGTTACAAAGTGGATAACTAGTTACATTGGCTTACCTTGACTCCTGGATTATAAACATTATCGCGACGATAATTTCAATATTAAAAGAACAAATACCTGACCGAAGAGTCATCTAAATCTACAACTAAATATTAATAATAAATTTCTGATAATCGATAATAATATTCAGTAATATTGATAATTAATAATGTAATAATAATATCATTTAAATTTTTTCTTACAATTTTTATTCTTGTGGTTTGTAATCATCATCAGATTAAGTATTCTAATCTTCTTGTTTGCATGGTTTGTTAGCTAACATTACATAATAGTACACCATATTAACTCTCACTATATTTTATATTGTTATTGTCATTGTATTATTTTTTCCCCATCTCATTAAAAAACTGTAGTTTCATAATGACGAATAACTTGATATTGTTCAAAAACAAAAGAGGTAACATTGGTTTGAGTGTGGATGGTTACAGCTTCAGAAAGGATCGCACAATGACTAATGGTAATATTTCCTGGCGCTGCTGTAAGTTTGGGTGTCCGGCCACAATGAAGACCAGCTCTTTAAAAACTAAAATAGTAATGTTGGGCGATCCACACAATCATTCGACTGAGAGCTGTAGTAGTCCAGCAACGCAAAGCATGTCATTTACGCGCCATTCAATGGATAAAAGCTCAATAGTTGACAAATATGTTTTCTCTTAATCTTTATCGTTCACGTCAAGGGTTTCGGAGGGTGCTGATGAAGATAGTAGCATGATCCTAGGTAGGCATACACGCGATATGGCTGTTAATACTCCGTCATCAAGAACAGTTGAAGTCCAGGAGAGCTCTTCATTGAATATTCGTTTAGTAGAACTGTTGAAACAGAGGAAAGACCTGATTGAATTTTCAAAAACATTAAATGAACAGATAGATCAACATAAACAAAAAAATGAAATGCAAAGCTCAGAGTATGATGGCTTACAATCACGACTCATGAGGGAAATCTCTGATCTACGTTCCCAGATGCAATCAATGACAAATTCAATTATAGTGTTTTAGAAGCAGATAATACTGCTTTACATATGGAAAATAGAGACATGAAAGTAGAATGTGATAAATTTCGAGATTTGTATTTGAGAAGTGAGCAATCAGTAAGTGAATCTATTGCTGATGTTGTGTTGCCGTGCTCGCCATCTTCGCGTTCGGTGTCAGGCTCTATTTCTGATTTATCAGGATCAACTGTAGAGGACAGGGAAACTCCAGGGAGACAACTGCCATCAATTTTTTTAGGACTGGACACATCCTTTCTAGTAAACAGGGTATAAATAAAACAAACTTTGATTACCCACTGGTCTGGATTGGAATTTACAGGGAATATGCAACAAACTTGAGGATCTTGAACAGCTGTTCACTTGTCAAATTAGTCCGTTAGCTGTTACTTTGACAGAGCATTGGTTGAGCTCTGATAACATTTCTGTTTTAAATACACTTTCCAAGTATCAGATAGCTTCACACTATTGCAGGAAGTCAAAAAATAGGGGAGGAGTCTCTATACCTTTAAATAAAGATCTTGAATTCAGAATACGGGATGATATTAATATACGGTACAGTATTTTCAATAGAGAGTGTTTTTGAATGCACTGCAATAGAATTTGAAATGAAAGGCAAAGGTAATGAACAAGTAGCTCTCATTGTAGTCATATACACATACAGGCCTCCAAACAGTAACATAAAACTTTTCTTTGACACATGAACGGCTACTCGACCACATAACTGTAGGCTTGAAAAATAAATAAAATAAATATGATTTTATTGCCGAGAAACAAATAACATGTTATGGGCAACGTCAAACAATAATTGAAATTTTCATCAACCGCAACAGTGAAATTTAAAATCAAACAATACATTCATGCTTTCATCCGTACATACAATAAGTCAAGTTATACAACAAAATAATTGTAATACTGTAATACATATAACTTACATAAGCTTAAGCTACTGGTGAGAGACCATAAATTTAATTTAAATTGATATTATTGCCTGGCTATATAGGCTACTTAGAAAATTTGGTGATTGATAAACTCGTTGATGGAGTAACAAGGATTTGTGACTAGCCAAGAATACAGTTTTTGTCTGAATAAGTTATATGGAGCTTCCATCCATGCCTGTGGTAGTCTGTTAAATAAAGTAATGCCAACTATGATATAACTATTCTTTGCCTTAGATAGCCTGCTAAAGGGAATGTCAATATGCCTATTTCCTCTGGTATGGTGGGAGTGTATTTCACTTCTAAGGCGGTGCTCTAACAGATTTTTCTTTGTATATAACAGAACTGTGAAAATGTAAAGATTAATAAGGGTAAGGATTTTCAGTTCTACAAATAAGGGTTTACAGTGAGAGCTAACCTATCCGAATTTGATATTATCCTAATAACTTTCTTCTGGAGTATCAATAGGTCTACAATATGTGCACTATTACCCCACAATAAAATACCGTAGGATAAAATACTTTGAAAAAAAGCAAAGTATGCTGACCTTACATAGGGCGTGGGAACATAATTCTTCAAATTTCTCAATAAGTATACCACTCTAGACAGTTTAGAACTAATGTAGTTGATGTGAGGTTTCCATGATAATTTACCATCTATCATTATGCCCAAAAACTTTACACTACCCATATTGTCATCTGGTGTATCTCTCAAAGCAAATATATTTTGCTGAGTTTTATCTTCATTGAGCAGAAACCCATTTGCTCGAAACCAGATGGAAGCTTGATGTATGCTGTCTTTGGTCAAAGTTTTAAGGACATTAAAATCTGAACTGACATTGAAGAAAGTTGTATCATCAGCATATAGGATCGTATGAGCACTCATATATGATGGTAAATCATTAATCATAAGATTGAATAACAATGGTCCCAAAACTGAGCCCTGCGGTACCCCATACTTTATTTCAAGTATTTCTGATTTTTCTTTTCCTATGCATACTATCTGCTTTCGGTTTTTGAGGAATGAATGAAAAATATTATAATCTTTACTCTCAACAATCCCATAAAATACCAGCTTATCAAGTAGTGTATCATGCTCCACACAGTCAAATGCTCGACTGAGGTCGCACAAAGTAGCCTGTGCAAAATTTCTTTCCTCATAAGCCTGGAGCACCCTCCTTATCATTGTATCCACCGCATGAACAGTCGATCGACCCTTTCTAAAACCAAATTGTTCATTAGAGAGTATATCATGATTTTTCAAAAAATCACAAAGCTGCAGGTGAATAACTGACTCTAATACTTTAGACAGAATGGGCGTTAGGGATATCGGACGATAACTTGAAGGACAATCTTTCCCCCCTTTTTTATAAATAGGCACAACCCTGGATAACTTGAGTACATCAGGAAATACACCCTCCCGCAAACATTTGTTGATGCAATATGTCAGAGGAACTATTATAGGAACAATGATCTTCTTCAGTAAGTTACTTGAAATATCATAGATATCTACACTGTCAGAGGGGTTTAAATTATTTACAATTTCTAATATCGTCTCCAATTTTACATCTTTAAATAATAATTTTCCCCTCTGTCTACAATTTATGGCACATTGATTCAAAATTTCAGACACAGTCTCACAAGGCCTTACAATGCTATCACGAATATCATATACAGACTGAACACAGAAATTATTAAATTCATTTGGTGAAATTAAGTAGCGTTCTTTTTGTTTACATTTGGTAACTGAATTAATAACACTCCATGCTTTCTTACATTTATTTCTAGATGACTCGATACTAAACAAATTATATTCTCTCTTAGCCCTGTTTATTGCATATTTGTAATTACTTCTGGCCCTCAAATAATTCAATCTCAACACATCTGTTTTATTCAGTCTATATAATTCAAGACAAAAATTTAAATAATTTTTCATCTCAGCCAGTTGAGGGGAGTACCACGTCCTATTTTCTTTATTATGCTTCTTAGCTATATTTTTATTGGGATTCACTCTACACGTTCGTTTAGGAATGGTGGTTTCAAAGATATTAATAAAAGTAGAGAAAAATTTGTCAAACAATAAATTAGCAGTACATTGATGATTATTACTAAAAAACCCTTTCCAATCATAATTAAAAAGTGAATTTTTTAAATTAGCTAGTTTCTCCTCATCCATTGGCCTTGTGATAACTACTTTTGACTCTACATAGCTACGATTCTGCTTATTACAATCTTGTCTATTTGTTTCTAACCATACTGAATCATGATCTGAGAAGGGAAACAAGGCTACATCGGTAATTATGTCATCTCTATTGATATTCGTGAATACATTGTCTAAACAGGACGACTCTCGAGTTGGCTTGTAATTCATTAAGCTATGATTGAATTGTCGCAGCAGATTTTTCAATTCCCTAGTGTAACGTGTTTCCTTTGTTACATCAAAAGGTGAATTTACGCCACCACCAACTACTACTCTGTACTTTCTCCACTGAGAATTTTGAAATGTAATCAACAAGTCCTCTACTCTATCTAAAAATATCTGTGGATCACCATTAGGTGACCTGTAAAGAGATACTATAATAATTTTAAAATTTTCGAAATAAACACCAGTAGCCTCAAAATGCATCTCGCTAGATAAAAAATCAAGATTGAGTGACCTACTTTCATTCATTAAAGATTTATTTACATAAATTGCTATACCACCATGGATGTGCTGCTCTCTACAAAAACTATTTACAAGTACGAAGTCATCTAAAATATTAAGAGATATTTCATCTTTTCTGCACCAATGCTCACATATACATAATACGTCAAACTTCTTGTCATTGGCAAACTCATTGAGAACAACTTGCTTTCCACTCAAACTCTGAATATTGAGATAGCCTACCTTGAATGCTGAATTTTTAGTTGTAATCGTATTAGGTGAAGATATTGTGTCTACTGAAGAAAGGACTCGTGGTTGTGCAAATATTACCTCATCACTCATTAAGTCTAGCCGACATTGATTAGCACCAATATCAGCTAAATATTCTAGTTTTTTAATGATATAGCCTCACTTGTAACAGTATTTACCTCTTTAAATAGCTCATTCAAGATTTTTGCTGCAATGTAGTGTTTTCCTAGCTTATTTAAATGGTGACCATGACGTGTATGGAAACGTTTTCCGAGCCCACTCAACTCTAAAACTGTCACATTGCTAAAATTCTTACAAATTTTACGCAGCTTATCATTAGCCCAAGCCACAGATTTATTTACACATGACCAGCTGGGGAGATCGTGTCTATGAGGAATATCGAATACAAATACTCTTGTATGCCTCATTTCTAAAAGTTTCCTATGCAGTGTTGCTATGAATGATTTGGCTTCATTTTTTGCGATGTCATTTCCCCCAGCCAGAAATACGGCTGCATCTTGAGGACCTAAATCAGAGCATTCCTTCACACACTCTCTTGTCACATCGATGAAACAAGCTCCAGGCTTAATAGTACCCATAACATTACAATTATCACCCTTTTTATGCATCATAATATCAACTACACTCCTTCCTTGACTATCCATAAAAAGTTTAACTCTCTTTTTGAGACTCTTGTACTTAAGTTGGGACAAATTAGGTATACTACGACAATCGTCTTCTTGACAATAATTGTGATCCAAAATAGAATTGTGACCTGTTACTTGACCTCCACTCTCTAAATTTCTAGCTTGAAAGGTTGTTTGATTACACACTATTGATCTACAGAGCAATTCATCATAGAGAATTCTAAATCTATTCGTTTCATTTTTCTCATTAAATATATCATTTCTTAAAGCCTGATTATCTGCCTCCAAGGCTTCAATTGAAATCGACATAGTCCTAATTCGTTCAGATAAGCTCTCAATATCTTCCTTCAATTTCTTGTTAATTACATCTATTTTATCTAAATTAACAAACTTGCAAACAGAAGCATCACCAAAGAGTTCATTATTCACGCTCTTATCAGCTGATAAAATTACACTAGAGTCTGATGTTACAATGAGATCAGTTTGCGAAGCGACCGCAGTAGTAGTATTCGGCTTTTGAGAAATTGTTTGTGAATCTACCTCTCGAGATGAATCGGAACGTTGTAATAGTTTTATGTCCAGTTCGATAGATCTGTCAAGTGCAGCGTCACGCTCACTTTGTAACTCGTGAATACGATTTTTCAATAGTCTATTCTCACTCTCCAAGCGAGAAAGTTTGTCAGATGAAGATTCTAAAATATCAGAACTATCGAAAAGCGATGACAAAGATTGATCCACGCCTTTGTTATTTTCACCCTCTTCAGTGACAATGGGGGCTGATAACGGGGTAGAAGAGCACATAGCATCACTGATGTTATGATTGTGAGCACCAGATACCTCGACTACACAATTCCCATCAGTTTTCATGGAAGCTGCGCACTTTTTGTCCATGCATCTCCACGTTATAAAATTATTAACTGTCGAACAAAATGTTTTTCTATACCGGTGTCCTTTATAAATCACACCAGGTCTGCCCTTTGAAGTTTTAAAAGGTAACGGAATGCTGTCATTCATTATTCACGAATTGTTCAATGTAAGCAATGATAGAAATATGATAAGAGTAGGCTACACGTGGAATCAACAGGTTATTGAAAAAGAGATACAAAAGAAACAAGCCAAGCTGTATATAAAGTTCAGTATCTTGACAGTTAGAGATAAGAGTTCCTCTTCACACCTGTTATCTGACTACGTTATCATGTTATCATAAGATCTAGTTATCTGTGATGAAATCTGTTTGATTAGCTATCACGTAACTATTATCACCTGCCGGTACAAAACGATTCAGTTCCCAATTGTTTACGTTTCGCACTGCACGCAAGCAAACACCGGCAACCAGAAATGGCCGAAATTCGACAAGTTCACTCGGAAAAGTTCGCGATATTCACCGAATCATCAACAGTGTATACTCACAGTTTACGGTTTGTCTATAACACAGCAGTCACACAAGAACTCAACAATTCACTTAAACTCAATATATTTGTACTTATTTTACATTTAAAACTTAAAATTTGGTAGAAATACGGAGCGATAAATTCTAGCTATTTCAAGGTAGACCAGTGCTACCAACTCAAGGACAACTCAATAGACAGCTTTTCATCTGCGGAAATTTTAACATCGACCTGCTGAAGGAAACTTCAGGTAGCTTTGAATTTACTAATTTGACAAATTCCTATAATCTTGAATTTATCCTGAAGGAGCCCTCACGAATAACAGCTCAAACATCCACTCAGTGGCGGTTCCAGACCCGAAAAACTGGGGGGGCTAGGACTTAAATTCACGAGTAATTTTCTAGGGGGAAGGGGGCTGGAGTTTATAAGAGGGTATGTGGATGCCCTTATCCCTACCCCAGATAGTAGGGTTCCCAGGCGTCTTTTTTCCTTGGCAAAAATAAAAAATATCATGACAAAGTAAATAATTAGTCTAATAATAACTCAATCTTGATGCCTTGAAAACTTGTCCTTATTTTTTTTTTAAATATAGTCTTGAGGTTCAAGAGTAGATAATTTGGCAATAATTTCCACTAACTACTATTGAATTAATTTGAATAGTTTCATACTACGGCACACAGAGTGTTTCAGAAGGTTGCGCAATACTTCTCAGGCTGTTTCCTTATACCAAGTAGAGAAAAAAGTACCATTTGGAACATAGGTACCCTCAAGAATGCTTTGTTACCGAGATAACAATGGAGAGAAATTGAAATTTTTCAGAAAGCATTGATTTTTAGAGGCTTTATTCAAGTTATAAAATTATTTATTTCCATGTCAAATTACGACGTGATAAATTCAATCAAATCTTAAAATTGCGACTTTACAGTAATTTTTCACTTGTAAAATGTTTTGTCTCATTTTGATCGCGATTTCAGAGATTTAGGTAAAATTTACACAATCACCGCTATTTAACGTTCTCTTCAGAATATCTTCTGATTCTCTTCAACTTCTTGAAAATAAAAAATTATGGTAGCATATTTGCTCTATTATCTCAATAACCATTCAAGTTAAAAACTCCTCATAAAACAGTCATTGGATTCCTCAGATTTCACATGGGAATTACCTAATAATTTTAGAATCTGAATCAAACCAGTGAAAAATAGAAAAATGAATATTTTTTGAGAAATTTAAATTTTTTGACTTTGTTATCTAAGCGGTAACGAAGCGTTTTTGGTGATATGTCCCACGAAGTCCTTCTGGAACACTCTGTGTATTTGGAATTAATTCAATAGTTGGTAAAACTTATTGCCAAACTATCTACTTTTGAACCTCAAGACTACATTTTTAAATAAAATAAGGCCAGGTTTTCAAGGCATTAAGATTTTCAACTTCAAAAAAATCATCAAATTAAGTTAGTATGATTACCGGTATTTACTTTGTAATGATATTTTAGATAAGATGCAATCATCATAATCCACTTCATTTCAGATTGGATGACTCAATAACCTTAATTCATGGAAGATATCGGCAAGCTTCTTTGGCTGAAGTACTAAACTATAACATGAGTGAGGATTTTCAATTAGGCTTAGAAAGTCCATATGAACTTCCAATAACAGATATTATCTA
This sequence comes from Sogatella furcifera, assembly GCA_017141385.1. Lineage (NCBI taxonomy): Eukaryota > Metazoa > Arthropoda > Insecta > Hemiptera > Delphacidae > Sogatella > Sogatella furcifera. The sequence goes on from CM029560.1 coordinate 25,185,215, forward strand.
TTCTATAAACCATTAAATGATTTTAGTCAACACTAAATTAATTATTTTAGAAATAATTATATTATGTGCGTCTGACTAGAATAACAATTGGAAAAATTCCCATGAAAACTGGGGGGGGGGGCAGCTGACCACCCAGCCCACCCCTGGAACCGCCACTGCATCCACTTGATAATGTTATAACTTATATAATGTTGGATGGTATTCATGGTAGTACAGTAGACTTGGGAATGTCCGATCACTTGGCCCGGATAATCCAGCTAAAACAAAGATTCGAACTCACTCGAAAAAATACTATAATGTATCCAAACGAGTCATAAATAAGTCATCAATTGAAACTTTGTGTTTGAACTTATTGAGAAACAAAAAATGGCATTCTTGTTTTAATGGTTTATCTGCTGAGACTGCATTTAATATTTTCTTTTCTGAATCTCATTCATCCTTCTTATCAGCTTTTCCTGTAAGACATTTTAAAAAGAACAAATCTCATTTGAAAAAGCAGTGGATGACTCAGAGAATAAGAACGTCATGTGATATGAAGAGAAAGCTGTTTATTGAGGCCAAAACTAATAGAAGTCCGTCTTTTTTTAGTATTTTCAGGCTTACAAAAAATTCTCAGAAAGGTAATCTCGGTAGCTAAACAACGGAATAACGAGGAATTCATTGCCAAATCTTCCAATTTGAATGCTGGTACATGGGCAGTTGTCAGAAATGAGTTAGAATTACAAAAAACTACTAACATGAATATTGAATTGAATGAGGAAGGCAGGATCATTTCTGATTCTAAGGATGTAGCTACACTTTTTAACAATCATTTTTTGCAGTCAGATAAGGAAGTTTCTAGACCTAGGTTATTGAGAGAAAGTATAAATCTTTTGATTAAATGCTACAGGGTAAACAGTTTTGTTTCAGGAAATTAGGCAAAAATGAGGTTGAAAAAATCATCTTAGGATTAAAAAATACCAAATCAACGGGGTGGGATGATATTCCAAGTTCAGTTATAAAAGCTGCATGTCCAATAATTGCTGAACCTCTGAGGCATGTTATTAACTTATGGAATGGTGAATTCCCCGAAAAACTTAAATTTGCAATTATTAAACCACTGTACAAGAAAGAGGATAGAAAAGATGTTAAAAATTATCGCCCTGTTGCACTGCTCACTATTTTTTCTAAGATTTTTGAAAGGGCTGCTTTTAATCAGATTACTAGGTTTTTGGAAAGTAACTCCATACTTCATGAGAAACAATATGGTTTTCGAAAGGGATTCTCTACAAAGTCTGCAATGTGGTAACGGACGTGTTGAGGGCTCTGGATGGGTCTCAGAGTGCCATTGGCCTCTTCTGTGACCTCTCCCGAGTCGACATGGTCGACCATGAATTGTTGCTGAAGAAGTTGGAATTTTATGGATTTACAGGAAAGGCAGGCCGGTTTTTCAATTCATATCTTTCTGGAAGATTTCAGGCGGTCAAACTGACAAGTGGAGGTGGCGGTGTAGAGACATCAGGATGGAGAATAAATCTATGTGGGGTTCCTCAGGGTCCGATCTTGGGTCCTGTGCTATTCAATATTTTTATCAATGACCTTCCTCATAGCATTGACTCAGACCTCATTCTTTATGCAGATGATACCACTGTTATTGTGAAGGGTAAAGACGATGATGAAGTCCAGCAGAAATCGGTGCAGGCTCTTAACCAGCTTAGCCAATGGTTCAGCTGTAATCTTTTGAAATTAAATTTGAAAGAAACCCAGTATCTAAAATTTTTTATTGGGGGCTCTGGGAGCTTTGCACGTACCCTTTACTCAGCAACAGGAGAAGAATGTTGCGCTGCTGAGCTGATTAGATTCCTTGGTGTTGACGTGCAGGGAAATTTAACGTGGGATAGTCACGTAAAAGCATTAGATGTGAAATTGTCCCGTGCTATTTTTGCTCTAAAAACGATAGCCCGAGTGGCAAATAGAAAAACAGCTCTAACTATCTATCATTGCTATTTCATGTCCCATGTCAAATACAGTATTCTATTCTGGGGTAGCAATCAAACAAATTGTTCAAAATATTTTTCAAAAGCAATCAGAGTTATTGAGGGGGCTGAATCTAGGGTTTCATGTAAACCAATATTAAAAAATCTCGTTGTTAATAGTTCCAGCCCTTTATTTTCTGGATATTCCATCTTTTGTTTATAGTAATAGGCAAAAATTCATGGAGCATAACATCTCACACAGGTATCCCACTAGAAATAAAATGATTACCCTGCAGTACCCCACTCATAGACTTTCACTTTTGGAGGGGGGACCACATTATACGGGACTTGGGATTTTCAATTGCTTGACAGAAGAAATAAAAAATCATGACAGTCTCAAAAATTTATTGCAGCTCTCAAAACTATACTTATTGAATACTGTCCGTATTCATTGAGAGTGCTATGATATTTTCTCAAATTCTCGTTGAAGTACCGGAACCCTAATGATGTAAAAATCATTGAAATTTGACTTGGTTTGATTTTGATTTGAACAAAATTCTTCCCTCAATGGAGGGAAACCAACCATTTGACATGTCGTACACCGTTTGAGCTGTGCTCATTAAATGCGGTTTCATGCGACGAAATAATAATAATAATACTGATAAGGGTACATTCTATTCTTTTCAGTTGTTCCTTGATACACAGAGTTAACCTACCCGGACTGTGCTAGTAGCTTGTGATATCAAGCAATACAACTTTCCAGAAAGTAGCCTGAATCAGCCAGGGAGACGTGACACAGTCACACTGGAGCCAGTCAATAGAGCCAGTCAATAAAGCCAGTCACACCGAACGGAATTAAACAGCAACACTAGAACGGCTAGAACGTGTGCCCTAATGGCCACTCAACGTTCATGCCCTCGGTGAGCCAATTAATAATATATTGTATTCAGGTACTATCATACGAACGTTTATTGTTGGATATAAGATATACTAATTTAAATAACAAACAGTCAGATTGAAATCTTCCAATAAGTAATTTCTGATTAAAAATGTTATTTTTAAACTTAATAAGTGATGTCCATTCATCACTATTTGTTTATTTAATTTTTATGCATTTCAGATGTCTTTGAAGTCACTTAACTATCAAAATATATGTAAATTGAACCACGGAATCCAATAGGAATGGTTTTATAGTCGAAAATACAATATTTTTCACGTAAACACAAAAATGTACTTGAATTGACGAAGTTTTCCGAGTTATCTAGAAACGTACTGAAAATTACATCTTGATGAATGTCTGAAACGATTTCTCAGGCTATTTTACATAATACAAAATTGTCTTAGTACCTTAATCTTTTCCTATCATTACAGAAAAAATGAAAAATATCATTGAAATTTGACATTTTTGAAGGTCTGTAACTCTTTGGGGGTTGATTTCTGGGAATAAGTTCTTCAAATGTTCCTATCTTGGATTTACAAAATACATATATACCTTGATACCTAATAATGATACCTTGATCGAATCTATTTTCAAATTTTTGAAGGGGTATTTATGCTTCATCAGATGTCCCTATCCTACTTTTTTGTGAAGAATCTCGAACGATTTTTAAATTCACGATATCTTGAAGTTTGGTGGGCTTAACCAAGTGTGCGCGCGCGAGCTACTGCTGTAATAATAATAATAATAATTCTTCTGTTGATGTTAGTCATATCAATTACCGATGTACTGTCTATGAATACGAAGTTCAATCTAGTTTTCTCTTTCGCCGCTAGATGGCAGGCGCTGCCTGCTGTGATTACAGTGACTTGATAAAAGATCTTTTATCTAGTCACTGTAGCTGTGATAGAACGCGGTTCATTTGATGGATTTTGATATTTTGAATTTTCATGTATTTCAGATGCGTTTGAAGTGACAAAAATATCAAATCATAAGTAAATTGAACCGAGAAATCAAATGGGAATGGTTTTAGAGTCGTTAATACATTAGTGATTGCGTGAACGCAAAAACATCTTGTTATTTGGGTGTTTTTCCTAGTTATGTAGAAAACTACTTGAAATCGCGTCCTGAACATGTCCCAAACGATTCCTTAGGATATTTTACAGGATATTTTTCCAGTGATAGCTACAGGAAAAATAAATATAACATTGAAAATCGACATCTTTGAAGAGATGCAGTTAAATAGGGGTTGATTTCCGGATAAAAGTTTATCAGATGTTCCTATCCTAGATTTCTAAGATACATACCCTCCCAAAAGAAAATATTGATAAAATGATTCTTTAATTTTTTATGTTTTATTTTTTATTTAAAAAAACTCTCATCCTACGTCTTTGGACATGTTTCAATAGATTCCTCATACAATTTCCTATGGTATTATCATTTTTTAAAACCTTCTCAACCCCAGGGCCGTCGCGTGGGCGAGGCGACCTAGGCGATTGCCTTGGGCGCCGCGGCCTGGGGGGCGCCTCGACATTGTAAATTTTTACCCCATTTCTTGATTTGAACAGCTTGTAATAGTTAATGTGAAATAAAGAAATACAGAGTAATATATGAGTAAGCAAACGTCGTATCAACATCTTGTCTCTCCTATAGGTGTTGAATTGTTTCGTTCTATGATTACCTATACAAAAACGTTTGTACAAAAAAGTTTTTTATCTAGAGGAACCACCTCCATTTATTAAAATTACTAATTTATGATTTCATATCCAGTTGTGGCTCGTTGGAGGAGTGATAAAGCGCCGGGCTGATAACCAGGTGGACCCTGGTTCGAATCCCAAGCGGAGAACAATTTTTGACCACAGCACAATCACATAGATACGACCACCCCGTCTTTCGGAGGAGACGATAAGCCGTCGGTCCCGACTACCTAAAAAGTAGTCGTCATCTATCATCCATTTCATTACCCACGCACAAGCCTATGAGCTTATGTGGGCTTCACCCTCATAAACAAACAAACAAACAAACAAAGTTATACCCATAATTGTTGGAATATTGTGTCTTTTTAGCATATTTTCCCAATTATTTCAATAACCGTTGAAGTTACAAATTTTTAACAGGTGTCATTGAATTCCGTAGCTAATTTTACATAGGATTTGATAATCGTAGAACCTAAATAAAGCCTCTAAAAAAATAAGAAAAATTACTATTTTTTTTTAAATGTCAATTATCTCTAAAACGTCATTGTTATCTCGAAAACAAAGCGTTTTTGGGGGTGAATCTTTGATTGAAATTTTTTCTCTAATTGGTGTAAGAAATCTGCCTGAGAAGTATTGCTCATTTCTCCTGAAACATCCTGTATAAATAAATCCATTTAAAAACTGCAGATTTCAATTACAAAGAATGGTCAGGTTTTAAACTCTATATTGTCTAAAAACACGAGTTTTCAGTTACATTTTTCAAAAAACTTTCCCCAGACCCCCGGAAGGTTCCCCACATAACCCTCTTCGCCCACGAACCCCCTCCTCATCCCCGAAATCATGTCCTGGATTCGTCACTGCTTACATTCGAACATGAACATGGTACCGGTATGTGAACTGTAGCAGACAGCGTGAGCGTGGTGGTGGACATTTAAACGTAGGAATAGTTTGGTGGGGGGGGGGCGCCACGGTTATTCTTGCCTCGGGGCGCTACAATCCACGTGACGGCCCTGCTCAACCCTCACAAATTTCAAGATAATCGATTTTAAATTTTTTCAAGGCTGTGCATCCTCTGAAAAAATCGATCGTTGTGAAGCTTGTAGTGCGTTCCATGTCATGAAAATGCACTAGGATCTAGAAAATGAACTAAGGAATCGAATAAAAATAGTTTCAAGCATGTCACTTGCGTAGTTTTTGAGAAATGAATGTTTTAATGAAAAAACTATAAAATTAATCATTAAAATGTTGCGGTTTTTGACAATATCTCGGAAACCACTACAGTTACAAATTTAAAACTGGTCCCAATCGATTCTTCAGATCATTTCCCATTTTCCAGTACCTGACTACTCACTTATTATATCTTAATAACGCCAGGAAAAAATTAAATTTGTGAAATATTCACCAACTTTCAATGATTTATTACTCTAAAACGGTGCATTTTTGGGCAGTGCTCCATCAGATGTCCCTATCCTACTTTTTCATGAAGAATCTCGAACGATATTTAAATTCACGAAATCTTGAAGTTTAGTGGGCTTAACCAAGTGTGCGGGCGCGTGAGACTGCTATTATTATTCGGTCGATGTTCATCATAACTTCAACCGTTTCTGTCGATGTACTGTCTATGTATACAAAGTTCGATTTAGGTCTCCTTTCACCGGTAGATGGCTGAGGTTGCCTAGTTGGATAGACCGCGGTTTATTTGATGGATTCCCATTTTGGTTTCTTACTTTTTGTTTATTGAATTTTCATGTATTTCAGATGCGTTTGAAGTGACAAAAATATCAAATCATAAGTAAATTGAACCGAGAAATCAAATGAGAATGGGTTTAGAGTCGTTAATACATTAGTGATTGCGTGAACGCAAAAAATCTTGTTATTTGGGTGTTTTTAGGGGACGGGGCAACTCACTGTTTCGACAACTCGCTGTTAATCCAAAAACACCGAACTGTCGCTCGGGAGGTGACTCGCTGTTTGGACAACTGCGTGTTTTTTGAGAAATAGCGAAATTACGTTTTGGCTGTTGCAGCTCGGCAGGCCAGGTCAGGCAACTGGCTGTTTCGTGCCACAGTCTGCCATCAATAAAACTCATCTCTCTAGGAGGGGCATGCAAACTTTGACGCTAGTCTGATACCTGATATACTTCGACGCAAGTCTATGCAGCTCGGTCAATATTGGTTCAAGAATTATGAATATGATGAATTATTGTGATCTGTAATTTGAGACAAAATTTTTAATGTTTTAACGCAAGTTTGGCATTTATATTATATTTCCAATTAATCGTTGATAAGCCATGTACGCTAAGTAGGCTAGAAAGTCTGTTAATAGGCTTAAATTATAGGCTTAGAAAATAATAGGCTTAAATTCTGCTAATTCTTGACATCGAATATATTTTTTCGAGAAGTAGGCCTATCTATCATTCCCAGTTTTGTACACGAACATGACCTCTTTTCACATCTCTTCCCTCAAGTTACCATATGTAATTACAGTAATGAGTAATCTGTAATTGAGAGATCAATTAGACCATCAATATATGGTCCACTACACAGTTTGTATTATTAGGTACCTATATATTATACGGTAGGCCTATTAAATAGAAGATTTTGTATACTGTAGATGATGGAAACAAGTGTACTCAGTTTCTTCTCCTATCTGTTGGTCTACATACAGCACTTTGCGCCTGAGCAGTGTGTGTGGTAGCAATCTGTTCCAGAATTTGTTGCAAATTGTTTCTGATAACTTACTTGCAACTCACATAATAAATGAGCATCATTTTCAAGTCAGTATTGTATTTTTTTACTTTTACCCAATTGGAAAAGGATAAATTTAATTGGGAGAAGACAAAACATTCAGGCCAAGGATTGGCAAAATTTAATATTTACACAACTCAAGATAGGCATACAATATTTATAAAAATATGCGCCTATAATTAATTAGGCCTACATTTATGTTGACTACCGGTAACTAGGCCTATAAAACTGTGAATTACTTATACAGTAGGCTACCTATCACGGATACTGGAATATGGTGTTATAGTATCCGTGGTAGGTACCTATTAGCCCATACATAGTGCTATAACAAGAATTCAATTCATAAACTATTCTGTGAAGTTACACTGAACTTGAGTTAACAAATACATGTTAAGACCATAATAACCTAATAGGAGTAACTTACATATTTTTTTAAAATTTATACATCGTGCTATAACAAGAACTCAATTCATAAACTATATGAATAAAGTATTCATAAATAAATAAATTATTCATAGATAAATAAAGTATTTATAAACCTCTGAATAAAGTATTCAAGTACAACTTAAACTATAAAAAGTGTGGCTTGAAACTATAGTTTTAAAGTATTTCTTCAGAAAATATTTTTTTCTTTATAGATAATGAAGGTTTACTTAGTTTTAGCCACACCTTTTTTTATCGTTTGAGTTGTACTTGAATACGGTACTTTATTTAGAGGTAATAATAATATTTTTATTATATATTCACAGGTATGAGAGAAAGAATTCCTATTAACCAATAGTGTGATCAAAGAAGTCAATTCCTTCTTTTTAGTGCATTTTAAAAAGTTTTTATCATTTTCAAAATTATCTTTATCTATTGACTTTTCATATAAAGTTATGAATTTAAGAAATTTCAACAAAATCTGCTAGATGCAAGTCCTGAACCACACAGAATCTTTGGGGGTTAACTGGTCGCTAAACCAATTAGAGGAGAAGTCTAAGATAAATTAATTGATACCAAAAAAATTATTTGAAAATTTTTAATTGAGAAGGTTCATTTATAAAGGTTGAATTGAATAAATCAATACCTATACTAATAAAGAAAACACTTGAAAAATTGAAAAATTTCACCAATTCGAAAACTCATCAACAATAAAAAAAATATCCTCATGTGTAAGGTACAGCTGGATGAACACATTCTTTAAAAAAAAGTTATGATGGTATTCGCCAAACACGTGACTTACTGATACATATGGTACATGTATACACAAGATACATAGATATATACAGATACATACATATATACACATTTGCAAGGTAAATATATACAAGCAAACTAGACTCACTTTTAATTTAATTTATTCAATATTTAACAACTAATTAATACCAAATCCAATAAAATTTAAAACTCAATAAAAATCACTTATAAATGGAAATAAACTTACTTACATAGTAGTTACTATATAGTTTCGACCTATAGTTTCGACACTATATAGTTTCTATATAGTGTGGTCATCTTCAGACTCATCTTCAGAGTCTGAAGATGACCACACAACAGGTCGAAACTATATAGTAACTACTATGTAAGTTTATTTCCATTTATAAGTGATTTTTATTGAGTTTTAAATTTTAAAGTGGAAAAAAGAATGGATACACAACACCAAAAAAATTGCTGCTCAAATTGTAGTGTCGGATGGCACAAATCAGTTAGTAAAATCCAGAAGTCTCTATGTGGCCTATGAGCCAAGATACCGTGCAATCGAAAGTTTTCCAATAAATTTTCATAAATACTATATTATTATTCACATTACTTTACTTGAAATTTCAATTAATTTAGAAACGTTTAGAATTGGGAAGATCAGTATAATAATAATTATTGAAGTCGTAGAAATGAATAAATTCATGTACTGATACTGTAAGTTTGTCGCCGGACAGAGTAACTAGAGAAAAGTGAAAAATGAATATAAGGCCTTTCTGACAAAGTAGCTCTCGCTTACAGCATTGTACTTCAATACGGCACCTTTTTCCACTTTTGGCAGTATTTATAAATAAGGGATGAGGTCGAAAATCATTTGCAAAGGGATCGACCGAGAAGTTGAATAAATTTTCTTTGAAAATCTATTCTACCTACGCAATTGAAAAACTTCCCTTTTGATAAGAATTTGAAAATTTTCAGAAATACTGTACATTTATTAATAATAAAGGTCCTTATCAAATATTTGAGAAAAATATATGGTACCGTGCGGCAATCACTATACTTACTAAGTATTCATCAAATAGTGAAGTATAGCAAAACTCAATTGAGAATTGAACTTTAAACTTAGGGCTATTTAAAATGATTGATAAATAAAATGAAGAAATCATATAACCTTTTTTAAGTATTATTTCTCACAGACATGTTTTGAGCTTAAGCCCATTTTCAATGTGACAAGAATAATACTCACATTATTATTCTAGACTTAAGCTCAAAACATGTCTGTGAAAAAATACTTTCAAAGTTTTAAAAAAGGATATTTGATTTTTTCATTTTATTTATCAAAACTCAATTGTTTATTTATTATTTTTAATAAAAATAGAGAATAATTCAAAACACGTCTAAAAGCTCTGCTAATAGGCCTATCTATAGTGAAATTTTATATCACTTAAGAAAATTATAATATTACATTTTTTCAAATCCAGTAAATTTTACAAACTATACAGTGAGTGGTAGCAGATGTATCACTGTTTAATTGTAGTGGCTCAGACCACTGCATTGGAAACGAAACTAGGTAGGTACTGTAGGTACCTATAATTCTTTTTTATTCTATGATTCATTTATCAAGTATTATTGTGGGTTGCTGTATCATATTTTCTATTTGTTTTATTTGTAGATTACTATACTATTGAAATATAGTGATTCTGTGTTTTCATATTTTGTGAATAACGAGTTGAATTTGAGCAGCTACCCAATTTAATGAATTAGAACGTTATCGGTTTGTGAGAAATTGGAACTTTTCACCAGTTCAGTTGGCGTCTACCGAAATTGGCGGTTGATGAATGATTAGGGAATCAATAATACTGAGCTTTGTCAGGATAATCAGCGAGAACATAATATTATTCAGTGGAGAGCGACCTCAAACAACCTATTTCGCTCTTGTAAATAGGGTTTACCTTTACACTGCCCTGAGAGACCATACACTGCGCAATATTAACAGAATCTTGCCAACCGCCAGTTTTGTTGGCATCTGTTATATTCATCCGTCATCACTATCTACAGCTGTCTAGCCAATACTTTATCATAATATTATCCTACTTTAGACTATCCTATGATACTGTAATATGGTGAAAATTGAGTTGTTGTATTATTGAAGTTTTAATTTTATGTGTGTGTAGTTAATAATATTCTTTTTCAGGTTATTGAACTTAATTAGAGTTAAACAGAATTTTGACATGAACTTTGATTTTCAAAAGAAGAATATATTGCATTGTTAATGTTGATTAGTTTAAAGAGATTGCTAACTTTCTGCTTAGGTGTCAGAATTCGTGCAATTTTCGTGCATTTTCCAAGTATCAGTTTCAATTTCATGTCGAAAAAGCTACTGTATTTGGAAATTGTACGAACATTGAACTTTTGGCTGTTCCACTTAAGATAGGCTCCGCGCTCGTGCAGGCGGCCGGGTGTCGTTGGAGGGGGGCAAATTTTGAGTGGAAAAGCAGAGTTCGATTTGAGACACAGCCGCGGAAACATCAAAAATGTAGTTATGAACAGGCCTCGGCTCTCTGGATGGGGTTTTTCATCCAGAGGGGCAAATCGTAGTTATTTCCGTATTAGTTTCAGTTCAAGAGTAGGCATATGTAAAGTTTCAGTTTCAGTATGAAAGTGTTTGTGTATCTTGTGTGGTTTAAAATGATTATGGTGAGTGCCAAACTTTTGTTGTAGTTTTCTAGCTCAAATTTGAATTTAATTAGTAGTACTTTGACCGAGGCCTTAATAATTAAAGTAGCAAGTTAGCAGTTTTTTTTCGGAAATTGGAATATTAAATTGAAAATTGAAATTTAAAGAAATTACGTATTAAATAACTTTGTTTTTTCCAAAATTCTGATTTGTTAGATGACTTGATAGTAGATAATTTTATTTAAAATGGAAAGATATCACAATAAATCTGCAAAGTTTCAATGATCACAAACTATCATTTTTATTAAAATTCCTTGCTCATAGTGACTAGTTGCTAAAATAGGTGTTCAAAATAAAAGGCATATCTGGCATTTGGATGAACGAATCCACCAATCAAGCTCCCAACCGATCAGGATTTCGTTACATTAAGTTACAGGAGAATTAAGTTAATTAAAATAGTATAACCCAGCCAATCGTTACAATGGTGTCAGGTGTGGGGTTTGTCTGCAATAATGACAAACGTTCAAATGCCAGATTAATCAGTAGTTTTACAATAGAATTGCGATATGAAGTATTAAAAAGTCGAAAACAGCATTTTTATTGTAATTTTATTAGCAACACGAGCAGGAACATAATAGTTGACTTTTATTGTAAAGTATTAAGTACATAACATTATAAGTATTTTTGAATTTTAATTGTGATAGGTTTGAAGTTAGTTCAGGAGACGTTTGAATTTATCTTGTAATTGAGAATGATAGTAAAGAAAAATCCAGTTTGACGTTGCATTAGGAAACGGATATTACGGTTTAAAGTTGCGAAAATGAAATCTGAATCCAATCAGAAAACAATGGGAAGAATGCTAGTCAGACGATATTTTCTGTGAACCAGAGAATTGGCAACATTGGATCAGAATGTCATAAAACGTACAATGCATTGTTTAAATAAAATTAAGAGAGAAATATTTTTAATGTTGAATTGTGATTTAATAAGCGGTAATACTTTTTTAGATTTTGATTGATAATTTTTTTATGATATTATTGAGTGAGAAATGTTCAAATTATTTTTTTTGTGAGGGAGTCCAAGGAGGTATAAAGTTGATGAAATGAAGAAAATGTAGTTGTGTTGGATGAAAAATCGATAAGGAGAATTGATAAGAAGGAACACAGATTATGATGAGAGGGAGAATTTCCGCCCGTTTGAACTGAATACTCACCGGTATGGCTGGACCGAGTAGGTCGTACTAGAGTAATTTCGGATCTTTCTGGGCAGAAATTGTTAAGAATCGAAATGAAGTTTGAGATGAATATTTTTTTTTCAAGTACCGTACTCAACAGGGTTGAGAAGTATTGGAATCGGGAATTCCAAGGGTGTACTGAATTCGGGAAATTCAGGAGGGGGAGAGAGAGATAACACAGTTAGGTGAACTGGTGTTATAAACATGGGTCGGGTATCCATGGTTTTGGGAAATCTTGAATATAGGCATTCTTGACTACTTTTGGCCCTTAAGAGGGCAGTAGCAGAATGACCCTACAATAAGAGAGAGGAATTATTTTTTTTATGGACAAGTATACTCGTATTTAGCGGCCAAGGCTTGCAAACAGTTTACTGACCGGAGAAAAGGTGAGAGATGGGTAATCTGATGAGAGAGTAAATGGAAAATTGTGTAGTAATCAACAAGTGTGTGTGTGTGTGTGACAGAGAGAGCGAGATTAGGTGACAATTAGAAATAGAATAAAATACTCCTTGGACTATACAATGACAACAATTTAAATAAGGTTTGGTGATTATCATGTTTGGAGAGAATGAGAGAAGGAGGAATAAAACGAAGATAGAATAAATAAACAGTTGTACAAGTAAACGGAATATAAGTGAAAGCATAATACAAATTAATTCAGTAAATATGAGGTGGACTGTGAGTTGGATGTCGTCAAATATGCAAGCTAGCAGCTATTGTTTTGCAGTTATGATTCCCTAGACTGAAAAGAGATAGAATAATTTTTGATTTCATTTTAATGAGCCGAATTTATATGAGATAATTATTTGAAATTTGATAGGAGATAACGATTTTTTAAATATTGCTATTGATATCGATGTAGGGAATAATTTAAATGTTTTATGAAGTAGCTTATTCTGAAATTGTTGTTTTAAGGTTAATGAGTCAATAATCAATGATGTTGATTTTATAAGGTCTCGGTCAATTATATTTTGAGCTAGAGTTGATAGTTTTTTTGGGATTGGCACATCCCTATTTTGAGAAATTGGTTGTGATAAATGTGATGAGAAATGACTACATCATTGGTGCAGTAGTTCACTGCTCCTGGGGGGACGACTAGGGGCAGAGTCAGACCGTCCGGATAACGCTGAGGCAGCGTTTCCACCAACAGCTGACCGGCTGTTAACAGTCAGATCGGACGGGCGTTCGAGCTGAGGTCACCTACGTCGAGCTGGGTGGTACTACAATCCGGTGCATGGGTGCACCTCCTCCACCCCATCCACATCCAGGGGATGTTCCAGGTTCCAGTTCCAGGCGCAGATGATGATGTTGTCCAGAAGATGAGTGTCAAGTGTCTAGTGTGAAAGTGAATCAAGTGTGAATGGGAAAAATTTGAGTGATATTGTCTTGTTTAGGGAAGGGGGTAATGTAATATGGTGAAAATTGAGTTGTTGTATTATTGAAGTTTTAATTTTATGTGTGTGTAGTTAATAATATTCTTTTTCAGGTTATTGAACTTAATTAGAGTTAAACAGAATTTTGACATGAACTTTGATTTTCAAAAGAAGAATATATTGCATTGTTAATGTTGATTAGTTTAAAGAGATTGCTAACTTTCTGCTTAGGTGTCAGAATTCGTGCAATTTTCGTGCATTTTCCAAGTATCAGTTTCAATTTCATGTCGAAAAAGCTACTGTATTTGGAAATTGTACGAACATTGAACTTTTGGCTGTTCCACTTAAGATAGGCTCCGCGCTCGTGCAGGCGGCCGGGTGTCGTTGGAGGGGGGCAAATTTTGAGTGGAAAAGCAGAGTTCGATTTGAGACACAGCCGCGGAAACATCAAAAATGTAGTTATGAACAGGCCTCGGCTCTCTGGATGGGGTTTTTCATCCAGAGGGGCAAATCGTAGTTATTTCCGTATTAGTTTCAGTTCAAGAGTAGGCATATGTAAAGTTTCAGTTTCAGTATGAAAGTGTTTGTGTATCTTGTGTGGTTTAAAATGATTATGGTGAGTGCCAAACTTTTGTTGTAGTTTTCTAGCTCAAATTTGAATTTAATTAGTAGTACTTTGACCGAGGCCTTAATAATTAAAGTAGCAAGTTAGCAGTTTTTTTTCGGAAATTGGAATATTAAATTGAAAATTGAAATTTAAAGAAATTACGTATTAAATAACTTTGTTTTTTCCAAAATTCAGATTTGTTAGATGACTTGATAGTAGATAATTTTATTTAAAATGGAAAGATATCACAATAAATCTGCAAAGTTTCAATGATCACAAAACTATCATTTTTATTAAAATTCCTTGCTCATAGTGACTAGTTGCTAAAATAGGTGTTCAAAATAAAAGGCATATCTGGCATTTGGATGAACGAATCCACCAATCAAGCTCCCAACCGATCAGGATTTCGTTACATTAAGTTACAGGAGAATTAAGTTAATTAAAATAGTATAACCCAGCCAATCGTTACAATACTATTATTATAGCTTATCCTATAGCATAACCTACAGCCTATCCAAAGACCGGTATTATCCAGTAATATTAATATCATCATACAAAAATCAAAATACGAAGTCATATTTTCATCTCTATTCATATGACAATATGAATATTATTGTGTAATATCGGCCTAAAGCCTATTAACCTACAACACGTTGTAATTTGCCAATCAGGCATTGGCAAATTGGACACCTATGGGGGAGAGGATATTCCTCATAAGTGGCAGTCTCCCCATCGCCCAATGTTAACTGCAGAAACAAATCTGTGTTCAAAAATTGCTTTATGCAATTGATACATCCAATAAAGTGTCCGCACGGAACACTCAACCGAGTCGCCTGGTATTGCGCGCAGAAACAACATGGCATGTTTATCACTGGCATTAATTCTTCGACGTTGCCCTCGATGTCCTCCCGCAACTGCATTCGTTGTCTTGTGGCAAAATCCCTCGAGCACATCTCAAATGGATTCGAGCATATTTTATATTTTAGCATCAAAATATGAACAAAAAACACCTGTAGCTGAATTTGGAGGAATTCCATTCTTGGAAAAGTGATTGTTCAACTTCCAAAAAGTAGGTCAAATAACAATATTGATAAGTTATTTGGACTCTACTTCTCATGCTCGACAACTTTTAGGGTGAGAGGGTAGTGGGTTTATTGTTTCTTCATGAGTTACATCACATTTGAAAGCTCTTAGGACAATTTTTCGGGATATTTTGTAAAAATGGGAGTTTTGATCAAATGTGGAAAAATTTCTATTCGGCCGATTTTCGTTTTCTTTTTTCAGTCGACGCAGATTTTAGTCCTCTTCAATTTCTAATCAGAGCACTTTTCTCTAGGATTAACCATTTTCGGGTTTTATTCCAAAAAAATTGTACCCTCTACGACCCCCTCCGCGCTATGCTCACCCCTCAGGTCCGGGGACTTTCAGTATGCTAACCTCCCAACTAGTCTAAATAAATTCCCGAGGTCAAAAATTGGGGGATATTTCATGCACTCTATACCGGTGTGGACAGGCTTTATTGACTGGACTATAATATAGCGCCTTGCATTAAAGAATCACGTTAAATACAAGAGGCTTCAAACTTATAATTTTATTGCACGATTTAAGGTGAAAATGCTTGTTCAATCACAAAATTATTCAAGATTGAATATTATTCTTTATACATTTTTTAATCGTATTTTGAAGAAAATTCATGAATCTCAGATAACAATTTCATAATCTTCTCAAAACTATCTTGTCAGATATGTATGATAATTTTTGTAGACTTGTAAATTGGATTACATTTTAATTATTCGTCTTCATAGAATTAAGTTACAACAAGACTAAGAATTTTCAAAAAAAATTAGAGTATTTCAAGAGCATGATAGATTCCGGTACATAAATTATTATCACGACTAATGAGTTTTGAAGCTCATAGGAACAAATAGGTATAAATCTGACAAATATTATGATATTACAAATAGTCTGAAGGTCATTACAATTATTGTATTTTCATACATTATCTCAGTTGGTAAAGTCTTCGACAAAAATTGCAGAATCATTTTAGATAAACTTAATTGTACTATTAGGCCATTTATCATTTTATTTCACTAGTGTACTGTATAGGTTCTGCGTACAACATTATAGTCTTTTATTATCTCCCTCCCTGCACACAGACAAATCATCCATGCGGTGAGAATAATCATATTATCTAAATACTTATATTTTTGGGAATATATAATTTTTTATTAATAAACAATTTTGAATTTGAATTTTGCGAGATTAATAAATTAATTGCTTCATTGATTGAATTTTAACACATTCATACTTATCTTGGATATTGCGGATTGAAACAGCAATAACCACTGAGTATAATGTGAAAAAATAAAATAATTTCTATGTACAGAATATCAGGTTTTAGGCTTGCAGAATGTAACCCTCAAAGCGCGTGTGGGCAGACTACCCTTTTCCTTCAAAAACATAGACAGGAACTCCAGCACGTAAGTGGCCCCAAACAAGTTTTTTTTTAATTCCACTATGAATACTCTTGTTTTGTCCCCTCTTTGCAATACTTACATCATTCCAAATCCCAGTTACAAAAATTATCTCCTGAGCTCTTGCGCCCCTGGTCAACTGTGCATCTTGCCCAGTTATAGAAATGGGCCTGCATAAGTCTGTCCAAACAAGGAAGACCCTCTGTCTGGCAAGATGAGAAAATGACTTAAAAAAAATATTGATTTGGTCTCAAATTGTAGATTAGAACATTTCCTACGATTGAGATCAAATCAATAATTTTTTAATCAATATTGACCGAGATGGAGTAATTTTTTTGCCATTTTGCCAGAGGGTCATCTTTGCTTGTACAGACTATACCACCTTTGCTAATAGATAACCTTCACCAGGATATAAAAGAACATTGTCTTTCGTTATAGAATAAGCAGGTGTATTGTTCTCCCAGGAAGAAGAAGCAGTTTCTGTTACTATGGAATTTTTATCTATGACAAATGAGACCCTTTTCATTCTTCTCGAAGAATAATGTGTGGTTGGAATTGGAAAGTTCTGGTTCGGTCAATAGGCTGGATTTAGTAATTATTCAGGCAGAAGATCAAGGGTTGCCGACGGGTATTGTTAACTCCACTTGAAGGAGAACTAGAGGTAACGTGACAAATAATATTGTAGAACAGCCAAGAGGGTGAGCGCGTGTGGCAAAAAGAGTGAGTGAGAGCGTATCAGTAGGGATAATGGAGTGACAGAGCGAACGGCAGAGAATAGAGAATACGAATAATTCTTCTCTGTCTTTGTTTATTTTGTTTTCACCACTTGAACATGATTTTATAGAAACAGATGCGACAGCTAACCATCATTGAGTGTCTCTTGCCTACACACACATTATGACTTGTTATCTTTTTCTTTACTAACAAAAAGCTTTGTCTTGCCAATTTCTCGAGTACAGAATAACTCTATATTGAGGGACACAAATTTTTGGTGCGTTTAATAGTAAAGTTAATATCACTATTTGGGGCTGATGCCGATGTCTTCTGCCGATGTCTTCCGCAATAGATTATTTCTATTTGATTGATTTGTGTACTTGGCAAGAGAAACCTAGAGAGGAAAAATATAAATGTAAAAAAATGAAAATGAGAAACATCAAGTGAAAGAAACTTAGTACAAAAGTAATTGATTATAGAGAACAAAAGGACAATCATCTATGTAGTACAGAAATTAAAATAACTCATAAATACATATTATCAAATATTCATATACAGTATTATCCAATATGATTCTATTAATAATTCGAGGGATTGAAACATTATAGGGTTCTAAATGCCAAATCCTCAACTTTTCAAGAGAGCAGAATTTCAAATCGGGTACTGCAGTAAATGAAGGGAATGACATTAAAATATTCAATGTGTGTTTTTATGAATTTTCGTACTCTAAATAGATAAAAAATATGTCAAACATTTTTGAAAGTTATCATTATGTAGGATGTAGGTAAAAAATTACTTTTAAAATTATGGTGGAACCTTGTTGCTCTAATGCCAATGCCACGTTTACATAAAAATGTTAATAACTTTTTTGAATAACGTATTTGACCGAACGTAAGTGAGGTCTAGATTCAAGACTACGATTTTGCATTTCTCTTTGTTTGTTTGCCTGTTTGTTTGTTCCGCATTTACAACAAAACGTGGCAATAGATTCTAATGAAATTTGACAGGAATGTTCCTCTTGAAATTGCGCGTTGATGTATATGTAAGGTTTCTTGAAATATTGCATTTCTAGGATAATATGAAAGGAAAAAGGAAAAGGAAAAATATTACTATATACATTCATACTTCTAAACATAGGAGATCACACTATAGAATTATTCATGCTTAACCAGCTGTCGAGGTTATTATTAATTGCATGCAATGACGCATGCAATTAATGAAACTCAACAGTATTCCCTTCATGAATAATGCCCCATCCATGGGTGACTTCGTGAGGTCCACTATTCACAGAACCAGGGCCGGATTTGAAAGTATGCCGCCTATAGGCTAAATGTAAATTTGCCGCCTCCTTGAGACTTATACGTTATACTTTGCTTATTCCGACTCGTTATGGGTTAAGAGGGATACGTGGGTAAGCGGCAGTCAGAGCCAAATCAGTAGTTAGATTGTAAGATATATTTATATAGATGGGCATGTAGCAAAAAATATCCCGTGGACTTTATAGTACGGTGCAATTAGTTCAAAAAAAGACCGAACCTCAACATCCAAAGAGGAAGGACGATTCCTATACCAACTTGTTCTATACAACCATAGCCTCCTACAACATCTATTAAAGGAAGCTTTGATACAACTTAAAGAAGCTTTTATTGTTCGGTAAAACCTTACACCCTTTCGAGCGTCGGGTTTTTGGGGGAGAGGGGTTGAAAGGTGAAAAATTTCAGTTTTTCGTGAATTGTAGCCGGCAGGGTGTCTAGAAATTTGCATGAATGAAATTCAATACTTTTTTTAAGACAAAGTTTGGGGTTATCTGTGCATTTTTAAGCGTTGCAACTCGTGATATGATTTTATGTCTAAAAATACCACTATAAGTCTCAAATAAGGTACCTATATTTTAATATATACATAAAAAACATACCATTAACATATTTTATGTTTACGGTGCAATTAGATTTAAACCTCAACATCCAAAGAGAAAGGACGATGCCTACGCCAACTTGTCCTATACAATACACAACCCTTTCAATGTTTGGTAGAAAGTTACACCCTTTTGAGCGTCAGGTTTTGAGGGTAGGTGAGTTGAAAGGTGCAAAATTTCAGTTTTTCGTGAACAGGTGCCGAACCAAGCGTCGGAAGGAAAAATTCCATGCATGCTATTTCAAGAGAACAAAATTTGGAAGAGGTTGAGACCAATTACTACTCTGTATCATCAACTGTTTCCAAGATACATTTTTTTTGAAAACCCCATATTTTTTTCAGGAATTATTCCGTTACTTTGAAAGTTAGTAACTTTGAATTGGAAACACTTGCAAAAAAACACGTAGAACCAACCCCTACCGAGTAATGACTTTTACATTATTTCTTATTATGAGTATACGTATATGTTCTTAGACATTATTTTCTATGAGATAAGAAAATAAATTTACCAGGAAAATCTCTAAAGTAAGTTACTCTTACCGGTACTCTAATAGTCTAATTGATGGCAAACACGTTGCTGTATTTAATTTTACTGATTTTCAAAGCTGAGAATGGTGCTCAGAATCTTATTACGAGACTTTGTTTTTGTCATATACAGGATAAATCACTAAATGATAGTTACGGATAAAAATAATTCAAATGATAGGCTATTCTTCCATTAACAAATTGACTTTAGGAAAGAGAGGAAGACTCTGCAATCTTACAATAGTAGAAATCGCTGAAAAAGACAAAAAGCAAGAGTTATATTTAATTTAAGATATTCAATAATTTTAGAACTGATATCCATTTTATCAGTCACTAAACTCAATATTAACATAGTACAAATTTGAGTTCAATATAGCCTTTAAACTTTTTTCAAATTCAAATAGGCCTATATTGATAAACTCGAATTTTTTAAGTTAACTCCATTCTCCTAGTTAAAATTTCAAACTTCAAAGCTGACGTCTTTGCTATATCTAATCACTAATTACACTGGGTGATGATGATAAGTTTATTGGTTGAATTACACATATTTGTAACTTGGCTTCTTCTCCATCCATTGATAATACTTAACCTAAGGTTTTGTTAGAGTTTATTAAGGTACTTTACATTACATTATAATCAAATTACCTTGGCGTTTATAATAAAATTAAAAATCAATCATAATCACAATTGAGATTACAGTCAAAAACTATTCATTCAAATAACCGTTTTCTCACTAAACCATCATCTTAAACTCATCAAATTAATAATAAATGACTACAACAAGTCCAGTAGGATTGTTGTAAATATTAGCGTGGCTTTAACATTGGTGTATTAGGTATTAAGTATATCAAGCCTCATGTTTTGAAATTTGTTCCTCTATAACAACACATATATATAGGCTATGATATGGTGATTTTAATCTTGAATATTATGTCATCATAGAGAAAAATTCATAAAAAGAGACTTGATACATAATAGGCTACAATACCTCAATTGGAAGCCAGCTAACATCAAGTTATAAAAATAATCACTTGTATTTTTATTTTTGAATAGCCTATAACTTTATTAACCATGCTATTGGATGCTAAATCATGGTACAAAAAGTCATTGAATCGCTTCCCCAGAATACTTTATGCTTCAAAAAATAAATCCAAATTGCTTCTTGTAATGAGCATTCGCCATAATAATCGATAATACAGTACCATACATGAATAGATAGATGTAAATAGGGATGTTGGAAAGTGGTGAGAGTAGAGGGGTAGGAGATGGTAGTTGACTACCAGACTCAATTAATATTGCAAAAACCAATGTATAAATGTATAACAAAAGTCATTTTCAAAACAAAATAGCCGAAAACGTCGATATATTGCTTCAGATAGGCTTGAAAAGGTGATACCATAGAATAGACAGTTTTTGTTGAATGTCATAGAATTTTTATTTTGCGACTGTTCCCCCCACCCTAGAGGTAAATTGAAAAATAAAAGGTGGAACTTGTTTAGAATGGATTGTACTTTCACCTCATATGTGAATTTTCTACATATCTCATCTGGTTTCAAGTTGTAGCAAGTTGAAGTGAGCAGTTCTGACTTTTTCCATAAAAGCTCAAAAACTACCGCTTTTTTGACGGTTCATAGCTTGGCAGTCATTGATCCAAACTTCAAATGTTACCACTCATTTTGTAGCTAAATTTGTTTTCTTCAATTTGTACTGGAACACATTTTTTGATAAACCGACTAGTTTTCACAAAAAAAAAGAAAAACTCAAAAAAGTCACAAAATTTAAGGGTCATTTGGAATTTTGGGGGTGAAGCCGTCCCCTGAGGAGTATGCGAATATTATATTCGAGTTCAGCGTCCTAAAATACATATGAAACCGTCGAGAAAAAAACTTTCGCACCGCTTTCCTAAAACACCCGTCTGGACATACCATTTCACTGGGCTACTCACTCGATTATGTCCCACTCACTTTCTTGACCCACTTAATAATTAGCGGGTTTTTCGTCGGTAATCTTTGACACGGTCTTGTATGGAGTGGGCGGCTAGCGGGGAAAACAGCGAGTTGCCGACAGGCAGCGCGATCTCACAAAAACAGCGAGTCACCCATCATAGAAAAATAGCGAGTCACCTCCCTGGCGACAGTTCGGTGTTTTGGCTGAAACAGCGAGTTGTCGAAATAGTGAATTTACCCAACCCGTTTTTAGTTATGTAGAAAAATACTTGAAATCGCGTCCTGAACATGTCCCAAACGATTCCTCAGGATATTTTACATAATACAAAAATATTTTGAAGTCTTCTTATCTCTCCATAGCTCCAGGAAAAATAAAAATAACATTGAATATCAAAATTAATTTGTAATATTTTTTCCATAGCTCCCTCCGTCAATTTTCAAGTATTTCAATCGCGTTTGAAGTCACTAAAACAATAATTTGTGTAAATTGGTCTATGGTTCCCACTAACAGGGAATCAAAATACAGTCACATCAAAATAATATCTAGTAGAAGAGGAATAATCAATAAAACACACGTTATTCACTTGGTTCTAATCAAATATATTTTTTAATTACAATGAATGTACGATTGAAAATACATAATTATACACTATTTCTTATCACAACACACTTTCAGTTTATATAATCATTACTGAACGTACTTAAAGCGCGGTATATACACAATTCTACAATATTTGAACAAGTATTTACATCTTTTACAATACGATACCGTTATAATTATTATTATAATAAATCGTTGAATTGTGTTTGTTGCGTATAAAATGTACGTACCTTTTTATACAAAATCAAATTATTTTCTCAAAAACAGAGATTGTTGATTAAAAATATTTATTTATCAAAATATGTTTTACAAGAATGACGATTAAGTATCGATACAAATAGACCGTAGACCCACTATTAGCTCTTCAGTATATTTTCCCCCTAAAATAAATTGTTAAATATTATTAAATTGATATTTTGTTGGCAACACTAATGCACGATCTCCATTCAACTCTAGGCTAAGTAAACGTAGTTTGAGCTCGATTTGAACCACAGTTTAAACTATGAATAGCCAGTTGAAACCACTTTTTTCTATAGAAATTGTTTAAAATGGAGATGGTACAAACTGACAAAAGGTCAATTATTGAATTGAAGCAGTTGAAATTTTCATGGATTTGAGCTCAATGCTTACAGTCACTGTTGATCTGTTGAGGTAAATTAACATAATTTATTATTGAACAAATATATAAAGTGGGAGAGTAGAAGAGAAACATATAAGTATTTTTCAACTTAGGTTTTCTCACTCGGAAATTGTTATTTATTAAGTAACTAACAAGTTTTTAAATAAGTACCTCATAAGAATAGAAAATAATAAATAGTTACTGTAGTTAAAGCTTTCGTATGGAAACTGAAATGTAATTATTCACACTATATTTATTTATTCATCATTAATTAGAATTATTCATTATTTCAAAATATTAGGAATGATCTTTCTTCAAGAACTTAATCAATATTCTGAACCAAGTGAAATAATAAAGAAAAACGAATGAATAATTTTATAATGATTAAATAATAGAATAATAAGAAAAGGCGATATACTTCTTGAATTGTCTGCAAATTTTGAAAATATATCTCAAAATATAACAAGTATTATCAAGTGAAATTAAATGACAATGAACTAATACTCATAACAAAATAATTGAATTTGATACTGCGGTAAATTAATCAAAAGTTGAGATATTTTAGGGTATGAAAATCAACATTTTAGCAAACAATTTTCGAGTACTATTTTAAAACAAGTTTCGAAACAGTTTTGAACAAATGGAAAATTAAGTTATTTGAAATCGCCTTCTCAATTTCTAAACAGTAATTAAACGAAGAAATTGTTTCTCTCAACAAATGAGCATGGAGTAGAACTGTAATACCCAAGTGATAACAAAATAATAATGAAAAAATAATATAATAATTGAATTAGAATACAACTTGAAAATTCTTAATAATAACCCTTCTAGTGTCAATATATCTATCATACAAGAATACGATTCAAATTAGGAACTTATTCTTGAAATAAGCTTATGAAATATTACTGAGGCAATATTAGTAGAAATGTTACTTTTGAACACATTTACGGTTTATAAATCCAATGAATAATGAGGTTCAGAAATATGGTTTCAGAAAAAAACCCGGTTCAGTTACAATATTATTACAAACATATTGATATTTTGGTTAGATATTTTTTTTTATAAAATCAATTCAACACATAGGATCATAATGGCTGTATTATATAGATAATTGAATAGCAAAGTGAACAATAGTTAAATGTATTTACATGTATATCTAATAAGCATCAAAGTATCGATAGTATAATCAATATTACCTAACTACACTTCAATTTTATTTACATTTTTTATATGACTACAAGTAGTAAACTTCAACATGAATACATTGAAATTATTACACTTCAATTTTATTTAAATTTTTTATATGACTACAAGTAGTAAACTTCAACATGAATACATTGAAATTATAACAGATTTTTTAAATAATTATAAAAACGACGGGAAATATATTTGGAAAACGACGGGAATAAGACCAAAAGCATTAATATGAAAAATATTCTAGAAACAAAACATTGACAAAGGCTTCATGATAAGTTATATCATTTCAATGTGAAATGATTTCACATTTCAATGTACTAATTAATTCGAATGATTTCTAATGGTTCAGGATTGAAGTGCTAAGATTTTTAAATAGTTTAAATAAGTATAAATTGAACTATTAATATGTATGATGAAGACAATGTAAAATTTATACTTTTTGGAAAAATTGAGAAATGATCCAAAAACTAAATTGATGAAATTGTGAAAAATAGGTAGTAAATATATCAAGGATGGAATATGTGAATTGCACAAACAACTATACCTACTATCATAATCCCATCCTATAACTAAAACCTATACCTAACAAAATGAATTCTAGCGTATGAGTCTTAACTATAAATTATCACTATACTCTAGAATATCATATGCTACAATACTAGAGGCAGCTCATGATACTCATTTCTATCCCATTATGGCTTACACGTTACCAACTAAATAATGTTAGAAGTGACTAAATACAATAGCACGTTCAGTTGGCATTTCGGGGACTACAATAATTTAATATTGATAATTATCAAAAAATACTATAGAAATAAAACGTTCACAAAGGCTTCATTATAAATAATATTATTTCAATAAGATTGATAATTATGGAGAAACGCCAGGATGAGTCGTAATATTAACGAATAATTTAAAAACCTTGAAACAAGTAGATGCAAATAAGTAAATTATGAAAAACCCCAATGAAACTAGTTTAAATTTCGACAAAATCCTACAGGTAGTCAATGAAGTACTGAAGTTTTAATTATTCAAATTAATATAGATCGAACTTGATATGTGTAATGAAGCCAATGCACTTTATATCATTTGGAAGAATTGAGAAATGGTGCAGGAACTAACAAATGGAATTGAGCAGTAAATAAGGATGTAATATGTGAACTGAAATAACGAGTAACTATATCTACTAGCTACCTATCATGAATATAAATAATTACTATTTCCTACCCTAATAATTAAACTTGAAGCAGCATAATCACTGCATTCATAGTTTATTCACTTATAATTAATAATATCATTGAGTACTAGGCTGGAAGTTCATTACAACCTCAACAGCAGTTGAAAAATTCTATATACACAGAGTGAAGAATCTTATTTAAACTAAGCAAGAATGATGGAAGAACCTAAAACTACTTTTTTGGACGAATTTCCTACCCTAATAATTAAACTTGAAGCAGCATAATCAGCTGCTTTCATAGTTTATTCACTTATAGTTAATAAAAAAATTACGTACCAGGCTGGAAGTTCATTACAACCTCAACAGCATTTGAAAATTCTATATACACAGAATGAAGAATCTTATTTAAACTAAGCAAGAATGCTGGAAGATACTATAACTACTTTTTTGGATGAATTTCCTACTCTAATAATAAAACTAGAAGCAGCATAATCACTGCATTCATAGTTTATTCACTTATAATTAATAATATCATTGAGTACTAGACAGGAAGTTCATTACAACCTCAACAGCAGTTGAAAAATTCTATATACACAGAATGAAGAATCTTATTTAAACTAAGCAAGAATGATGGAAGACCCTAAAACTACTTTTTTGGACGAATTTCCTACCCTAATAATTAAACTTGAAGCAGCATAATCAGCTGCTTTCATAGTTTATTCACTTATAGTTAATAAAAAAATTACGTACCAGGCTGGAAGTTCATTACAACCTCAACAGCATTTGAAAATTCTATATACACAGAATGTAGAATCTTATTTAAACTAAGCAAGAATGCTGGAAGATACTATAACTACTTTTTTGGATGAATTTCCTACTCTAATAATAAAACTAGAAGCAGCTCAATTAGCTGCATTCATAGTTTATAAACTTCTAGTGTTTAATAATCTCATTACGTACCAGGCTGGAAGTTCATTACAACCTCAACAGCATTTGAAAAATCTATATACAACAGAATTAAGAAACTTATTTCAATTAAGCATGTAATTGAAATGAATTTTGGTGGTCACAAAAAATACTTTTTTGATGAATCGAGTATAACAGTTGTTATTGAGACTGAGCTGATGTTTTATTTCTGGGGAAAATACTACATCAAATTGAGAAAGATGAACCGTTCTGTGATGCGATTTCTACAAGATGAAAATATCAGTTTAGACAACTAGCAACAATTTTTCTCAATTCCTCAAGGAAAGTAAGGAATGTGACTTTGGCAGAAGAAAAGGATAGAGAGAGAGAAGGAGAAGAATGACGGCTGATGGCAGTTTTTTTAGCGATTAAATTGCTAACCCCTACAGAAAAATAATAAAGCAAACTTTCTCTCAAAGGTTTGTGAACAAAACAATATCAATTTAAAGATGAGAAATACACAGAAATGATAAACCAAAAAATTAGAATGATATTTTACTCTATAATATAAAATGGACGAATTCAATTTCGAATGAGAAGTCATTTTGAAAACTGTTAGGTTACGAAAATGTCCTTTTGCAAGATTGATTGATATGTCAAGTTTTCGAGTTCATTTCAACAGTTTAATCTAATCGGTTTGCATGGATAAGAAACTTGTATTGGTTTTAATTTTAATAGACTTCATGAGGAGAGATAGGGAATTGAACATACAGTATTGGAAATACATCAAATTTTGAGAGTATCACAATACTGAAATATATAATATAATATTTCATATTTCTGAAATACATAATCGAATTTACATAACAGAGTTATTCAGTTAACACAGAATTTATAACACATAAAAATGAGAGAAAGTTTACTTTGGTTATATAATGTTGCTAATTAATTCTAAATGTCAATTGATGCAGTTATTCATCAATTAATTATATCTAGACTATATTGGAAATATTTACAAACAGCTATTGATCACTTTGCTACTTAAATTATGCAGCCAAATTTATATCAATTCTTATTATTATACTTTGTTCAAATTACAAGACTAAGTAAAGGCACTAGAAGGGTTTAAATAAGAGTCATGGATAATAATTAAAGCACCACAAAACTTGAATAACGTGACCCAAACAAATCATCAATAATTTCAGCTTGTGTTTGAATTTTCAACATAATCCCAAGCTTAACATAGCATATGACTATGCATTCCTTCTAATTTTTTATGATAAAATAATTAATGCTGGTGTTCATTAGCCAGAATGGATAATTGGGATTCAAGCTTTCACGAAAATTCAAGATAATCAAGATATACTTCAGAAACATAAATAATACTATCGAAATTAATGATGTATTGAGAAATATTTTTGAACGATCAGAAATATGGGGTTCAAACTTGTGAAAACATCCAAGATATTGAAAAAATTTCAGCAAAATAATAATAATAATAAACAATTATTGCTGGTATTTATAAACTAAATGAACCACTAGAGATTACAAGTTTGAACAATACTTCAACGTATAGAAATAACTTAATAATAAATAGAAAAATTGATGCTGGTGTTCATCAACCTAATTCATGAACCATCGGATACAAAGTTCAAGATAAATACGAAACATCAATATATTTAAGTAACTTCAGCAAAATAAATAAATAAATAATGAAACAATTATTGCTAGTATAGATAAACGAAATGAACAATCAGAGATTACAAGTTTATGGAAAACTTCCAGTTATTGAAATAACTTCAGCAATATAATATAAATAATGAAATAATTATTGCTGGTATTCATAAAAGTAATGAAACATCAGAGATTAAAACTTTATATAAAAATTCATGATATTGAAATAACTTCAGCAATATAGTTATAAACAGAAAAAAGTATGCTGGTGTTCAGCAACCTGATTCATGAACCATCAGATAAGAGATTCAAGATTATACTTCAAGTAAATAGCTTCAGCAATAAAATGGTGAAAAATATTGAAAATAATGATGTTATTTATTAATCTTATTAACAGAGATACGTAGTTCAAACTTTTAGAAAACTTCAAGATATTACATTTAATTTAGCATTATAATAAAAAATAGAAAACGGAATTGAATCAACTAATAAAACACATCTATTGTCACAATAGCTATAGGAACGTATCCAATTCTAGAAACAAACTAGAACAATGAAGATATATATCTACGTCTTCCAATTCTCCCACATTTTAAGGTAAAACTGGAACCTTGAGGGGAAAACTTAACCTATAACTCTCAAGAATTCGTCATTCTTGTTTTCAACTTGATGACACTGAATTTTTTTTATAACACCTCTGAATATAATAATTTGTCTTCTATTGTACGTCTAATCATTCTTTCTTTTACATTGTGTCATTTTGACACATCTAATCAGTTTATTTGAACAAGTAACACCAGTGAACTTTGTTGACACCTTTGGTCATTCTTTTTTACCTGCTGGTCAAATCTTCTACGTCCTTGATGACTCCTGTGAGCATGTCGATTGCGCTGCGCAGAGAGTCATGCTCCCTCTGCAGCGCGTCCTGCTTATTGTGTAGATCGTCCAGTTGTCTCTCCAGCGTGTTCACTTCCTGGCGTGCTTCGGCCGACGCTGCTTGCAGACGATCGCTCTCCTCCCGCAGAACGGACAGCTCCAGCGAGGTTTCTGTTAAAAAATAGCGAAAAAATTAGATTCCAATTAGCCAGCTCTTAGTTAATCATACGGTAATAGTCGAACAAATAGATGGATATCCAATATTATTCTTGATCGTGGACCAGGTCGATCCTGGATAGATAGTATCAAAAATAACAAAAACAATGGTCATACAAATCACAGATACATATCCAATATTATTGATCGTATACTGGCCAATACTGGATAGATTGTGTAAAATAAATCAAAGAAACAATGGTCATACAAATCACAGAATGAAACTTGATCGTGATGGCAAAGATAGTTCAGCGAGGTTTCTTCAAACTGATAGCAACAAAATTCTACTTGAATCAAACAACAATTAGTTATACACACATTGATTCAGATCATCTACATTGTCAAATCGGTATGACCTCTTTGACACCATTGAAGAGGATCATAATACAAAATATGCAGCTTTTAGAGGTGTCTTATTACATCTTCGTTAATTCGAATTCTTCACCTCTTCGACACCCTTGAATCATAATACAAAACCTATTAAGGTTTATGATTTTTCACCTCTTTGGCAATTCATGTACGATTTAATGACCTCTTTGACACCCTTGAAGACGATTATAATACAATACTATTTAGGAATTATTTTTTATTGAGGAATGAAATGAAACACACAGAAAATGTCAATTCGATTGAGTATGGTTTCGTGGCTACAGGTCAAGGTTCTTATAGAGGTTGTCTCGATCCCATAAGATGTGTGGAGAAGCCAGCCGATGAGATTGTGACGTCACTCGCCGACCCGACCAGCAGGCTTATCATTACGTTAAACGTAAAATTGCCCAAATTTAAGCGCTCACAGAAAATCAACCGTCAATCCTACTTAGGCGAGAGTCACATGAAAATTTTCAGCATTTCTTTCTCTTTTGAGATCAATTATTTTCATAGTTGTAGGAGATTCGAGTGAGTCTTCCCGACGAGTCAAACTGAGTAAGTACATTTTGCTAGTTCTCATGCTATTTACGTAATTTCAGGTAAGAAAACGTGATTTTTTATGAAAAGTATTATTTTATGAGACATAAGAGTATGATGGTATCATTAATAGCTATAATTCTCACAATACATCATATAATTCTTCCAATTTTGAAAGTTGTTAATTCTCAATTCAAATCTAATATTTAAGAAAATGAATTCTCAATTGACTATTCATAACAGTTTATCATTATATGCTATTTACTATACCATGTATTTATTATATCATGATACTCCAATTGATAATAAAATGAGAAAAATCAAATATCCTTTTTTAAAACTTTAAAAGTATTATTATTTACAGACATGTTTGAACTAATAATAATAAGAGTATAATTTTACTCACATTGAAAATGAGCTTAGTCCTGAAACATGTCTGTGAATAATCATACTTTCAAAGTTTTAAAAAAGGGTATTTGATTTTTTCATTTTATTCATCAATTATTTTAAATAGCCTCAAGTTCAAAGTTTATTTTTATTATACTCCAATATATCTATCTATTATTGACAATATTTTGATTGGAAAATTTAATAAATGAGAATCTTTTAAGAAATATATGTGAATAGCTACTTGCAGAAAGAAGACATCTACAAACTTGGTAGTTTTTCAGAAGAGAGATAATAGTATATTACATAATGAGTGTGGAAAAGGCGTTTTTACAAACGAATAATTATGTCTCCAAACGAGCGGTACGCGAGTTTGGAAAATAATTATGAGTTTGTAAACTTTTCCACACGAATTATGAACATTTTTTTTCGTCATACTAGACTGAGAAGGATTTATTAAAACCTCAAACAACTGAAAACATTAACTGAAGCCAACATAACCTCAACACAACACTAGCACAAACGCACACACTGAACTGTCATGGCGGCTCGTTCGACTCGTTTATTCATACGTCGGAGTTCGGAAAAAACAGCTGGGCTAGATTTTCAGTGCTGTAATTATCATCGTGATGATGACTAGTGCTGTAATAATCATCAAAATGATTATTCCCGCATTCAGAACAGCTGATCTTTGATTCTCCTGTAAACGGCAATTTTCCAAACGCAAATCTAGCTTGGAAAGTTGTGTATTACATACGAGTATAGCGAAAATAAATTTTATAGATCTGATATAATAGGTAATAATATGCTATTAAAAACGCCTAATTGAGTTAACTTAAAATCTGATGCTAGTGCAACCTTATTGGTTGTTTATTATTACTGATTGAGGTTGTTTAAATCCAAATTATATCAAAGTTATTGAGCTTTTCTTTCTCCTAAAAAAATGCAAAATTTGATTATGTCCCCTTCCTGCAGTTAGCGATTCACATATTCTACATGAGATAATCATACATTAATCATCAATCAAAGTATTAACAATAATAGTACTGTATGCCAATAATGGATAATCAAGAAGCAGAACAATAGTAGCCTAATGTGTGATAATGTAAATATACGATAAACTGAAAGTCATCATCAGTAACACTGGAGAACAAAAACTAATATTTCGAAACATTCGGATGTGTACTCATTGACTGCTGACTGAATGTGATTATCATTCCAGACACCAGGTGGACCCTGGTTCGAATCCCAAGCGGAGAACAATTTTTGACCACAGCACAATCACATAGATACGACCACCCCGTCTTTCGGAGGAGACGATAAGCCGTCGGTCCCGACTACCTAAAAAGTGGTCGTCATCTATCATCCATTTCATTACCCACGCACAAGCCTATGAGCTCATGTGGGCTTCACCCTCATAAACAAACAAACAAACAAACATTTTCAATAGCAAAACTATTTTTATCTAATCGTTTGTTTGTATAGTGTGTCGAAACAGAGCTGAGAGAATTCTTTGTATTCAATATTCTCAGAATACAAGACAGGAATTCGTGGAAGAAGTCTTCAAAAAGTCTTCAGAAAAAAATCTTCAACTTTCACAAACGTTTGTAGACTAACTATCTGATATTTTCAAATGTAATTACACCCAAATACAATAATTTGATTCATTCTCTTCATTGTAGACTTCAAGTTGCAAGATTCATCAATAAAATAATTGACCAGATAAGAAAAAAGTATGACACTCTCTGTATTGTTCGATTCTAAATGTGTACATGTATCGGAATGAATGATTTTTTCCAAATTCACACAATGAGTAATATTTTCAAGTGACGTATTTTTGGAAAGCCAGTTTCTTCCTGGATTGGAATACATAATTAAAACAATGATTCATCGAACGTGGATCCCGTCAGGTGCTGATATTTGACGCGGTTTTTATACATGAATGATAGCGCTCACTTGGCCGTAGGTCGGTGAGTGACGTGCGCGAGTGCGAGTGAGAAAGCGGGATCGAGGTAACCTCTATATATGAACCTTGGCGACAGGTCACATTTTCAAGCTGACATGGCCACAAAATATGGTTCTGTACCAAAATAAACGGGAGAATTGACATTATCAGTGTGTTTTATTTCATTATGGAACGATTCTACAAAATCGACAACGACTAAGTAAAATTTTTAAAACTATTTAGGTTTTAGATTTGTCTTATTACCTCGCTGGTAATTCATGTAGGAATTCATGACCTCTTCGATGCCCGACCACTTAGACTGCTGTACTGGCGGGTTTTGTTCGCTCTCCTCTTGGCAGTAGAGGGTCAACGGAGTCACTGAGCGCCTTCGCCTTCTCTCCGCCAAAACTTCCTGCCAGCACTGTTCACGTTCTGCAAAAGAAATAAAAACGATCAAAATACAAAAATGAAATCAAGTTGCATATCCTTCCACCAAGCCTACACCCTTCTACTGATGTTATTAAAATATACAAATATTCAAATATTTGGCTGGCGCCAAAAAAGTTAGGTGGTTTCGTCTGTCTCTTTTACGTGATGTAACATACTGATGTCTAAGCCTACTAAAGCATCTATTGTCTAATCCAATTTCAAAAACATCATCTAGGCAAAGCTGAATGACAACATCAGCTGTTGGAGCGCACAAAGAGCAGACAAACGTCCTAACGTATTTTGACGTCAACTATAAGTTATTGAATAATCCAATGAAAGCTATATAAATAGTATTGTGAAGACTTCTGCTAATACAAATATTGAAAACAAAGCTAGAAGGCACAAATAATTTTCTTGAATAAGCTGAAAAAAACAGAACCCAGACTTGGTACCCAGTACCTATCGATTGCCCGCCAATACATTCACCCACCGAGCACCATAATTTTTTCAATACCTGTACTCAATTATGATGTAGCCGATCTGGCTAGACATTAAAGATTAAAGAATTGTTAGATATTGCGATTAACAAACTTCTGGAATATTATAATAGGTTAATAATTTATTAAATAATTAGGGAATACAATGAACATGTAAATAGTACTGAAGACTTCTGATTCTGCAACTATTGACAAGAGAACTATATTGTAAAGGAAATTCGTTGAATGAAATTATACAAAGAACTAATAATATTCAGACAGTAACTTCAGTAAACCTCAATGTAATATGAAAACAGAAATTACAAACAAATTGAAATGAAATAGTTCATTTACTCACCCTGAGACTGTTTAATGATATTATTCAAATAGAAGTAAAGATTGATGATTTTGCAGTGACTCTCAAAAGGCAGAGGGGGTCTTTCAATCTGCGACTTGAAATTTGCCCAACCCCATCCTATTATGTTCATATGCATGTTTTTTCATGAGAAATTCAATATTTGTATATTTAGAGAAATTTTAAATAATTGAAATAATTATCATTATTGGCAGACCCCCTCTGCCTCAATAGAGTTGAAAAATATTTTCTACTGAATTGTAAGAATTCATAACAGTTGATAGATTTTTCAAAGAACTAAGGTTGAGTGGTAGAAAGGATTTCCTAGTCCTGATTCCCCTGATAAAGAATATTTTCATTTCATTTCAAAATTACTCTGTCTAATGAAGCTCCCTAAAAAGAAAATTATTTTTTAAATTGAAAGCAATCAAGAAAAGAAAATCAATAGCTTGTTGAAAAGAAAATCGATAGCTTGTTGGAACGTTGTGAAGGTGATATTGTAGTAGTTATTGATATTAAATGTGAAGAAGACAAGGTATTGTCAAACCTTATATTGATTAAAAATTGAAACCGATTCCAGTTGCAACTCCATTATGATGAGATTGTTTATCTCAGTTCACCAGAGATTGAAAATTATGTTGCAACCGAAACCGGTATCTCGATTCATAATGAATCTGTAGTATGGAAATTTATCGTTTTTTTTTCATTAAATCAATAGTTCAGTTTTCCAGACATTCCTAACATAGGTAGCGTAATTTGAAATTTTCGGGCATTCAAGGAAAAACATAGTTGAGCTTACCTTCTCTTTCTTTTCTTGTAAGGGGTGTCAACTCTAAAGCTCCGAGAAAGCCCAACTTTTCTGCCGAATGGCACTGTTCTCTAGGAGATCCGTTAGGCTTGGGCAGTGAAAGCGGAGTGGGGTCATCGAGGTCTGCCATATCCATATCTACGGCTAGTTCTACGGGAGGGACAGCGCGACGTCTTGATAGCTTCCTCAACTCAAGTTCTGAGACAGAAAAGTGCCATCAATCAACATCGGCTACTACAGGACAACCACCTTCACACGGTAGAACCTCCGTGGATGATCAATTCCAAAAATTTGAATTTCAGAATACTAGAAGCCTCGAAGTCCAAATCAAACAAGTGAACGCCAAGTAAGTTTTTAAAATCGTAAACTGCCAAATTGAGACATTCCTCAATGAACATAAAAACTAAAAATAATTCAATGTTCAAAAAATTTGAATTTTCAAAACTACAGTGAATGAAGTTCAATTGAAGCGTTAAAAAATCAACTGGATTTTTTTATCAAGTACTGCAGTACAATTCAAGTTCCTGAATCCATTGGTTACTATTCTCAGTGGATAAGAAGTTCAACAAAAATAGAAATTAGAAAGTTTGAAGGACTTAACATTATAAAACAAAAAAGAATTTTCAAAATCAAGCACTGCAGCACTAATAAAAAAAATTTCATTATTGTATGCGCGTGAATGGTATGGGTACACGTAGAAGGTTCCACTCGACCATGCACCCCAATTTTTCTTGGAGGGGGTAACGAACTATGTAAATCGTAATAAATTTCCACTACCTTGTCAGTTGATAACTGGATTAAGAGGAAATTAAGAACTACTAGCTTGTACAGGATGGCGCAGAGAAACAGGAAATTTTGAAATAACCATAATAAACCAAAGAGTATTTTACAAAACATTTTTAATGCTGAAAATGTGTAATTCAAGAGTGGAATTTTTGTAAAATCACTTTTTAAAAATCACATCTGTTAAGTGTGTCCATTGTGCCTAACACATTCATTCAATTGTTTTTGAAGACAAAAGGTATCATTCATAACGGGCTCGAGCTACCCGGCTCCAAATTCTCTGCTACAGCTGCCAGACTCTAGCTATCACCACTCTATTTACATAACTATATTATGAATGTTCACAATGTTATAAGGGATAAAAAGGTGTAAATAATCAATAAAAAGTGGAAATCACTTGAAAATTACTTAAAAAGGGTGAATTTCACTATTTTATTCATTTATTACACATTTGTAGCCCTTATATCATGGTGAACGTTTATAATAGTTATGTGAATAGAGTTTTGATGGCTAGAGCAGCGCAGCTAGAGCCTAGCAGCTCGAGCAGCGAGTTTAGAGCCAAGCAGCTCGAGCCGCTTGGGAATGATACCTTTTAGTCTTCAAAATCGATTGAATGAATGTGGTGGGCGCAATGGACATTCAACAGATGTGATCTTAAAAAGTGATTTTCTAAAAATTCCACACTAGACTAATACATTTTCAGCATTAAAAATGTTTTATAAAATATTCGTTGGTTTATTGTGGTTATTTCAAAATTTCCCGTTTCTCTGCGCCTTCCTGTATTATGAGAATGAACATATTCCGAGGTCT
Organism: Sogatella furcifera; assembly: GCA_017141385.1. Lineage (NCBI taxonomy): Eukaryota > Metazoa > Arthropoda > Insecta > Hemiptera > Delphacidae > Sogatella > Sogatella furcifera. Next base: position 25,221,358 of record CM029560.1, read on the forward strand.
AATGGACACTACCCCTCATTAATATTACTCGAGTTTTATGTACGATACCTTTACACTAACAAATTTTATTTCGTAGTCTGTCATTCAGGACACAGTATACTAGAAGAGTAAGAGCGTGAAGCATATAAACTACAATCTGTTCACTGAGTCTTCAAAGTGAAAGAATTCAGTCTTCTAAGTGTTATAATTATTTGTACCCTTATTAGATTGAATTTTTCTATGAAAGAAATGTTCAAATTGTAAACCAATCAGGATACAAATACTAAAATATCGAACTCACGCCAAAAAGTGGGTGATCAATGTATAATTAAAAAATAGTAGTTGAACCAAGCCATGTTTACGCTTGTATAAGACCTTATTGGTCAATCTCATGACATCTAAAAAAAAAAGATTCTGGAATATTAAAGAAACATTACATGATTTTTACAGATCATCATTTTAAATATTTCCATAATTTGCTCTTGACTTCTAATTAAAATTGGACTTTGAGGTTTTAAATTTTCTGAAAATCAATTTCTTGAACGGAACATGGGTGTTTCATGAAAGTTCATTGTTCACATTGTCTTGAAGGATACGGCTCATTAGACCCGTTGAAAGAATGTATTGTCAATACAATAGGCATGATGATGAAGTACAATAGCATACAAAGATGAGTTTTTAAGGAATTTTTATAGTTGCAATATGTTTGAAGAAATGAGTATGATGATGATGATGATGATGATGTTATTGATCAATGTGTGACGAAGTAGCCAAATGGTTAGAGAAGCAGCTTGGAGGTGACCAAGCCAGATGAAATGATGAAATCAACTTGAGGAAAATGTACTTGGACATCAGTTATAAACGAGTAGATACATGGAAAAAATCATGTTCTTGGACAGAAAAATTATGTTGATGAGTTCATGACATGGAATTACTATCAATTTTCTGTAGCGCAATAAGAAACCAAGTGAAAAAACTGGTTAGTTAGTAAGCAGTTGGAGCGATAAGTACCTAGTCAAAAAATTGAGTGGATGTAAGTATGAAACAGAAGAGTGGCGAAATCTAATATTTTTCGGGTAAAATCTTTTAATAAATATGAAAACAGTAAAGAAGACAAACTGGGAAACCAAAGATGAAACGGAATTGATGGTATGAAACCATAAATGTCTACAGTCTGGACAGTAGATAAATCCGAAAGATATGGCTTGTGGAAAATAAGCATTAATGGATATCCGTGTGCAGAAATGGTGAAATGAAAGGAAAATGGGGTTTGATATGACGTGATGGTTACGGATGACCACTATAGCTTCGACACTCCAAAACATCAACAAGACACTCTATGATATACTTCCTCGGCGTTAGGGTTAGTAAGGTTAAGGTTTTAGCGTAGATCGTTAATGTTTCTGTATTATTTTCGAAGCTATTGTAGCCACCCGATGGTTACATGTTTGATTTGGAGATGGCATATGGAATGATGCGATGAGAAATGCTTGTATGGCAAGCTATAGTCCAAGCAAAGAAGACCATCTGGCAAGATGATAAAATGACTCCAGTTCGGTCAATAATGGTTCAAAAATTATTGATCTGGTCTCAATTGTAGAAAACATTCTGATCTACAATTTGAGATCAAGTTGATAATTTTCTAAGCGATATTGACCGAGCTGGAGTCATTTTCTCATCTTGCCAGAGGGCCTTCTTTGCTTGGACAGACTATATAAATGGTGATAGATGATTGTATTATGGTATGGTATAAATGGATATGGTATGAAGTGATGGCCCTACAATACATTCAACTTATTGTAACATTAATTTATTTGATGTTGTATAAATTTCATGAAAAGAGCGTGAAACATGCAAAGTTCATGCAAATATTACATAATTATTGTTAATCCAACAGTCACAAGCTCATGCAGTTAACATAATAAATATGGTGAAAAACTACAAAGTAATCTAATATTATAGTAAGATTATACTTTGACTAATGATGACCCCCGAAACTCAAATAGCAGACCCCAAAGAAACTAGTGCTTCATGAATGGCTGATGATGCTGCTGCTCATCTCTGTCAGGATAGTCGAAGAGCGGTCTGCAACAGCATATCTAGTCGAGAGCGACCTCAGCCAAACCGTTTCATTCTTATAGACCACTTTTAATAACAGACATTCATCAACCGCCAGTTTCGTTGGCGCCTGCTAACAATCGTTAACTGTTGTTAACGGTCTGCTAACAAGTGCACAATGCCATTCTTAGTTGATTATGCAATTAGAAAGAATCAAGTTAAAGGCAGTGTGGCTTGTCAACCGCTCTAAAATCATTTCGAGTTTGAGATGGGGTGATGTTAATTCTTAATTCTCGCGAACGCCGAACTCTGTACGCCGCGCACAGCGAACAAACCAAAAGAATTGAGTGGAAGCTAGCTGAAATTACGCTTTTCGTTCACTTTGAACTAGAGTGGTTTTTCTAGCTCACTTCGTTTCCATCTCTTGTTTCATTAAAAAATCTTTTTCCGGTAAAATATCAAGCCGATATCATAAAAATAGTGAAGATACAGGCGCGCCGATTAACCACGACCTACCCAAAACAAATCCAAAGTCGGAATTTGAGGTTAAAAAAGGCGGATTCCAACAATGCTTTGAACGAAGGATCGAACTAAACGGGTGTGCTTTCGAACGAACTGATCAGTGATTCGTCAAAAGAAATCAGTGAACCAATTTGTTAGCATTGATAGAAAAGAACGTGGCGCGTTGGGTCCCAAAAATTCAACTACAGTTCTTTAGTGCGCCAATGTGTGAACAGTTTCATAAGAACTAGTAGTAACTATAGTAATAGCTCTATAGTAGTAACTATAAGAGAGTAGTTTTCTTGGTACGCTGTACGCGGCGTACAGCGTAGTAGTTTCGTAAAGCACCCCTGCAGTGAATTTTGATAGGTTAATGAATTCTTGATTCCCGAAAATTCTCAAAGTCGTCAGAGAAACTAAAATGATGAATCTTGGTGAATTTTGAAATCTTACCGTTTCTTTTTGCCAATGTGGTCAAGCCAAACATAGCCAGGAAATGAACCTTCTTCGGCGGGGCGTCTAGCTTGTCCGGTGGTCCTTTGGTCAGCTGAAACATTCCATCGTAGTTACTTTCACGCTCAGCTATCATTTCCAGTTTGCTCAGTGATTTCCGCTGTAAACAAATGCAAAGAATAAATTAGTAAACAAAATTACATCAGTCAATCAATTTGTAAACAGAATTACATCCCTACTTTGGACAGATCTTCGACTAAATTTTATTCAACAAGCAATGGAAAAATATAACAACACGATAACCAAGAAATTGTTTTGGACATTTTTCAACCGAATTTCAGAGACTAGAGGACGTTTTGGGTTAACGCCAGTTTTTTCTTTCCCGAACATTTTAGTTTATCAAATGATGTGAATATTTATAAATATGTGAGTATAAATGATAGAAAAACAATTGGCTCTATATTGAGGTTTGTTAGAGAAAACGAAAAAATGAGGAATGCCTCATGGGGATGCCTAAACTATGAGGAATGCCTAAACTATGGTGTAGGCAGGTAGAGAACAAGAGAGTTAAAAGTGAAACAGAGTGAAACTACTGTGGAAGTTTAGACACATTTTATACTTCATTCGCAGAACTTTTTCAATTCTTATATTTCTTTCTGAGAATATATTTATTTCTCCAATAATATACAGGATACAACAAGTCGGTGGAATAAGAAACTTTCTTAATCCAATATATTTACACCATTTTGCATCAACCGTTGACTATACAACACTAGAGTTGAACTTCTTCATGTAAAAAAGTAATTGTATTAGTCTGTTGAACAATCAATGCCCAAATCACCTTAAAAATGTTCTACAATTTTAAATTTCAAAATGTTTTGTAAAAGTCCATTATTTTGTTAAAGTGTCTGCTCTAGAGTTTATTCGTTGTTCCTGTCAAGAATATTTCAACATATCATAGGATAAGGAAAAAATTTCTAAATGATTTCAATGCTGTCCGCGAATGCCAAATAGTTTGGATGGAATAGCTGTCAGTGATCCTAAAAAATTAAAATTTATTGTTGGAGCTTCAATTTTATAGCTCATTTTAGATTATTCCCTGCCGTTCGAATGTATACTCTGACGCTCGAAATAACCAAGTTAGCTTATTTTGTTGTGAGTGTAGCTGGTTGAGAAATTTCATTCTCAGCGTGCGCGGACTATTTTGAAGTTCTACTGTATTCTGTGGATTATCAAGTTTTACTGTTTGAAAAGTACTACTGTATTATACTGTGAATTGTGTTCAATATCGTACTTAAATCTGAATTAACTCTGAAATATAGGCTCACCTGAGCAGATCCTCTGCAATCCCATAATGGAAACGGGTGTTTTTTAGTTTGGTATTCGGATCCATTAACACCAAACGTGTCAGGCTTTGTATCTTCAATCTTCGCACTCTCCTGGGATAAGGGAGGTGGGGGAAGAGAGGGTGTGGCTGTGTAGCACACTTCCATCGGTTCAGGCTTGACGTCGGTCAGCTCAGTTATCACAGGTGCAGCAAATCGTTCATCGGGCTCAGCTTTACAAGGCGAGACGTTTGGTTCGATATTCAAATGCGGCATCAACGATGTACTGAACACAGAGGTGGGCGTGATCACTGATGAAGAGACCGGGGTGATTGTTGAAGTGACCGGGGAGCACACCACAGTGGTGGGCATGGTTGCACACAGCGGCTGAACTACTAAATTGGCAACATCCAGAGGACGACAGTTGTTGATCGAAGTGTGGTTAGTGACTGTGGTGACGGTGGTTGTCGTAGCCGTGACATTGGCGGTGGTAACGTTGGTGGAAGCGACAACTGAATATGCGGAAGATTTCGGTTGGGGTGGAGCTGTACTAATAACTGACTTTTTTGGAGTGACTACAACCGGGGTAGAAACTGGAAGAGCTGTTTCATGAGGAGGTACATTGGAAGCTGAGGATAGGTGAGTAGGAGACTCGTGGATGACATTTGTTTTCGGGGTGTGTTTGCTAGGCAACGGAGTAGTACTCTTTTGTGTGGTTTGCGGGGCGGACGAGACGGGTGTGATCATTTGTCCGGCTGTGACGGAAACTAAAGGAACATAGGTTGGCGCACCAATCTCGACCGGGGGATAGTGGTTGAGCAGCGGAGGGGGAGGAGGCAGCGTGTATCCGAGATGACTTAGAGCAGCATGGTGGTCCATGTGGTTGGGTGCGTACAGATGCATCGGTGGTTGGGATATGGGTGGTGTGTGTCTGAGACCAGAGGGGGAGGCGTCTTGGGGACGTAGTGGAGGGAGGAGAGGAGAGGTTCGTACAGTTTCGGGAGGGGTGGTTTGTGGAAGCGGTTTCGGGGGGTATGAATGTGGGAGCAGTGGACTTAATTCGGATACGGTGTTGACTAGATGTGGCGGCGCCATTTGGTGATGCGGTAAGACCATTGGAGCCGTGGTTATGACTGGTGGAATTCCGGGAGCGAGCGACTGAGTGGTGGTGTGCCGCGTGGTGTAGTGGCCATAGGGCGAGCTTCTGCCAGCGTGGTTTTGATGGGCGGGTGAGACTGCCTTGATGGATGGCGACACACTGGGGTTGGCTGTGGTGGGTGGCGTGCGCACTGCTCCGTGGCGGGGTGGCGGTGCGGTCGGCTTGTTGCTGAAGCTGTCTTCAAACGGCCTCACGAACTGCGGCGCCCCAGCTCCCGAGTTCGAATGCGAGTTGGATGAGTTCGCTGACGAACACGATTTGCGACCTGCAAACCATTCAAAATGCATCATTAATTATGAAAAAAAAATCAAACAAATTATTGTCAATAATTCAAATTTTTCTACAAATTGCTTTGTGTAAAATAATAAGACTTCTATACATATCAAGTTATGATTAGTTTCCTACATAGCCTATGTTTATCTTGTGCTTTATTGTTCTTGGAATTGGAGGCGTTGAATACTGGTCAAATTCTATTCAAGAAGGAACACTTATTGCTCTTGGCAAAATAACATGTCAACATTATCATACAAAAAACAAAACTGTAGACTTGTAAACAATACAGAATAAATGACTTTCCATAATATGTTTTATGCATGTATATAGCAGCTATCTTGTAGTAGCTACACAACTTATATGAAAACCCCACAACTTACAGATATGCCTATTTGGACGTGCGCGACTTAAAGAACTAATGACCATATTTGAACTTAGGAGCAAAAGGAAGAAAATCATACTTGAACTGGGAAACGCAGGGTACTTTTTACAAGAAAAGGTTTGATGATACATGCAATGGCACTTTCAAATTTGCAGCTTTTGCAGCACATAACTCATGTATAAAAAATATAAAGTTAAGCATTTGAATGTAAACTAATATAGCTGTCACCAAAACATTGGGTGGCTCATTCGGTGATGTACAGCATCTATTGTCTCTTGACAATAGACATCATTTGGCATACTTTGCTAAATGACAACATCAGCTGATTGAGTGCACAAGAGGCAGACGAAAAAACTGACTTTCAGGCGTCAGCTATATCAATTCGGAGGAAAAAAAGTGCAGTAAACTATGTTTTGCACAATGTGTGAGGATCGGCACCTTTACCGTGTTCAGAAGAAGAATGATGAGAGGGTGAAGCCCTTGGACTGCGCTTATTCTTCTCTCTCCTCTCTTTGTCTCTTTCACGTTCTGTTCTATCCCTCTCTTCTTGCGCTCGTTCTCTTGCTCTGTGCTCGTCTTCCATTTTCATCCTGTGAAATCACAAGCACGATGTAGCAAGAACTACGTTAGATTAGCAATATTGAATAAATGTTACAAATAGCAGTGAAGCTGTGAAACTATAGACTTGATAGTCATGAGTAGACAAGAATGTGTCTAATTTTAGCTTCAAAACAAGTTGCACCCTTCTAGTTGAGTTGATACTAACTAGATATTTGATAAGATAATTCATTATAAATACGGTAATAATGATAATAGACACTTGATAACAGGTAAGCAATTGATCAGATACGCTTATAATTTATTCGTAATCGGATCAACTACTGTTTATTTTTTACAAGTAATATTGTAGTGGTATTATTAATCGATTATAATAAAACAATTTTGATGGCATCAACATAAATTTATTGTAACAAGAATCTTGAGGTTACCTTATTAGAAATATGATATTACCATTATTATTAAAAACTATAACTATAAGGATGTATGTTTTCACATTTATTCAGCTTTATTCACCCTCAGAAAAAGTCATAAATTTTATAACAATTTGTATCTTGATTTTAGTTCCACAGCTCACAGAGCATGAATTAAAAAATATTTTCATGCCTTTTAACTGCAATCATACGATAGTAAAGAATTAATTTAATCAATTTTATTAAATAACATTCAATAACATGCACTTCTCCAACTTCTAACATGTTTCAATATTAATAAAACACAAGAACACTGTCAACCATTGCATATTCATTTATATGAAACATGTTTCTTCACAATTGTACCTCTTCCACATTAATCTACCTTCTTATCAAAATTATTCCATTCATCTCTATCTCAAATCATACCTAGGATAATGGGAAAACACAAACGAATGTCAATATATCACTAATTATTCGAGACAAGACAATTGTTCATTATGTATTAATATCACATCATCATACCTAACTGTGTCTTCAATCATACCAAAGATGTTATTCTCATGTATCATGATTTCTTTTGAATAATTTCCAATTTTAATGCTCGTGTTTCATCATTTTCTTCCTATCAGATAATTGACTCACCTGTCGTGCATCGAAGGTGACATGAGAGGTAGTGAAGGCATCAGCCCATAGAGGGCAGGCGGATAGGTCAATGGGAACAGAGATAGCGCCCCACACCGCTCCAAGTAAAGCTGTTCCTCAACCCTACAAATCAAATCAGAATATAACTTATCATCACAAATTCTTGTAACGAAGATGAAAAACACCAGAAAATACTTCGTTTGAATACAAAATTGTTATTCAAGACACGGATATAGCTGAAGCCAAAAGGTTAGGTTTTATCTACTCCTTGTGCGCTCTAATAGCTGATGTAATCAATTAGAGTTGTTATTTAGCTAGGCCTAGTTGATGTTTTTCAAATCTAAAGAGACAATACATGCGTTACATCAGCAATTAGTAGGTTGTATCACGTACAAGAGACAGACGAAACTGCCCAACTTTTTGTTGTCAGCTATACAAAATCTCAGGAAGCACATTGTCATATTGCAACTTAAGTGCAGCGAGCACTTAACAAATGTAAAAGTTTCTTAGCTGTTCAGATTTTCTTGCCCTCTATCTATTTCCCGAACACTATCGATCTACTCTTTCAGCGAAGCATCAACTGTTTATTGGAAAATTATCTTTCGCCAGTTTAGTAGTCGAGAATCATACCGAGTGGCAGCTAGTACCAATCAGTCATTTCGTTGGCGCTCGGTAGTCGCATGTTCGAGTTTGTGCGTTAACTGTACGTTGAACTCTGGACTCGATACTGGTACTTTTGCATCGAATTTTTTATCAACACAGGTTGCTTGATGAGTGGAAAAATGTGGATAAGCTTCAACTTTTTATAATCTAAATAAATATCTTGGCAAATTGAATAATCTTAGCAAGGAATTTAGAGCCACGGGTATGTCAATTGTCTCAGTTTTATGGACCACGAGTTAAGATGTCAATCAGTTTCCGACAGTAACACACTCTAGAGCTCAAAATAAGAAACTTAGCTTACAAGAATGAACACCTATGCCTATACCAAGAACAAACATTATTCATAATAATTATGTTTTTAAATTATTCCAAGAATAAATACAACCTATTCTCTCGAGTACTAACAAATCATTGTTGTAATAAACTTTGCTGATTAGGGAATATCACAATTTGTTTGAGAACAATATTTCCAATGTGGTTTCTTACATGGACCCTTTATGGGAAACATTTCAACACTGATAGGACCAGTAAATGCATGCTTCAGTTCAACACTACAGTGATTCAAAAATATTGAGAGGGATTTTTCTTTCCAGATCATCACTCAAATCTTTCAACTATTTAAATTTTAGGGTTTGGTACTTTGTATAGAAATTTCTCCGACAAAGAACGTAAATTAGTTATGAAGAACAAAAACCAGTGCATGCCATAGAATACAATACCAAAATGTGAGTAGTTCTCAAATCCATCCATAACATTAACAATACCGATCTCCATTCACGAAATCCTATATTGGAAATTAATCAACAACAATATCAACAAAGTCAAAGAAAGCTTGTCGAGTAACGTCATCTTCCAAATTGCATGTTGTTGAGATCATTGAGACTAATGATCAAGAAAAAAGCTATGAGAAATATGGAGAATACGTTATAAGAATATGAATAATGGTTAATGAGTTTCATATCGATAGAAGGGAAGAATGTGTTGAAAATTAAGGAATCATATAGTGAAACAACAAAGACATCTGGAAAAATACCATTTACATTGAAATTTTACTTTATTCTTTCGGATTTAGCTGGTATTCCTTCCAGGAGTAAATTCAAATTCAAATTAGTTTATTCATAAAAAATAACAAATTTACAAAAAAATATCAGTGTTACAGATAATATGAGAATTCTCCCTGCATGGATGATTTGTCCGTGTACAGGGAGGAGTCGCATGATAGACAGACAGAAAGCAAACACTATTTGATAAATGAACAATACATGAACTAACAATAACAAAATAATAAATGAACTCACAATAAAATTATCAATAATAATTTTAATAAGAATAATAATGGGAGATTCCCATAAAGATAATAATAGCTATTGAATATCGAAGATAGAGGAAATGACACTACAAACTAGACGGCGCTTATAGGGCTGAGTTGGCTGGTAGTAATGGCTTTTAAATATTATTAAATGGCTTCATTGAATGGTATTGTTTGAAGTACGATTCTCAATAGTATTATGTGAATTGGAATAATTATCTATATGGCGAATGTAGAAGTGCCTCTGCAGCATCTGAACCGATGAAGAGCAGCCACCTGCTCACTCTACGCTTGTACATGGCAACGCTAACCCCCTCAGTTGTCGCGATCTCAGCCGGAATATTACGGAAAAGCCAATGAGCTAAATAGAAACAATTTCCGAGTTGGATGGAATTATTTAAACGGGGAAATTGAATATTTACATGCAATCTGTTTCTAGTGGGGTAGTTATGTTGAATTTCAGTGAAGATGAAGTTACTTTTTTTATAAAAACTAGTAGATTTTCATGAATAATTGTTTAATATTTAGGACCGGGAATTCTTGGAAAAGTAAGTGTGTTGGATATCTATGATTTTTTAATAATAGGGTTTTGATAAGTGCTCTCTGTGAGACCGCAAGAGGTCGTAATACATTCAAAGATGCACCGCCCCACGCCAAGATGCCATACTCAAGCAATGTCTGCACATATGCACAATACACAGACCGACGGTGTCCAGCACTCAGGACCCTACCCAATTGGGCAAAGGCATAATTCGTTTTTCGCAACCTCTGTCTGAGGTACTGCACATGGGCCGCTCAACTTAGTTTGTGGTCAAAGATTATTCCGAGATATTTATAAACTAGTACTTGTTCTTTCACAGGACATGTACAATCGTTTGAGAATGGATCACCACATGAATGCATCCTGAGCACCCTGGGCCCAGGGTTATTACGAAGGAATATAGGTAGACACTTGGATTTTGAAATATTGACAAAACATTGTTGTCTAACCAATTTTTTAGCTTAACAAGGTCGGAGGAAGAAAGACTGCATCCTTTGGCTAAAACGTGAAGGGATTACAAGAAAGTCCAATTTCATGAATTGAATAAACTTATATCATCAACTCTAAACGTACACTCTTCAAATTGGATTTTCCTCGATAAAAATCTTCAAGGTTTGGCTGAGTTCTGCCAACTACACCTAAACGTTTGAACAATAATTCATGGTTGAATCATGATTTAAGATTTTATGTATATTTTATTCAAAAATATTTATTGAAATATAAGGAATGCATTTGACAAGTCTCAGAGCTACTTTGAATTTTTCTGTGACATGTCGAATGCTGATTATTCCTTTTTAGAAAGTTTCCAACTTATGAATCACGTTCATATTTCCAGTAAAAATAATATGTTCAAAAAATATGAGTATGTTCAAGTACGGTATTAGAATTTCTGAACTGAACTACCCTACGTCAAATTTTAGTACTCCCAACCGTTCGTCATCCCACCCATTTGCAGACAGGTATAGAACAACCTTATTTGTAATAAACTTTATGTAATTAATAAGGGTATTAATTATATGAGAAGCTTCAACTCATTTTATTCATTAGTACAAAATAAAACACTTTTTATGGGAATAAGAAACAGGCGATCACCTAATACTTCTCAAATTCCTAAACTTAGGTGAATAAAAATGTAGTACAAAATTTTCTCGTTATGTGAAAATTGCAGTTTCTACCAAAGGTTTCCACTCCCAGAAAAAAATCCGGAAGTAATTAATGATAAATTTAGAATTTAGACGGGTTGATTTGAAGTCAAATAACACAAAAGAATTCCAAAGTTTCATTAAAATAGATTGAAAATGTCTATCCGAAGATTAAATTCATGTTCCTACTGAAAATTGGTAAAGTTAAATACACTACAAATAATCAAGATTATAATAGATTTATAATTTCTGTGTCTAATTATCTATTGTCCATTCTTATATATTTTATTTTCTATTTTTGAAATCATTGTTTTTTGTTACCTGTAAGCATGCTGCAAATGCGGGGGATATAGGGCTGCGGCCGCCGCAGCCGGATGGTGGTGGTGGTAGGGGGGATAGTCGAGTGGCGAGGGGAAAGCGGGTGGTGCGATTCTCGGCTCTTCGGGACGGTACGGCTGGAAACCACTGCGGGGCTCCTGGCCCGGCGGAACTGCTGCATTGGCCGGAGGAGGTGCGTGTTGCGGGTTGGACGAAGCTCGTGTTTCCTATAACAAAAACAACATATTAAAATGTCTGCAATTGAGATTCAAATTCAAAATTTAATTCAAATAAATATTTAATTTTCTAATAACCTGTATAAAATATACAATTTGAATATTGTAAAATACGGTATTTCATTGGTTTTGCCATTACAATTCACATCCACTGTCGGTTCGGACTGTAACAGTCGAAAACTTTGAGTGGAGGGAGGGGGAAAACATTAGTTAACAGTAGTAATAGTTGTGAACCGGCCATTGAACGATCAGCTGTGAACCATCGAACTGGTAGTGGATTCAGACCCAAGGGTGTAGTCTGTTCGAACAAAGAATACATTCTGACTCCAGCTCGGCCAATATTCGTTCAAAAATTATAAATTTGCACTCAAATTGTAGAGCATAATGGTTTATAGAATATGAGAACCAATGTATAATGTATCCAATGTATTATTTATCAACAAATATTGACCGAGCTGGAGTCATTTTATCATCTTGCTAGAATGTCTTCTCTGCTCGAACAGTCTATAATGTATACGGCGAAAGTCAAGTAGTGAGACTGGTTTTTTAGCAAGATGTCACAACACCAACACTGTAGGCTTGCATAGGGTAAAATACTTTTTAACTTGGTTTATTAGCTTCTCATCGCTCATGTTTCACATTGACATAAGTCAGCAGACACCAACGAAAGAAGCTGTTGTTGAGTATCTTTATTCATTCATTCAGCTCTATCAGGACGTCAAAAAACTATCTATGAGGGCGAAACGGTTTGGCTGAAATAACTCAACTGTCCTAACAGAACTGAGCATTGATAGCAGTCATTCGCCAAGCGCCAGTGTCGTTGGAGTCTGCTCAACAGCTCCTTAGTCGAGTTGTGCAGCAATAAATCAGTTCATTTTATGAACCTCCTCACGGAAATGTGGTGATACTTCTCATTTTCAGTCGTTGGTTTTTCCATTACAATCCAGAGAAACGTCTAAATACTAAATCTAGTTTTCATCCAAATTTTACAATCAAGAATCATTTTATTTCAAGCAATCAATCAATGACTTATTACTAATGTATTGGGGAGTCCCATCTCACAAAGTGTTATGAAGGTAACACTGTGGTAGTTATACTGATACTGAGGTACTTATTTATACTAAACATCAAACAACGGTCTCGATTTTTAATTAATCTGTGGTTTGACAATATCTTGTCTTTTCAATCAATATGGGTAAACTGAAAAACTGCACTAAATTAATGACAGATGACTAAAGAATAAATCCTAACTGATTACTAATTTAAAAATGAATAAACTTAACTTATGACAAATGACTGAATATCTGATGACTAATGAATAAATGACTGATGGCTTATGACAAATGATCAAATATGTGATGACTAATGAATAAATGACTGATGACATATGACAAATGAATCTGATGACTAATTAATAAATGACTGATGACTCATGACAAATGAATAAATATCTGATGACTAATGAATAAATGACTGATGACAAACGAATAATTGTCTAATAAATTCAACGAATAATAACTAGTGACTGCCGAATTTTCGACTCATCACTGACCTTCTCTTGTTTCTCGGCGTCGCGTTTATTGTGCGCGCTATGCCTCTGCGACATCTGCTGCTTGGGAGAGGCAGCCGCCTGCCGTGCACTGCCCCCCGCCGCCCTGCTCTCCTCCTCCTGACCAGAGGGACCCGCTTGCTTGGCTAGATTGCGCAGTGCCGCCGCAAAAGACCGTCCCCCCGACCCCGCTCCGCCAGCCCCCGACTGCTGCCCCCCACTTGGCGTCGTCACCGATGTCGGAACGGGCACGGCTACCTGAAAGTTACACAAAATCGTCAACTTATTGATCTATTAAATTTATCGATAGTTTATCGACTTATGATTCACCAATCGCCTTATTAAATGAACGACAAAACCTATCTAAATATGCTATTTTTTGTAATTGTTTGTAGGCCTGTTGATTGTGTATGAAATTGGAATTAAAATCGAACAAGATTAGATGTTCATTCATTTATTGAAGAGAATGCAATATAATTATTAGTCCAAACGCTTTTTTCTAAAATTTCAAATTTTATCAATATTTTATTTGACCACAAGACTGCAATATAAAATTCCGAATTACCAATTTATTTGAGCAATGGACTACAGTTTCAGCATACGATGTTGTCTGAATCACTATTTCATTTGAACATGTGAACACAGTCCAGTATTAGAATAAAATAGTGATTTGTTTGTTTGTTTGTTATGAGGGTGAAGCCCACATGAGCTCATAGGCTTGTGCGTGGGTAATGATATGGATGATAGATGACGACTACTTTGAGGTAGTCGGGACCGACGGCTTATCGTCTCCTCCGAAAGACGGGGTGGCCGTATCTATGTGATTGTGCTGTGGTCAAAAATTGTTCCCCGCTTGGGATTTGAACCAGGGTCCACCTGGTTATCAGACCGGCGCTCTATCACTCCTCCAACGAGCCACCCATAGACAACTTAGACAACATAGACAACACCATCATTACCAGTGCAGTCCAGTGCTTAAATGATTTTGTAATGCCAACGACATTCATAAGTGAATGTTCAATTCTATAAGTTCCACGACATCACTGGAATTCCTACAAAATAAATGTTTTCTTTTTTCACTGTATGTTACCTGAATTGGTGGCGGTACGACAACTCCTCCAGGTCCGGGTCCTGGTACTGTGTGTCCTCCAGGCATCTGATGCGAGGATGAGCTGACGCCTCGATGAGAGGAAGACTTCGAAGAGCTACCCGTATGGTGGGTCACGCCAGGCTGCGAAGACGACTTTGGTATACCTGCAAATCAAATTAGTCAGTTAATTTCACAGGAAAAATAAATAATTGTGTCCTAAACACCACAATAAATTGTTCACCAATTTATTCCAAATAAGTACATTAATCAACATAAAGAACAGAACAATTGAATTGTTCATTTACAAAGACACAACACAATTAGATCGTAATTGTTCATGAAATTTGTCTATGAAATGAAAGAAATGACAAATGATTCTTAGACGAAACAATTCAATTGTAGTGGATTTGATGTGAGTGACTCAGAATGTGAGAATTGTGATTGGTTCAAGACATTTGACGTTTAGTTTAGAAATTTTGTTCAAGACATCCGACTAAGGAATTCGATTATCTGGTAACATTCACACTACCCCCAAGAATCAAACTAACAAATTGATAGACGTAGCAATTCTATGTAATGAGACTCAGGTACAAACATGAGTGACACGAAATTCATGAGGAATGGAATGATGAGAACGGACCAGATGATGGATCAATGCTTACCGTCCATTTCCATCAACTCGTCTGACTCATGACCCGAAGACATGGATGACACATCCGAAGACAACGATGACTCATCATTGATATCCTCCGAATACATTATGGAACTAAACGACGGCTCATGTACAACACGTATTAGAATGAAAACTAATGAAACAACAACTATTTTAAACATTCGGCACAAACTAGTAAAACAATAAGTAATTGAGCACAAACTATTCAACACTAACTAGTGAATCACCAACTACTTGAGCTGAAAGTAGTCAAGAAACCTATTGAAACACCCACTTTAGCCAAATACCAATCTTGCAATTAGTAGAAAACTAAACTCAAAGAGTACTCAGATGGTTTTCTGTAGACCTGCACTAAGTCTAGTTCAAAACTAGCCACCCACTATCAAGAAACTAACCACGAATTGTCTGACAACTAACAAAGGTAATCTGATAGAGTTCTTGATAATCTGCACGTTGATACAGTTCTGGATGATCTGCACTCGTTGGTAACTAATCACCAACTAGTTGAAAACTGAACACCATCAAAATACTAACCTCCAAGCACTAACTACCTAGCAACTAAGGTGTTCTCGATGATGTGCACTCGTTGACAACTGATCACCAACTAACTAGCAGCTAACCAAGAAGACACTTCAAGACACTTGTTACTCTGTCAGAATACAGTGAAGGAATGAGTGACGTATTTAATCCATCACCACTTGTTTCAATTGTTCGTGTATTGTCGAGTACATTCGGACATTTCCGATGATTTCGCAACCAACATGCCATTGGTCGAGAGCCAGACGGGGTCAAACGTAATGTTGTCTGGAAAGTCACGTGTGTATGGATAAGTCATACTGCATGAATGTAATTATTCATTTTTGTTTACCACGTTGCAATGAAATTCCAGTGGTATTCGTAATCAAACTGATTAAAAATAAGTCCATAGTTTGCAACATGGCTTGCACGTTCCACTTGGGTGATTAATCAAATTTTTAATTCCAAACCATTTTATTTCTGGAACTATACAAATTTCAATACAATTTACATAAAAAGTGTTAAAATAGTCACCCTTTACTCAGGACAACCACTATAGTAACCACTAGAGCTGCCCGGGTCTAGCTGCGCTGCTCTAGCCATCACAACTCTATTCACATAAACATATTATAAATGCTCATTTTGATATTAGGGCTACTAATATATGATGAATTAAAAAATACTTAAATTTCACTTAAAAATGACTAAAAAAGGATACTTTGATTATTTATTGATTCATTATACATTAATAGCCCTAATAACAAAGTGAACACTTATAATATAGTAATGTGAATATAGTTGTAATGTCTAGAGCAGCGCAGCTGGACCCGGCCAGTTCGAGCAGCGCATTTAGAGCCAGGCGTCTCGAGCCGCGCCTGGGAATGCTACCTTCAAGTTCGAAAATCTTAGAGCAGTACTTGGAAATATGATGAATTATGTGTTAATTAAAAGAAGTAAAATTATTAATTTAATTAATCAAGCAACTGTTTATGTTTTTACTTAGAGATGGATACATCAGAGCAAGGTTTGTGTTTGGGGAGGATAAAGAGGACAGATGAGTGACTTGTGGGTGATTTCAAAAATACTGGGAAGCGTTTTTTGAGACCATAAATGATATAAGTTATGGTACATTTCATAAGAAAAAACTATTATTTCTTAATAAAAATGAAAGTACCTTTTTATAATATTTTATTACTGCATTACATATTTCGACTCATAGCCATTTTCAATAAGCCTCAAAGAGAGAGCATGTAATACAACAATAAAAATATAATAAAAGAATACTTGGATCTTGAATACTATCAGTTATATCAGATCCTATACTGTACTACAAATTAGATAGTCATAATTATTGCATGTCCATGAATGACATTTGGTGTAGCTCATGATTTATTTTCTCTTAGGGCTACTGTATTCATTAAAACTTTAAAATGATTCAAATTAAAGTACCTGTTTTATTAATTATAGTATTTTCAAGCATAAGTAATATTGAGCGTAAGAGGTCACCAATCCAACGGGTAGACGCACGTCTCTGAACCGACCGAATATACGAGGTGTTTCAGGAGGAATGTTTAATACTTCTCAGGCTGATTCCATACACCAAGTAGACAAAAAAGTTCCATGGGACCAAACCCCGAAAACGCTTTGTTACCGAGATAACAATGGCGGAAAATTGAGATTTTTCAAAATATATTGATTTTTCTAATTTTTTAGAGGCTTCACTCAGGTTCTAAAATAATCAATTCCTATGTAAAAATAGCTGAGGAATTCAATGAAACCAGTTCCAATTTTGTAACTTTAACGGTTATTGAGATAATTGGAAAAATATGCTAAAAAACGCCATTTTTCAACAATAAGGGTTATAACTAAATAAAGAATCATAAATTTGTATATTTTATTAATGGAAGTTGAAGAGAGTCTGATTCTGAAGAAAAAGTTAGATGGCGGCGATTGTGTAAATCTTACCCAAATCTCAGAAACTGCGATCGAAAATCGCTACTATACACAAATTTATCACTTGTGCTATGTTTCATCAATTTTTGATAAAATTGAATATTTTTTTGATCAGGTAGATACTTCATGTAGATGATAAAAAGCCTCCAAATAGAAACTAAGCTACTTAGTCGAAATGGGAACCACAAACACTCGTTTATTGAAACTTATTTCCATATACCATACACTATAAACAGTTGATAAATATTTATTTGTATTTTATATGATTGTATTTATTTGAAAATATACGTGTGATAGTTCAAAACATCTAGGTTTATTTTTCATGATGATAATAATATTAATACTAGCCTAATGCTATCAATAATTTCAAGAAACTTTTCTTTTCGTACGGCTATTCAGTTAATAGTTTTAGATTGTTGTAATTTTAATACTTCAACAGTTGATACAATAGCTTACGCACAGGCAATGTTTGCCTATGTAGGCTCTTCCTCCTATTTCAAATAAGTAACTAAAATAATTTATGATTAAATATTTATAATTAAGAAATTATATTATTTAAGTCATCTTTAAATTCTGTAATAAATTCTGTATGTTACTTAATAATTCTGTACATTGATATATATATATATATTTTGTATTTTGAGGAAAATAAATGATTTAAAATTTGATTTTGAATCTTCTCAGATTTTCTTGACCAAGTCGACTCGACTCAAAAACGACCTCGTGAGGTCACGTCGTAACTAGTAACCTCAGATACAACCTGTTCATTTTTCATAACTAACCAGAAGATAAGCAAAACTAGAATAGAAAGGTTGGGAAAGCTTTCCAAAGCGGGACATTATTAGCACACCCTGGCTGAGAGTTTAGGGTTAAACATACCCATTCATAATGAGAAGAAATAGGAGGGTGGATTGAGGCCGATATGAAGAACAAAACTGTCAAGAACCGTCTGAAGAGGGGAACTTTCAAATATAGGGGTGCATACTATAGACGGGGAAGCAGGAAGTACCCATCACAACTATTATTATATCTGTGTAGTATACAGTAATGAATAAGTAGTGATACGTGTTATATACCTATGTTTATCTGACAGGAAGTCGAATATTTGTTAGAGGGTGTACATCTGCTCTGAGGTTGATGTAAGGGTGTATTCTGAAAGTGGTAGTATAATGGAGTACACTAGGCGGCCACAAGGAAGCTGCAGAAGGGGTACTTATCACGTTTCATATTCATTACTGTTTGAGTACGACAAGAATCGCCTATTGATCGTCGATGTACTATTAAACCAAATATTTAAAGAGTATTCCAATATAATACTAGTACAGTAGAACTTCGATAATTCGTACTTTATGGGACCAAAGCTTTATTATGAATTGGGGAATAAATAAATATGTTTTATTGACTATTAAATACATTAACAGTACATTTAAGGGCTCGTCAAAGATCAAGATTAAATGATTTACATGTATCATAAATACAATTTCAGATCCCGGATCATGGAAATCATAAATTATGGAATATTATTTTTTGGGAATAAGCTTTTACTACGAAGTATCGAAGTTCAAATATATTTCCTCGACGTTAAAAATATGTCGAAACAAGATAAATCTTTTGACTTACAAATATTGCCTAAAACGTTTGGGACAACAAACCTGCTATTTCTCAATGAAATACACAGACATTCACTGCAATACAATAATGTGTTTTAAGTGAATTGAAAAAGTCTATCAAAGTGGGTTTTCATGTAAAATAATGATGACAATCAGCTATCTAATTACTACCTAGTTCTTCTAATGATAATGTAATCCTTATCAATGCTTCAGAGGTCAGCTCAACACCGATAAGTTTATTTTGAATTGACTATATTTGTATACTTATTTCTGAATGGATAAGAATGATGCAAAAGAATTATTAAGATACTATAGCCCGGGTCGCACAAGGGAAGACAACAAATTTATGAATAATTGAGAAGTGAAACTTTTCAACATTACTACTAAAACGACTATTTTATCAAAAAATGGTAAAAATGGATTTTAGCAAAAATGACTATTTTACCGTTCATACGCATACCTAATTGAGATGACCTCTTAAGGTTGAATAAATGAGACTTTAAAAGTCCACGACCTGAATGAAATCATAGTTGAGAAATAATAGAGGAGTCTTTTAAAGTCTAGCCTTTTAATACAGAAGTTTCATGATTTATAAAATAATAATTCCAATTAAATATTTAATTAAAATATTGGAGAACATTGATTAAGGAATTCAGAATATTAAAGATACTTGAGTAGGAGATAGTTCATTACTCAGTAAAAAGATTATTAATGATTGAAGACACAGTATCAGGTTTTTAATTAATAGTCTGACTCAACTTTGCAATTGCAATTGAGATAAGACAATTGTCATATTAAAACCAGCAGCTGCTTACAAGTGCTACATTTCAGGGCTTCACATTACACAAATATTTGGAAATCAATATCAATATTCTATATTTGCTGTTTGCCAAATAACTAACACTAGATAACTAGATAATTCGATAGCTGGCTTGCAAAAATTCCAAATCAAATAAGAGTGCAAAAATATCTGAAAGAACTGTGAACGATCAAAACCGAGTTCGAAAAAAAGATAGATCAACAGAGTTTTCATGTGAATTATTGCTATTTCCACATGAAGTGGCACAATATCAACCACTTCCAAGGGGTTTGGAGTCCACTTGTATGAGTGTATAAGACGATTTCATAATTTTGAATGTGATTTTGTCTCACAAAGACTAAATTCATAGAACAATACATATTGTGATTGAATTGAGAAAAATATTGAATCGATAGAATTGTTAGCCGATCAGGATGTGCATTTGAAATAGAATCACCCACTGTCTGATGTGATAAATATATGTAATCAAAAAATCATTGTATGTAATGTATACAATAATTGTGCAGTTAGACTCCACCCTAAGATGTAAACTGCACACACAATGGAATAAGCAAAATATTGGACTCACACAACCTCGTCTCACATCCATGATTGTGATAACAAAATAGGCTACCTCTAGTATATCAATTATGTGTATTATTGCCAACAATCAAAGTAGAGAAAATATAAGATAGAACAAGAAAAAAACACATTGTCCAAGAATACAGTTGCCTCTTAGTATCATCAAATCAACTGAATCATCAATTTCATCTAGCAACAGTGATTTACATCGACAATAAAATTATTATAGTCTGTGGAAACCTTAGATAAGGAGTGACTCCACTGAGGAGTCATAAGTCAATAATGGAAGTATGGTCGCTCTCCAGTCATATTCTGTAATAAACGCGACCGGCGGACTCATAACTCATGAAACTCAGTTTAACCAATAATCAGTACAAACTCAGTAACCAATATCTATAGTCCATTCACGACTATAGCTTGAGACTTGATGGCTTGAGACGAGATAAACAAAAGCCCTGCATGTGTGTGTGTGTGCGACTGGAGTGGCTTCGTATTAGCCACGACATAAACAAGTCACAGCAATGCCAAGATACCGAATTCTGTTGTCGGGACTGTAACCAAAGCATTGACACAAAAACTTTTATTATAATAGTTTGTTCATTTCAGGTTCATGCAGTCGAGAGAGAACCGAAACAAGCAATTTCCCAATGCGTATCTATGAAAAAGATTACTTAAAGATACTTATTCTGAATTGCCCACAACAAAATTCGGGATTCTGGCATTGCTGTGACTTGTTTAATGTCGTCGCTAAAATGAAGCCACTCCACTCGCACACAAACACATGCTGAGCTTTTGTTTATCTCGTCTCAAGCCATCGTGAATGGACTATAGTAAAAAATGGGCTTATAACTCATGAAACTCAGAATCATGAAAGTTACAAGTTCAATTTTTTATTAGATATTGGTTATTGGTTTTGAGTTATTTCTCAAATAGTAAAGCTAAACCAAAAAACAACATTGAAATTACTCTCAAAAATTTAATTAAAAAACTTGATTACAGTATATTAAAACGATTTATTATATTATAATTTTCTATGAGTAGGAACCGATCTTATCTGTTCAAGTTGGTGTAAATTTGCAATTCCACCATTTGCAATTCAAATGCTGTACCAAAGTTTAGACTAATAGGTTTTATGAAACAGGCTCCATCTGTCATCACCGAGCTCAATCAGAATTATAGGCCTACTGCCACACAAGGTTTGCACAGACTATAGAATACTTCTTTATTTATAACAGATTTTTAAAATAGTCTATTATTATAGTTCAAACCATCAACTGACAATGTAAATGAAACACATTATGCGACCTTAGCTTGATTTAAACCTTTATCAATTTATTTTCTACATCAAGTGATAATGATAATACGGGCCCTTATTAATAGTATTTTGAGCAATGCCACTTCATCTGAGAAGAGACATGGTACAGTCTGTCAAAGAAGACATTCTGACAAGATGGGAAAATGATTCCAGCTCGGTCAATATTAGTTCAAAACTGATAAATTTGAATCAGAATGTTCCCTACAATTTGAGACCAAATTTATAATTTTTTAATTAATATTGACCGAGCTGGAGTCATTTTCCCATCTTGCCAGAATGACTACTTTGCTTGGACAGGCTATAAATATCCTGAATCTAAAAATAGGTATTACTCACTCATATGATTAACCGGTGACTGTCGCTGATGGTTGGGATGAGAGACCGGTTGCGTTTGCTGATGTACCGGGAGCCCAAGGTGCGCGGGGTAGTAGTAGTACTGCTGATGCGGCACTCCACTCGGAGGCGTGCCAGCATGTTGCGGGACATTATGTTGTGAGACATTATGTTGTGCGACATTATGTTGCGATGCCAGAGAATTATTGATAGGCGCATGATGTTGCTGATGGTGATGGTTTTGTAGATTGTGATTATGTTGATAAGGTATTTGCGGATTCTGAAGAGGTTTCTGATGATTCAGTTGTTGATAAGCCTGTTGTTGGGACGCAGATATCGGAGCGTGCTGATTGTAATTTAATTCCATCACAGAAAGTTCTTATCTCGTTCAACTCAGAGATTCAAGGTCATTTTTGTTTGTTTACATCGAACTTGTTGTATTTATATTCATCGAACTCTCACCAATGTGTTTTTGTAGTTTCACACCAAAGTAGTTTTCACTCAATAATATTTTGTATAATAAGGCAATGTGGCTATTAATTGAATTGTCATGGATGTATTTCATTTTACAAGATATAACTCAGCTATCACTTCTCAAAATATGGTGTTCATAGTGTAGAAAATACTTATATATGAGATCAATTTTCAATTAAATAATACTTGAACGAAATCTATACTAATTTCTCACTTAATCAACATAAGTAAGACATAATTATCACAAATTATCAAATCTCATAAAGCGATGAATGAATGAATAAATTAGGCAGAAATAAATAAATAAATAAGTTGGAACACAATAAAGTTTATACAGTTTCTCAATGTGTAGTTCACATTTTTGCGTTTCGATTGCGTGGATGAAACGTTAATCAACCATTTTCACAAAATTTCAAAAAAAAACATCAACATACCTTCAACTGTAGACAGTCTTTATCCAATCTATCAACAGAAAATGATATAATTTCAGGAAGAGCAGTTGGAATGTAAGTTGAGCTGTATGCTTGTAGGTTCAATATACTGATTTTTGTTTTAATCATCTAACAGTAAAAAAACCACCACAACTTCTAATTGGATATGGAGGAGTAAGTAGCTTAACATGATAGACATTGGATAGTCAATTCAAGAAATACAAGATTAAGGAAATGGAAGTGCTGTCAAGATTAAACGGAAATTAAAAATGTCCAAACATACGAGTACATTCATAATAAATCTGAATTTATAACCGAACTAGCTGTTTATTGACAGATTACACACAATGATGAACATCTCATTGACATTTCACAGCATTTAATCTGTTAAATTGATGGTAATTCTTTTTAGTTGCTTGTTGTACTAATCAAGAACATTCTAATTGGAGGGCACTTATTGACCATCAATACAAATCAAACTTATCAACAGATAAATCTTATAAAACTACTTCCATTATCATTTTAACTATCAATTCATAATCTTATTAATCGTCAAGTTTTATCATGAGGGTTAGAGGTGGTTTTAAAATTTAGAAAGATTTTACGGTTTTCATTCTGATTGAAAGATTGTTCAAATAGCCCAGGCAAATTAGACTAAAAAAGGACCTAGCACCTAAAAAATGATGGATGGCTGGAAATGATCTTAAACCACTGTGGACATCCCAAATAAGTTTAATATGAGTTTGCGACGCTTTCTGAGTGGCGCGTAGTACAGGGTGCCCGAAAAACCACGGAAAATTTGTTAATTTTCTAGTTTTTTTCCAACTCACGTCAAAACCAAGCGTCGGACAGAAAAATTTTCAATTACAATGTTTTAGTAAATAAAATTCTTGAGCGTTTGATATCAAATCCAACCCTCTGTGATAAGCGACAACCGAGTTATGAATTTTTTGAAATGCTGTATTTTTTGAGAGAAATTTAAATTTGACAATTTTCAATTTTTGATTGCTTATATCTTCTGTACGTTTCATTAGAAATGTGAAATTCAAAATCCCTCTGGGGATAATTTTATCCTGTACAATTCAAGACCAAATAGAACTTTCTATCTTGTATATTTTTTGTGCTAGAGCTCTCAACATATTTCCTTGTACAACAAAAAATACTAATACACACCATACCGTCCTCAATTCAGGCTATTTCCAGTTAGAAGGACTCTATAAGGATAATAAATTAAGGACACCCGTAACATTCGTAAAACTCAATAGATCTTAACAAATTAAAGCTCATTGTTGCAATTTGATGAGCCTTGATGAGCTGGAAACAATGAGCTATAATTTGTTAAGATCTATTGAGTTTTACGTATGTTACGGGTGTCCTTACTTTATTATCCTTAAAGAGTCCTTCTAACTGGAAATAGCCTGAATTGAGGACGGAATGGTGGGTATTATATTGAAATATGACCTAATAAAAAATATTCTGGTAGAAAACTCCAATACAAGGATATAGAGATTTATTTTGGTCATTATTGTTGAAAATATTGTAATTTTTTAAAAGTTTTCAACTACACGTTTGAAAGAATGTAATAAGCGCATTCAGCTCCGTGCCTTATCAATAATTGATGATTCATATTTCCTGAGCGCTGACATAATAACAATTCAATCAATAGTCTCTATTATCAGTCTGCATTTTAATTTTTATTTTTAGAGTCTAGAATGTTTCAATAGGACTACATTGTTACTATGTAAGCAAATGCAACAAATAATGTATAGTAAACAACGTATCGAATGGCTCATTAAACGGCAGCAATTATTTTGAGACATGTTCCGTGAGTGATAATGAATAAGTCAATTAACTATTGCTAGTACTAAAAACATACTGATTTTACGGTCATAAATAGACGCAATGAAAAATCTAATAAACTATTTGAATATGTTAATTTGATCAATTTCGGATGGTGAACCTACCTGGTTCATTTTACTTAGCTACCAAGACTGACAATATGAACTATTTCCAAAATTTTTCAAGTGTAAATCAATTCATTAACCATAATGTGAAAATGTTGATATTAAATATACTTTGAGAATTATAAATATCGTTCTTTTCAACTTCAGAAGCATTGCGCTTATGGAATACAAATGCTATCGGATGTGCGTGAGAGAAGAAGGAGATTGTTTTGTAATTTTTAATGAAAATATAAAATTTCCAGCTGAGTAAGTTTGAAGGCTGGGTTTTAATTTGAGTTGGGTGCAACACCCAAACGTTACCGTACATAAATAAGTACAACAGATCGACAATTTCTTCAAATCCAATTAGAAGCAGTGAATACAAATTTTAGTGGGATTGTTGGCTGAATTTTCTTTATTTAAACTCTGATCATAGAAATGGCTTTTGGTTTAGTTTGTTTTGGTAAGCCTGACGTTCCAATCCTTCCATCAAGTAAATATTTATTTAAATATTCAATAAAATTCAAGTTAGCCTATCCAAGATAAATAAGGATTTAAAAATGAACGATTATGAGACGGCTGTTAGTACGGTTTAGTTTACTTTCCCCCAAAAACTGAGAATCGCTGGAAACGGTAGCCTACTAGTTAAATCTTCGATGGCCAGAATATCAATTATAATTGTTCAGAAGGTAACTTTGACAGAAAACACTGAAGCATGATTACTTCATAAAATTGGATGACAGCAGAAAAGAATTTACTGGCCGTCGTTATAAATCCAAGTATACCTAACCTACCCCAAATTGTATTGAAATATGAAATATAATTTTCAATTGTATAACCAAATAACTTAGTGGGTGGTGCACAAAAGGAAAGTTGATCCAATGTAGAAAACCAATTGTTCATGGGGGATGAAGATCAAACACAGCTAATGTTGTTTCATACTTCATGCATAAGCTTTTCAATGAAAATTTTATTTCAAAGCTGTTCCCCAATAATCTAGCGTGTGAGCACAATTGGTCCCCAAAAGTACTTCAGATTTGAATCTGGGTGATTATTTTCTAAAGAAATTCAGCAACTTGGCAAAACTTCCAAACGCATTAATGTATCTGTGAGTGCTAATCGGTGAGGCTTGGAACAAGATATCCGAGGATATGTGTCGCCGAGTTATCAATAACATATCAACAATTATTGTATGGCGAGAGAGTGGTCAAATTTTACATTTTATGGTTATAAAATAAACTCTAGGCATACATAAGAAGTAGAAAATTTCCTCAAGTCATCTCCGAATTGCATTTATAATTTAAAAAAGAAAATGAACAATATCAATTCGTACACCACCCGGACCCGGTAGATTTTGGAAAAGAATTGTATTCAAGTTAATTTCAAACTAAACTATAAAAATCAGGACAAAATTGAAATAGGAATAATGATTACGATGCAGTATCTGCACATAAAAATCAGACAGTATTGGACGATGGGGGTTCAGTTTGTAGGCCTCAGCTAAGGACCCCCCTAAGAGTAGGTTAGTTGGATGTTCATTTCGAATGAGAAACCGACAAAGTTAATGGGAACTGTTATGAAATAGATTCCACAAATAATCAATAAACAAGTGGCAAATAACGGTTTAACAATATTTAAAACCTATTCTTTCATCTGTCATGCCAGTAATGATAATACAAGCTACGCTTGTTATGAGTTTTCAAATAGCCCACAAGTTTTTGAAACCGAAAAAGGGAAAATATACAACTGTTGAATTCTCACTAAATTGCAAAATTCTGTCAGATATCGTAATGAATATTTTAATATCAATTATTGAAGGATAATCCAATCTGCAAATGATTTGTTAATCAGCGAACCTGACATGGAAGATGAGTACCCTTCAAAACACATCAAATTTATAGCAGGAAGAACAGAGCGTAATATATTACTATTTATAAAATAAGAATGACAATACTTTGTGGACTCAAGTTTAAGTTGTTGAAATAAGTAATTTCACTGCATTAACATGAAAGATTGAAATTAGTTTTATAACCTAAAAACTTAGTGACGCCGATTTATAAACTGACGCATAGAGCAACCCTACATCACAACTGCAATTCCTTATGATAGAGACCTTTAATTACCAAAAATAGGGGTATACGAAGAACAGACGTGGGGTTTCACAGTAAATTTAAACTATACACTTCACACACACTAATTTAAATAGCACAAAACACGAAGATACTACCGAAATGTGCAACTAAATGGACTTACAAATTACAGAGACACACTCACACAGATAGAAATACACACACGACACAAGCACACAAACGTAGGGCTATGCAGTAGTAATAAATATGGCTGCCGTCAACCTCACTAGCGCCAAAGTGTGACATTCAAGAACTAATTTGATAAACTTTATAATTTTGAATGTTGAATCGAAATCCATTAAATTGCAATTTAAGCAATTGTCAAAGAAATGAGAATAATTGTAGCTTGGAATTGTAGAAATCTTCACTGGAATTAAATTTTATCATATGTGAGATTATTCAATTCGTTAATTTGTCAGTATTCGTCGTAAAAAAATGAACTAAATAAACAGAGATATCATAAATGCCCAAGAATTTCAATAATTCCAACTTTGTTTATTACAACAGGGCAAAACTTTGGTCGACAATACCCCCCCCCCCCTGAAACATCAGTGGGGAGGCGCCCCATATAGAGGAAATACAGTTATAGAATGTTGGTGTGCTCAGCATTGTATCCTCTGGTTTCTGGGTAAATCGGAGACATAACCTTATTGAATTATGTACCAAAAAAAAGTTGGAGAAAAGCAGAAGAATTTGTTTTCCGGCACCTTGGATCACGGTACCCTAAGCAAGCTCTGAATTTCACCTAACTGGAAATGTATGGTATAGTCTGGTCGAGCAAAGAAGACATTCTGACAAGTTGGAAAAATGACTCCAGCTCGCTCAATATTAGTACAAAAATTATAAATTTGGTCTCAAATTGTGGAAAACATTCTTCTCTACAATTTGAGACCAAACTTTCAATTTTTGAACCAATATTGACCGAGCTGCAGTCATTTCCCATCTTGCCAGTATGTCTTCTTTGCTCGACCAAATTATAAAAATCATGACGGATGCCGGTACCAAAATGTAGAAATAAGTTCAGTAGGTACATGAATATTATAAATAAGTATGAAAATTCAATATTCCAAAATTCTAATAGTAACTTTGTTACTAAGTTGGGTAATTACTTAATAGTGTAAGCCTTAAAAGGTAAGATTCCCAAGTGGCTCTAAATTCACTGCTAACTGCGCTGCTCTAGACATCACAACCCTATTCAAATAACGATATTATAGATGTTTACTCTGTTATTAGGGCTACTTACTAATGTATACTGAATCAATAAATACCAGTGTAATTCACCCTTCTCGAATCATTTTCAAGTGAATTTCAGTTTAGTATAGATTGTAGATTTTAAAGTTTATCTGAGGTTTGTAGAGTTTAGTAGATTTAGTATACATTAGTAGCCCTAATAACAGAATGAACATGTATAATATATAGTTATATCAATAGAGTTGTGATGGCTAGAGCTGGGCAGCTCTAGCAGCGAATTCAGGGCAGCTCGAGCCGCGTGGGAATGCTATCTTGAAAAGTACATACTGTAAGTTAAAAGAAGATGCATGCTTAATATTGAATAGTACCTTTAGAGTTGATGTGGGTTATGTTGAGAAAAATAAAGCTTAGTTTTAATGATTTCAATTCATTTAGAAAATTAATTTCGGTTCTTCTGTAGGAATGCCAATTGATAGAAAAAATATTATGATCGACAAAATAATAATTGATAAAAGAAGGAATTTTGGAATTATCTATTTTATAGGAAATCAAGATAAAACTTACTTATTATATTATTATGATCGACAAAAAAATAATTGATGAAAGAAGGAATTCCGGAATTATCAATTTGATAGGAAATCAAGATAAAATTTACTGTTGATTGTATAATCTCATTCAAAACAGAACTATAAAAATCAGAATCAATTTGTTGTGAATTTATCAATTGGCCCATTTTTCAACATTTTAATTAGTATTATGATGCTGATAGCCTATCGCAAATTAATTATTGAAAACATTTCACAATCATGAAATAGGATAAAAAACACCCATCAAAATAGAGTTACAATCGTATTGAAAGATTGAAATGTTCAATTATTTTTAAGGCTAATCATTTCTATCTCAATTTCATGCACTTACTGTTATCACAGTCGGTTCCATTGATTAATTGCTAATGTCTACTGAAGAGACAACTTGCGAATGGTGATTCACAAATGATAATAAAGCATAATAAGCAAATTGAACACACGTGTTTATCTTCTTCAAGATTATTTTATAATACAATGAATACTCATCATGTACGGTACTCGGTATTTTAGGGATATAAATATAACAACATCAAATTACAGGAGGTGACTATGATACAAGATATTAGCATATTTAATCAGAAAATACACTTTTAATAAGATGTTCCATTCGTTTTCGCAGTAATGTATGATGAAGATGATCAATTTTTCGCATCGTAAATGTCTATTTCTTTGTCATACTACTCCATCCATTTCCCGTCATCTTTTTAGAATGAAAGTGATAACCAAACCACTTCTATTCAATATAATTAAATATTTTATTTCTTTGAAATCAGTGCTTGGTAGATATATGGTTGGATTTTACTCTTATTCAAGGCCTCTTTTAATATACGTCTATTCAACATCCTCACACATATCCTTTGAAAGCCTCCAGTGATTGTGTTTTTTTGAAAATATCTGGAAAATCCATCATCAAGGCATTATCTTCCACATATCATCAACGTTATTGTCCAACTATTTTCTTGTAGTTTTTGTTAATTGCAGTAACCATATACAGTAGGTACAATCTGAGCCTTCTTCGCGATTCACTTTACATGTTTTAAGAAAGAACACACAGATACAAATAGTTTTTACCAAAGTAAATTTCATCAAAAAATGACTTACCTTCAACTTCACAAGCTATGAGTAACTGACAATACACAGAAAATCAGTTGCAGACAATAATATGCACAAACATTCCCCGATTAAATTCAGTGAATAATAGTTATATCTGTAGAATATCACATCGAAAACAG
This sequence comes from Sogatella furcifera, assembly GCA_017141385.1. Taxonomy (NCBI): domain Eukaryota; kingdom Metazoa; phylum Arthropoda; class Insecta; order Hemiptera; family Delphacidae; genus Sogatella; species Sogatella furcifera. Next base: position 25,251,720 of record CM029560.1, read on the forward strand.
TATGTATCCAATAAGAAACAATTTCATTCAAACCATAATCAATGAAACATAATGGATACCATAGTTAAAGGAAATACAATAGTTGAGTAGAGACGACAGGTACAATAATTTTTAAAAAGAATGTATTGTACATGTTGAAAATGCTCATCACACAAAGCTTATGAAAATAAATCGTGAAAAAAGTAATAGGCTCAACAACTACAACACTCAATTATAATACATTAACTTTTTAGGTAAGTGAGAACAAAGTTTGTCAGATCCACAAAGTTTATTTAAAATACATCCTTTGTTTTCACTTACCTAAATTATGGATAAGTTCCACAACATCTCTGATAAAAGTTTAATCATTATTACCCTTTTCACATATTATGATTATTTGAGCAGATAATTTTTCATGTCATTATGGGTGTTAGGATTACTGTCGAGTCTTTGAAGTAGGTAGGCCTACTTACAATTTTCCTCATTCCAGAGGAAAGTGTTTTCAACATATTTGATAGTTCAAACAGAAAAAGATAGGACACATTATAATATTAACGCGAACTAAGAACAAATTTCCACCATATACATAAGCAGCATAGAGTAAATGCTAGAGCAGCATATATGCTGCAGCATATGGTAACTTACATGGATAATCTCTAATGCTTACCGACATACGTTAGAATAGGGCACTCTATGGCAATGCTACTATAGGAGCTATTGGCTACTCTATGCTATCAACTCAGGTTGTGTGGATTTTACTAGTCAATGATAGCATGACCTACTATGAAATAAACTTGAAAGTGTAATATGGAGCCTTTACCCATTTCACAAAATGTCTAAACCCATAAACATTTAAGTTTTGAGATTCATAATTATTCTACCTCATTTGATAAATATCATCTTCTGAGATTGCTCTAGGATAAACCTTAAATCCACGATACAAACAAGAGACGCAATGAAAAACAGAAGATTCGCGAAGATACTAATTGAATTTCAATTTCAAATTTTTTATTGTAATTGTAATATGATTGAACAGGACTCTAATTTTTGTGACATACCTGATTTGTGAAATCATTCAATCATACTTTCACAAAGGCCAATTGGGAGAAATGCTGAAGAAAATTGAAAGATATGGAAATTACCACGAAAGAAAGGATAATACAAAACAAGAGATTTTCATTTTTAAAACGGCAGTCGACTTATCAAAGAACAGGTTTTTTAAACTATTCAAGTTGGAAAATGTCGTGTATGCACATGATGGAACAACCCCTTATTTCTAAAAACAGTGATGAATAACATCACAAACACTTAAAATTGAATTGAAGAAGAATCTCATTTTTAAGAAGACAAGGGATAGATTGGACAATAATAGAAAATCCATATGTCATAGCGATTTTATAGAAACATTAAAATTTTTGCTGTTCAAGCTCAACTAATTTCCAAGATCCTAATATTTCATTTGTACCACATACACTCCACTCCGTTCTTTCGGAATTTATTTTTAAAAAATTCTCCAGGAGCGAATCAAGACCTTTTTTCAACAAAACAAATAATTTCTTGACCCAAAAGTCATTTTCAAGTGAATTTTCATTTCTAAAAATTCACTTTATCCTGCCAGAGTCAAAATGACGTAGAAGAATAGGAGTCGATTATACAAATATTGACAGCGATAAAATCACATCCGAATGATTTGCATTTGATAAACAGCTATTATGCTCATATAGTTTGCAAACAATCTGTAAGATCGTATCGGCCTAGATGACTGGTGCATTATTCTCATCATTGCTTTCCATAATTTGGAGCCAGTAGGAACGTCTATGCGCGAACAAAGCTAACACATTTTTTCTCCATTCAACAGCTGATTCATAGCTGAATTCAGTGGAATCTACTATGGAATCGCATGGTTTAATATAATAAAGGTAAGATATGAGTAGAGGGATAAATAAAAGAATCAACTACTGTACTTAGTAAATCAAACTTAGTATTGTCTTCGCGCTGTGAGATGAACTTTTGAAGAAATTGCAGCTGTTCTATTGAATGTAATCAAATGTATTCAGAGTGGTCATTTTTGAGAAAGAAAATTTGAGTTCTACTCGCTGAAAATGAGCACTTTATGCATTCAATAGAAAAGCCACATCTTGAATAATTCAATCTCCCAGTGCAAGTGGTAATTATCACAGGACACAATAATAATGATAATACAGTAGTAGTAATAATAATACAAACATCAGAAAAACTGAATTAAAGAATGATTTCAAAAATTGAAGCAAAATAAGCTGTGAATTCAACAACAAATGATTGAAAAGTCACTGAAGAACTTGATAAAAATCTTTTTTTATAAAATACAAATAAGATAGATAACGTGATAGATTTTTATAAAGAAATCATACTAGAATTTAAGAAGAATCTTATTCGACAACAGACAAAAAAAATATAGACAAGGTGATAGGGATTTTTGAATTACAGTAGAACGTCGATAATCCGGATTAATTGGGACCGGACCCCATCTGGATTATCGAAATTACCTTACACAAAGGGCCAGCAGGCTCTATTTGAGAAAAAAACTATAATAAAATAGTGTATTTTCTATTAGGAAATAATAGAACTTAATTTCATTCTCTTTGCTAAACACTACAGTTTGTTTTCTCTCATCGCCCACTCTCTAGTACTTAGTGCAAGGGCAGACGGTACAAATATTATTACGGTATTTCTTGCTGGAGACAAATCCGGATTATCGACGGTCCGGATTTTCGACGTTCTACTGTACCTATAAAACCTCATTAAACTTATTTTAGCATTTAGCAATTCAATAGGAAACGTTAATGTTTGTTTTCAACAGATATACTAATTAAAATAGACTGATCTTGGTAATAATTGAGATTGCTACATGGAATAAATAAATATAGCTTTATTGCTACTTGCATGAACCATGAATATTTACGATATCGATCGAAAGACATCTGAGAATACGAAGGGACCTGTCTTTAAATGTCTTATATAAACACTTGATTGTTTTATAAATCCTGTAAAACAGAAAAATGGCGAACTTACCTCTAGAAGTTCATGGTAAGGTTGAAGTTCATGTCAAAAATATTCTTGTTACAACGTATATAGTATGATTTACACTCAAAAAGGTAACTGTGGGTAACCAAGTGGGTTGAAAGATTAGTAGATCAAAAAGGATTAAGTAAATTACAGATAACAAATCTTGAAAGATTCATACATATAGATTTGTAATATTTTTATGTATTACTTCAAAGAGTGTGTGAGTTCGCCATTCTTCTGTATTTTTTGACTTTCGAGTATCATGAAACAGGAGTTAATAGATAAGATCATAATGTAGATGAGCATCAAAAAAACGTTGAAAACATAAATTGTGAACATCCAAATAATTATTTATTTCACTATTGTATCCACCCACCTTTCTCAGTTTCAAATTAATTGAAATAATTATTGTTCATACTAACCTTGCTCATTTTTTGTAGCTCCATGCTGTCGAGATTTTTCACTCATTTGTTTCGAAGAGTTGCTCGCACAGTTTTTACGAGACGTCCGAGCCACTGGAAGACCAGGAGGAACCTGAAACAAAGAGAAAATAAGGAATTATTCATCACTTCTGGCAATTTCATTATTTATTCAACGAATCAATAATTTTCATTGTGGTGGATGATTCTTAAATTTATCATTGGTCAATGAATGATTCATGAATAATTTATCAATAGTCTGGAATAATATCATAGCTAGTCAACCACTTTCCAAGAAAATCCCTATTATTTCTTAGGCATTCTGTGACTGATATGCATCATACGTATAGTAAGTGAATAACGTTCACGTGCTCTTCTCACGTTAAAAAGATCTATATTAGTTTACTGTATAACCTTACTGAATACTATAAGCTGTGTCTGTCTCTAGTATTGAGAAGCGAGACTACACGAGGCTAATTAGAGAAGTCGACTTGATCAAGAAGATAAGTCGAGTAGATTGTAGAGTCGGTGAATAGTCACTAAGCTATCTGATCACAAATTGTGTTTTAATCAGAGACTTTACTTGTATTTTGATACTAAATATTGATAAATATACTAATTATAGGTTTTTAACAAAAAAATTGTCAACTTTTTGAACAGCTGTACCAATTTGTATTTCAGTTAGTTTCTTATATGGTTGATCTTGCTATTTTGATTCTACTATCAGCCTCTCTTCTATCCACTTAAACCGAGGTATCTTCTTGATCAAGTCGAATTGACTCATAAAAGACTTCGTGTGGTCGAACCCTTTATTTGAGCGAATCAACTCAACTAGTCTAGTCAATGAGTGCAAAAATACACCCGTTAGGGGAAATAAAACATATGAGGCTAATTTTTCCCCCATCGATTACTATCATATAGACGAGTGTTCCGCCAAAAGTCCCCACCCCTAACCCTCTTGCTTCTCCCCCAGCACCCCCTCAAAGTTCCATTTGCAAGGATTTTTTTATATTGAATTTATCTCAGCAACCATTGGAGATAAAAAAACAAATTTTTTCTCATTATTTAGAAAATTAAATTCTCTTCATTTCATGTCGTTACCATTCCACTCTAGCTCCTGTGGTTCAAGAGTTATACATGTAAGAATGAAAGAAACCCCTGAATTTATGCCTGAAAATGCTATTATTTTTCAAATAAAAGTTTACCGGTTCGTTCTACTGCAGAATGTCTCATATGAAAGTTGTAGAGCTTTCCAAGACCTACATTTTGCATCATATAGAAACATATATTTTGCCGAAATTTAAGGGGAGAAAAAGTCCGTTAATATGCGATAAATACACCCTGGCGTGCCAAAATACCACGAATTGAGGAAAATTCATACGGAAATAATACATTTGGGAAAAAACATATGAAGCTGATTTTTCTCACATCGATAAAAAGTATTCTGCCAAAAGTCCCCACCCCTACCCCTCTTGCTTTCCCCCCAGTACCTCCTAAAATTTCCATTTGCGAGGATTTTTTATATTGAATTCATCTCAGCAACCATTGGAGATAAAAAAACAAATTTTTCTCATTATTTAGAAAATTAAATTCTCTTCATTTCATTTCTCTCTTGTTGAATTTCAACAAAATATATGATTCTTATACTCAAAATGTAGGTCTTGAAGAGTTCTACAAGTTCTATATGAGACATATTGAGTAGAACAATCCCGTGATTTTTTATTAGAAAAAGAATGAAATTTTGAGGCATAAATCTGTGGGCTTCCTCCATTCTGTCATGTATAACTCCTGAACCACAGGAGCTAGAGTGAAATGGTAAAGACATAAAATGAAGAGAATTAAATTTTCTAAAAAATAAAAGGAAATTCGGATCTTCAATTGTTGCTGAGTTACATACAATATAATAAAACCATACAAATGGAAACTTTGGGGGGCTGCTGGGGGGATGCAAGAGGGGTAGGGGTGGGGACTTTTGGCAGAACACTTGTCGATATGCTAGTTATCGATGTGGAAAAAAGCAGCTTCATATGTTTTTCCCCAAATGTAGGTCTTGAAAAGCTCTACAACTTTTATATGAGACATTTTGCAGTAGAACGAACCGGTAAACTTTTATTTAGGAAATAATAGCATTTTCATGCATAAATTTAGGGGTTTCTTTCATTCTTACATGTATAACTCTTGAACCACAGGAGGTAGAGTGAATTGGTAACGACATGAAATGAAAAGAATTTAATTTTCTAAATAATGAGAAAAAATTTGTTTTTTTATCTCCAATGGTTTCTGAGATAAATTAAATATAAAAAATCCTTGCAAATGGAACTTTGAGGGGGTGCTGGGAGGGAAGAAGAGGGGTAGGAGTGGAAACTTTTGGCAGAACACTTGTCTATATGATAGTAATCGATGGGGGAAAAATTAGCCTCATATGTTTCTTTTCCTATACACTCATTGACTGGACTAAACTGTGATGAAGTTATCAAAGAAGTAGATGGCCTCAAATAGTTATTTGTGTAACTAGTGCCTAAAGTGGTAGATTGCTGCATCGAGTGAAACAGTTTTTTTTTCACGAGCCGAAGGCGAGTGAAAAAAGTTTCTCGAGTGCAGCAAGTACACTTCAAGCTCGAGTTACACATTACATTTTTCCTACAGTTACCATCAAATGTGGAAAAATTAGAAGGATGTTGATTTAGAGACCTATACATATAAATTGGGGGCTGTAGGATCACCAAGAAGGGTAATTATATTATATGATCTCACTCAACTGATTATAATACACTATGTACAAATGGACTGATAAAATAAACTGATAGAATGGACTGATGAGATGAACTGGAAAAATGAACTAATAAGATGGACTGTAAAAATAAACTGATGGAATGGACTGACAGAATAGACTGATGAAATGAGCTGAGAGAAAGGAATGATGAAATAAACTGACACAATGGAATGATGAAATTAACTGACAGGATAGACTGATGAAATGGACTGACAGAATGGACTGATTAGATGAAATGAAAAAAATCATGAAATGGACTGATGGATTGGTCTTACAGAATGGACTGAAAGAATGAACTGATGAGATGGAAAGAACTGATGGAATGAACTGACAGAATGGACTGATGAGATGGACTGAAAGAAATGAACTGACAGAATAGAATGATGAAATTAACTGACAGGATAGACTGATGAAATGGACTGATGGATTGGTCTCACAAAATAGACTGACAGAAATGGAATGATGAAATAGACTGACAAAATGGACTGGTAGAGTTAACTGACAGAATAGACTGAAGAAATGGACTGACGGAATGAACTGATGAAATAAACTGACAGAATAGACTGAAGAAATGGACTGACGGAATGAACTGATGAAATAAACTGATAGAATGGACTGATGGAATAGACTGGCAGAATAGACGGATGAAATGGAGTTACAAGATGAATGGACTCATAAAATAAACTGACAGAATGGACTGACAAAATGGACTGGTAAAGTTAACTGACAAAATGGAAAGATGGAATGGACTGAAAAAATGGTCTAATAAAATGGTTTAAAAGAATGGACTGACAGAATGGAATGTAAAATTGAAGAGACAGAATGGACTTATAACATGGACTGAGAAATTCACTGGAAAAATTGACTGATTGAATGGACTGATGACAATGAACTGACAGAATGGACTGAAACAATGGAATGATGAACTGAACTGATGGATTGAAAGAGTGGACTGATAGGATGCACTGAATAAATGGACTGATAAAAAATACTGACAGAATTGACTGATACATTGAATGTACACAATCCACCAGTTTTGGAAAACCCATTTTCAAAAACTTCCTCTTCTGTGATTGGTTGAAAATCTGGAAAGTCCAGATTACTTTACGCACTAGTGTGTAAAGTATTTTAGGCACTCGTGTGAGAATGGCCCATTTTAGAAACTCTATTCAGTGTGTAAAGATGCACTTTTTTGCTATCTATAGGAAAATTATAATAATCTTCGAAATTACCGAAAGCATTTATCCAAGACAAGAATATAATTTATTCAAGGGAATCGTTAAATCTTTGTGATCATTAATAATAATTTATTCAAGAAAATCTTGGAAATTATCGATAGTAGTTCTCTAAGAATATCATTTATCAAAGAGGACCTTTAAAATTTTATAATATTAATAGTCATTTATCCAATTATACTCTTTATATTATTCATCAAAGATAATCTTAATTTTTAAATTCATTAGTAGTAATTTATCTAAGAATATCATAAATATCATTAATCAAGAGGATCTTTGAAATCATCGCCATGATTATTCAGGATAACTGTAGATAAAGTAAAAAACGTTTTGCGTACATGTGCATGTAAATATGGGGTGACCACCTTAAACACGACAAACCACAAACACTACTACGCGACTTACTGAAGCATTGTCAATGTGTAAGTGTCTGCATTTTTTTGGAAGGGACTGTGACGTATCGTATTTTGTCTCAAGATATTGCGAATGATGTATAATCATCCATCTATCTGCAGCATTGTCAATGTGTATGTGTGCGTATGTGTCTGCAATGTTTTTTTTTTATCGGGACTGTGTCGTATCGTACTTTGTCTCATGTTATTGTGAATGAGGTAGTCATCTATCTATCTATCTGTACAAGCCTGGAACTCATATGGGCATCATCATCAGGAATAATACATTCTAATCACTGACCTGTTGTTTATCAGAGCGCTGGCCCGAGGGTAACCGTGCGACTGTGGCATCAGATGAGTCCTCAGGGGGAGGGGGCTGCGTGAACCAATTGTACTGGCGCTTCTCAAGAGGCAGACCCCATCTCTCGTACTCGAGACTCTGGGTGCGCAGTGTCTCGTAACAGTCCAGACACACCACTGCAAATTCCCCATTCTCCAGTAGAAGCGACCGCTCAGGCTGACGATGGTAGCGTAGAAATGGAAATTCCTTCAAACAAATCCAAAGATTACTAAAATCTCAGTCATAAATTTCAAGCTTTTTAACTCAGCTGAGAAATGAATAGATTAATTCAAGCTACCAAGAGATTATTGAATACATTTTAGGTTGCTCTAAATTCAAAATTTTAATAATACAGTATCTCTCCTAGACCATAAATTATTGTTTGAAGTGCTTCGAAAATATATTATCTCGTTTCGAACTTATTACTAATTGAAATATGGTAAAAGACGTTTTGGACATTAGTCTGTGTATTTAACCAATAAGTCAATCAATCAATCAATTTTATTTTAAATAAATCATTAAATTTTTTGGTCCTGCTAAACCCGTGGGTTTTTCAGCAGGTGCCATTTCAATACAAAAATTATTCACAACGTTAAATAAATATAACTAAAATACAATTAGCTCATTTGTTGTAAATTATAAAGAATCTTAACAAGAATGAAATAAGAAAAAATAATAATGTTGTTAAGTTTATTAGTTTCTGTAAAATGGATGGATATGAAACTACTAGAGGGTTTCTGAGAGAATATCAATGACTGAAAGCCTATCGATAGACCAATATATTATGCTATATATTCGATATATTATCAATATTCAAAAATACATTTGAGTGCAACAGGCTCATGTCCTCTACTGCTTCTCTACCGATTCATACTGAATTCCAAAACCAGGCAATGTTAATCATAAAACATAATACTGTATTACAAATTTCCACTACTAAAAACATTTGCACTTCAAACAATTTGGAATTTTTCTATCAGTTCACTCCAATAAATGGATTTATTCATTTAATTCTTTTTAAATAAGAAACTCAAATCTGGTTCCAGAAGAGCAATAATAGGAAGCAGATATTATTGATATTCGTTATATCGTTGCATCCCTCATTGTACAACGTGTAAAAACTCAATATTTTTACCATTAAGGATAACATAATTTCATATTATTGAGATGAAAGGGACATTTGTGATGTTGTAATGAGACTGTTTATTATGATTTGAGAACAGGTTGGCTTCTCAGAAACTTAATGGGAATATCTTCATAAATAATTATGCGTCAAACTGAGATAATCGATGGTACTATGGTATAGTACCATTGAGTATCTCAGTTTGACGAGATCAATGACATAGGACAAGGTAGGCGTCACTTCATATTCGTCACTAGGGACATGAAACGAACGTGGAAGGGGCATGTATCTTTGGCGTGCTTCAAGCTATTCGTTCTTCACATCTGACGATAGAATTATCAGCATCCATAATTTATTATAAAAGTACATTTATCATGTTCGGTAGAAATGTTATTTAATAATCAGCATTTGATATTATTCTGATTCTAATGAGAAGTATAACTTTCCATGAACTATGTAGATCTAACCACAAACTATGTAGATCTATAATTAATTCTCTAGACTATAACAGTACTAATCATTTTGTTACATAACATTGCAATGCATGATATATTATAATCTTCGCCCATACAACAATTTCAATTTCATACTAGGAAGAGATTTGTAACTTTGAGTCTACTAATTTTGTGCAAGTGTATTAATTGTGTTCAGGAAAAATATTACTTAATGATCAGTATTTAATAGTATTGTAGGGAGAATGATAACTTTTCATGTATTAATCATTTTGTTACATTATATTACAATATGATGTCTGTAGCCTATTGCATTATTGTTCAAACAGGAGTTCACTAAAATATAGATTAATGTTCAGCATTTGATATAATTCTAATAAGAAGTATAACTTTACATGAACAGTACTAATCATTTTGTAGTATTATAATACATTATGTCTGTAAAGAAAGTATAATGTAATATTTATAACAAACTTTGTGATAGTGGAAAAATTTGAGCAATTCAACGACTTGATCAAATTCCATAATGTTCGGTAGGAATGTTATTTTAATTTCAGCATTTTAAATTATTCTAATAACAAGTATTCCTTTCCATGAACAGTAGGCTACTAATAATTTTGTAGCATTATTACATGATGCCTGTGAATATACTGTAATATTTTCAACTTTGAGACAGAGAAAAAATTTGAGTAATCCAACAACAAAATTGAAGTTTACTTGTGTTGAAAAAGGTAAGATTACTAAATCTTACCTTGACAGGTAACGCGCGCACTCTTTTTCTGTAAGTTGTTATTCCACACACATAGCATATATAATCGTGGAAGTTGGGATGACTGTGCGATTCCCCGCGGCGCCACTGGGCTAGAACACTATGGTAACAAAATGTGCACACTAAAACTGAGCCATCCTCCCTCAGTTGCTCAGCATTGGTGTGCGGCTGATGCTTGGTCAACCATGGAAAGTATGGTGCGCCGCGACCCTGAAATCAACCCCGAATTGAAATTAGTTAACATAATTTCATCAATTGAAATATATCAATATGATTAATATAATAAATAATATAACATTAATATAATTTCGTCAGTATTTCTTCTGGATTATAAATTCTTAATTGAAGTGCTGTGAAATTATATAACCTAGTTTCGAACTTTATTATCCATCAAAATTTGGTAAAAAGACGTTTTGGACATAAGTTTGTGTTTTCAACAGATAAGTTTAATAGTTTCTGTAAAATGAAAAAATAATTAATTTATGGTATTAAAATATATTAATATTATAGCTGGCGATTTCTCAGTAGAATTTCACTACATGCAGTCAATTTTAATTGTGATCATTCTTTAATGTTTCCTTTTTGTCTAGGGGTAATATCAATGTATGTTGATAGATAAAAATGGAAATCATAGTACTCTTTTAGAATTTTTTCTCAAACACAACATTTTTCGCTCTCCAAAGAGGCATTTTCAAGTGTGAGGAGAGCGAAACATGTTGAGTTGAGTTTAAATAAAAAATAATTAAAGTGTACTGAGATTTTCGTTTTCATCTATTAACATACATTGTGAACATTCTTTTGTTACTCACATGACTGATGACTAGAACGCTTTTGAAAGGCGTTGTGTCTCTCAATGCAGTTCCTGGTCTTGTCCATAGTAAAATCACTATTTCCACACAATAAAAAATGTTTGCCCCTGAATGAGTTCTATTTGAAATAATTCCTGATATTTATCTTTTATAGGCAATTGAAAAATTATTCTATACATTCGAACTCACTCAACATTATTTCAGTTAGCCAACAGTTTTCAATTCAGATTGGTTCATCTTACATGTGGTACAGTTATTATTTCAGTTGAGTGAAAGAGTAATTCGTTTTATTTTCAGTTTGAATGATATTAAAAATGACATTATGAGCTATCTGGTCAAGCAAAGAAGACATTCTGGCAAGATTGCCACTGTTCAATGCTGTCGGCAATCGGAATGGAAATATACCCACAACTTCTTTCAGAAACTAGATGAAAGGTATCCTCGGATACATTTTAATACATACTATTGTCATATCATAAAAGATATATTCAAATTAAAACCACTTCTTTTATAGTAGGTTTGGTATATCATGGCTCAAACTATAAAATTGAATTGGAATAACCATAGATAGTGCAAATAATGTGCAAGGTTGGCAGAAATGCTTCAACACTAGGATTTTCAGAACTATGCATGCGTAACACTCACGCTTTAAGCTACCATCTTGCCAGAATATCTTCTTAGCTCCACTGGATAATATTATGAGACTTTATTCTTTCTTTACAATTGCGACTTGGTTTCCAAGTATTTTAAGCAAAGGATGAATGAGTGATGATGAATGATGATGATGATGAAGGTTTAAGATGTAGGTTATATGTCTATCCACAATGTCCACCTTCACTATGCTCACAAATTTCAACTCACAAGAATAAAAATACCATGATTTATCAATTTAAAATTTGAAAGGTTGGTAAATGATTCAAAACAGCATTGAAAATATTACTGAGAATGTTATGAAATGATATTCAAATTTCAATAGATTACTAACTCACCTGGGATCTACTGTACAATGGTTTTGCTATAGCCTTCTCCGAATGGAGGCCACAAAGAAAGCAGAATATGGAGGGGGGAATAGCATGGGCTGAGGGTTGCGGTGAGGGTGCCATATGAGGCATGGCTCCATTCAGCATGACCGAATTTGGTAGGTCATATCTGCAAAAAGACAATAAAACAATAGAAACATCGCAAAAATAGTCAAAGTGAAATATTGTCAACGGTATAAAACTCGATTTCTACCGACGTTAATCCAATTTACTGATGAGTGAGCCCACATCATTTCTAGGATGATAAGGAGGGTGAGCTGTTGTCTGTGGTAGTCGCCCAGCTAGATCTAGATAATGTTTAGTTCTAGATTAATCTATAGTCCATTCACGATGGCTTGAGACGAGATAAACAATTTCATTAGTAGTACCACGTCTCCATCTCCTGGCACTTGGCTTGACATGATTGATGATGTTTGTTCGAACTATTAGACTTGAACTAGCCGGCCGGTAACTCTACTGTCGTCTGCTAGAATAAAATCGAAATCAGCTGTTCTCGCCCAATCACATTGCTGTGAGATTTTTCAGTGCCTACTGCCGGTTGAAATCCTTATCGTGTCTTGAGATAAGCTCGCTTCACCGATTGTCACTTTTCTCTTATCTTCTATCTGCTCCAATATCGAACAATTCACACTGTCCGACTTTTCAAATTTATTGTAGATCTATACTTTACTTTCTCCTTCAATTTATCTTTCCTATCCTAGATCCTTCTCAACTTCAGGAGCTTCCAAATTTTTGGTCTGTTTGACATCTCTCTTAACATTTCTTTCCCCTTGTCATCTTCCTTATTGAGTGCAGTAATCTATTGAACAATTTTGCGTAGAACAGTATGACTAAAATTACCCTTGTGGTAAATTTAACAAAAACGTAAATAATTGCAATAGAGCTGTACTTTGTAATGGAAACTGTTCGTAGTGGTTCCATTTCAAGGAATGTACTATTCTCTCTAATGATGAGTACGAGCTAATAAAGCAGGGTGAAATTATATGGTCTTGTATGTGACTTGTAAGGGTGTATGGCATTTGTATGTTGAGTGTAGAGGAATGAATTCTGATGCGAATTTCCAAAAGAACTCTAACTTAGGCTCTTCTAGTTCTGATAGTGAACAAAATAAGAATGATCTAAATGTGGAATTGAATAGTCTTCTCTTAGAGGAAATAACTTAGAGGAAGTTGAGAATTAGAAAGCTATCTTGGAAATGCTTAAAGATGACTTGGAACAGGCTAGGAAGAAAATTATCAATCTAAGACAGATTATTTTGGAAAGAGTATGATGAAATAACAGAACTTAAGCGTAATATTCCTGTCTATGAAGTGAACCCTGTCACAATAAATAAAATGAGAAAAAGTTTACCAAGCAAGTTAAACATTCATCAGCTACCGGTACGTAATTATCACCAGCAGACTCTACAAGTAAATGAAGAGGACTTAGATGAAGATATTTCCATAATGTCTGATGACATACCTACGTTAAAATGTAAACGACCTCACAATAAAAATAGGGCTTTAAAAAAGGTGAAAAGTAATCTACTAGGGAATAAGCCAGAGGAAACAAAAAGATTCTTTAGTATCCGATAGTCATGGTAGGGACTTAACATGGCATTTGAATGGTGGATTAAAAAACTCCCATGAATGTATCGGTTTTGTTAAACCTGGTGCAAGGACCGAACAGATTTTGGATATTGATAAAATTGGGCTGACGGATATGTGCTAATTGTATTGTGTGGCACTAACGACGTTGCTCGTAACGGGCATTGAGCAGACAATTAAAAGTTTTCAGAGAAATGGAATTGTTGTAGTAGACATTGCTAATAGATACGATCTTGCTGAATGGTCTTGAGTGAACGGAGACGTGATTAACTGTTCACTCAAAGTTCTTAGTGAGAGGTATGAGAACGTGATGCTTGTGGAGGCGAGTAGGGCTGAGAGGTTTCACCACACCCGACACGGCATGCACCTCAACATTTGGGGAAAAAAACTGGCTGGCGGCAAGGTTTTGTGATGCTGTTGAGGGTGGTAACTCTGCGTTGCCTGTTGGCGATTCCCTTTCGCGGGATGCTTCTACTGGTGGTTGCGTAGCCTCTCCCCTGATTCGTCATGGATCGTCTGCATCGTTGGTCGAGGTTTGGTCCAGCTCTGCGCCTGTCTCTCCAGCTGGGCGTTCGGGAAACGACCACCATTTGGAGGGAACTACTCGACAGCCCTAGCGGCTGATGTCTCGCGAGATGGGAGTGGAGGAATCTCAATGTTACACCAATACGATCAGCGCATGCCATGCGCTCGTTTTGATATGTTCGGAACAAACTTAGAAACTGTTAAGAATAACATTAATAATAACGATGATGATTGTCAATGTGTGTTTATTAATAATAGCAAGAAAACCAAAAATAATATTAGTAGTAAGGATAAAATAAGTCATATTATTTTAAAACTTTTCCTAATTAATATCTGCTCACTTAGGTACAAATTGAATCAGCTTGAGATCGTTCTTGATGAGAGGTCCACTGATATTTTGTATATACTAAATGAACACTGGCTAGACCAAGAATAAGTACTACTATACGAGGTTTTACATTAGCAGCATTATACTGCAGGTCACCTCCCTTCTCTCATGGTGGCTCGTCTATATTTGTCAGAAACTCTATTAAGTATAATACCCTAGATATAAGTCGATTCTGTGTTGATAAGGTATTCGAAATGTCAGCGATAAGACTTCTTAGAATTAACTGTATCACAGTAAGGCTATATAGGACTCCTGACTCTGATATCAAGGATTTTTTTTGTACAGACTAGAAGAAGTTTTGAATTTTTCAACAAAAAGACCTTCCTCTTCATTACAATTGGTGGTGATTTTAATATAAATATCCTAGATCAACAAAAACAGGAAGTTTCCCAATTCTTGAATGTGATGAGGTCGTTTGATTTATACAATGTTCATTCCCTTTCAACGTGAGGGAGAGCTAGCCTTGATAATGTGATCTATTGAATTATGGTTATTTTTGTTATGGAGGAGCAGCAACCCCAAGAACACAGAGGACTAGCCAGCAGACTCTTTTTCGCTATCTTGCTGAACAAGTCTATACTTGCTACATGTCTAGCAACCATCTTTTAGAGTCTTAGGGTCTGAGTAGGAAAACTATTGTAATTCCCTGTCAGTCTGTAAGAGGCAAGTTCAGTCTGGCAGCATGATGAGTGTTGTAGCTGTGTAGTTAACTTATCTTCGGTAGCTGCTCATAGCCTCACTTTGGTAGCTACACATAGCTTCTCTTTGATAGCTGCTCATAGCTTCTGTTCACATACAGCAGCGAGCACAATGTGTACTTGCCGACCAACAGTCTCAGACGTCTGAGAAGGTTAATAACTCTCGTAAATCTAACTCTCCTGACAAACATAAAACCCAGAAACCCAGCAACCCAGCAGTTTAACTGGCTCCCTTGCAGCTGCTTGACTACTATTTGAGCAAACAAGGATGGATGTCGTTCTCTTATTGAGAGCTCATGAAGCTTCAAGTTTTAAGTATGGAAATGATAGTATGAAATCATAACATGTGAACTCTTTCTCATGTCATCATTATCACGAATCGTCCAAACTATCACATTTAGAGATAACTAACATAAGTTCATATTCAGCACTACAGTAAATGAATGATTAAGGCCCAAATTACCCAAAATAAAAACTGGGTTTTAGATTCTGAACGAACAAAATTCCATACTAAGTCTCTGGTTTCCCAGAAAAGCTGAACTGAATTTCAGTTTAAACCATCAGCTGGCACAATTGAAACACAAGATAATGAATGTGATCGCACACTGACAGCTGATAGTTTAAACTAGAATGCCATGTGAACGTTTTTGGGAAACCGACCCTAAAACACCCATTTAAAATTAGCTAACTGTAACGAACTGACGCTGAAACCAAGTCTTCTTTTTTGGTGAATTCGGGCCTTAATGTCACAAGGACCGGACATAACCTCCGGTTATGATTTGGATTGTATTCTAAATTGGAAAATGGACAGGTCTGTCTGTCTCAGTGGCTCAACAGCCCATGAAGGGCCTAGGCCTACCAGCTGGTTACCAGTTTCATATTCACTCCACTATACAGCCCATCCAAATTGGAAAATGGACAGGTATTGAAACTATTGGACTTCAGCCTGTTGAATTTTACCATTAAGTATTATTTGTAAATAACTGAAAAAATAAAAACCATAAAAATCTAAAACATCAACTCACTTCCTCCGTTCGAGTGGCACACGCTCCACCTCCTGTCCCTCCCACTGGCGCGAGAGATGATCGGCGCAAGCCTTGCACACGAGCACGCGTCCCGTGCTATCCACACATGCGTTCTCAGTGGCACGGTTGGCCAAGCTGCAAAGGAACGGGAAGTGCATGGCGTGCGAATTCATGCCCTCTGCACCGGTGGACAGCCACTCCATGTGCGCACGTGGCTGCTGCGAGCCGCACGCGTAGCAGCGGTAGTTCTGGATGCCGTTCAGACCTGGAGTGGAGGACGGTAGAGGAGAACCGCTCTGCTGGACGTTTTTGGGCGCGGGGGACGGTGAGGTAGCCGGTCTCTGTAAGAAAATGAATTGTGGCTTTATTAAATGTATTGTAAATAAATAAATAAATCTTTTATTTACTCAAGAATTTGCCACACAAACATAGAGTATCGTCAAATTATTATATTACAGTAGTAATTTTCAGTTACAGTCCTCAGTTTATTCAATTTAACCAGTTTCAGGTCAGTCATTCAGTTTTAGAAAAATCACAATTTCTAGTTTAAAGCTCTTGTGAAGATAAACAGTTGTTATAAAACAAAGTTATGACTCAGATAACATTGGAGAAAGATAATATGAACAGAAAAAAAATATCACAGCAGACAAGAAAATTACATTCAGAACATCTATATCACAGTTGAAAGAAAAATCACAAGCCTATATGTCGAACTCAGCTTCATTCAGAAACTCAGCAACAGAGTAGAATGGTTTCTTCTCAAACCATCTTTGAAGTCTACATTTGAATTCAATATAAGGAGCAATTCTTACATGAAGAGGCAATCTATTATATAATCTTAATCCACCCACAAGCCAGTGATCTTGTGTCTTTTTTAACCTACACCGAGGGACATTAATAATATGACTAGATCTTACATTAAAGCTGTGCAAAGAACCTTGTTCATCATAGTTCGAAATAGTTTTCTTGAAATATATTAAAGCTTTTAATATGTAAAGGCTGTGAACAGTCAATAATTTTAATTCTATAAAAAGAGGTCGACAAGATTCTCTGGGACCTTTTCCTAACATAGCTCTTAGAGCTCGCTTCTGACACAGTAGAATTTCTTTTACAGAGGGAGCATGACCCCATAGTTTAATACCATATTCTATGTGGCACTGAAACAGAGCTAAGTAAACAGTTCTCAATTTATCCAAAGGAATAGTGTCTGATTTTTCGGAGAGCATATGTATGTATGTCTGGCTCAACAGCCCATGAAGGGCCTAGGCCTACCAGCTGGTTGCCAGTTTCAAATTCACTCTACTATACAGCCAGTCCAAGCCAAGAAGACACCCCGGCACGACGGGAAAACGGCCCCAGCCCGGCCAATACCGGCCCAAAAGCCATAAATTCTCAATCAGAACTCACAGTCCCCGAACCAACACTGGCCGAGCCGAAGCCGTCCCCTCCGACCCGCAAGAATTCCCCCCCGGCCGGACAGACCATACAGCAAGCAAATAATCATCAACCAGGATAGAGGTAACGTGTGGTTAGCACGTTGATCCTCTCAACCATAAGCCAGTCTCCGCAACCATTTGGCGGCGCAGAAAACCTCTGAATAACATGCAGTTAATCAGTCAAAGTGTAATGCAACAATTACTATTCCTCCAGAGACGGGAAACGACTAACTGTCTTTACTAACGACAGCCAATCTCCCAAAGGAGGGTATTAAATGTACTGTACTATATATTATGTAGATTGTAAATTCGAATCAAATGAAATTTATTTTCTCCAATCTTACACAATATCATGATACAATATTTGTAACATAAAAAATAATGGAATAAATCACTATCACAGAAGCAAAGCTCACACAACTATATAAGTTGAGTTTCTAAGGAAAAGCCTACAAAGTAAAACCTGAGTGTAGACTTGAATGGTTGAAAAATTTATTCATTATGAACTAAAAAACTTATAAAACTAAAGTTAATTTAGCTAAGTAACTAGTTAAAAACCACAGATTGTAGATTGATTCTATTAAAATATATTCAGAATCTCATGAAGCCCGATATTTTTAACCTTTAACAGCCGACGATTTGAAACAGAATCCTAAGATTCGAGGTATTGCTTGTGTCTAAAGTTTTACTATTGCATTTTTTCATCCTCAAAAACGATCTCATCAAAGGACTATGTTGAAAAAAAAGTTGTTACAAACTGTTCAAAAAAGCTTATGAGGTAAAGAATATGGAAATTTTGTTATAAATTCACCAACAGGCAATGCCATGCCATGATGAGACAGTGAAAGTTAGAGCCACAAAGAATTATGGAAAGGTAGGTTTTCGTTGATGCAGCTGTTATGTGGTTCTGAGTCGAAAAAGCAAACTCAAGTTTGCAAGCTCGAAAGCAAACAAGTTTGAAATCAAAAATAATTATGACAATAATAATAATAATGAACGGGAACTAGTGCTTGAAATACTAGGTGTTTATCAATGAATATCGGGATTTAAACTCTTCATATTATTCATTAGGTTGAGTTTACTCTCATAAATTTCATATCAAGTGAATAAACAGCTCAGTAATTTTCAATTAGTGTTATATTTTTCACACAAGACTATCAAGTCTGAAGTCATTAAAATTTTTACAAAAATTGACAGGGTTATCTTCAAAATTCCGACTGTTAGATTATTGGCTGATTAAGTAATATTATTACTATTCATTACCTTATTGTACACCACTACATGCGAATTCTATTTTTTGGAGTTCATAAAGAATTCTGTGTATGTACCTCCGCTATCAATAACGAGAAACATTGAGAAAGAGGATCAAAGCAGCTGTTTCATCAACTACTGGAGAGGAACCCATCAACTTTCGGAAAAACTCGATTGAGACATGATAGCGTTTTATGACAAATACAAATAATTTTCAATTCAATTTTTTTTTTTTTTTTAATTTTCAATTTATTAAAACACACAAAAGACAAAATAAATACAATAAATTTCAAAAACAAATATACATAACAATGACACATTAAACAAAAACACAGGCTTCATGGTTGGGTGTGCTGGGAAGAAAAGAGAGAAGAAATAATACCTAACCAACTATGGTTTCCCATGTAATAGACAGGTAGGATGAAGAGATAGGAAGAAATGGGAAGGGGTAAGACGTTGAGAAAAAAAGTAAGGAAGAAAGAATACAGAAGGAAGAACAAGCAAAAAGAACGGTGAGCGAGTCCACTTTTAACCGAGAGAAAAAAAAATCATAACTAAAAAAAAAACAATGCAAAAAAAAGTTTGCGCAGAAATCATGAGTCTCATAAACCTAAATTGAAGAAAAAACTACTATTGGTCCAGTTTTTTATATCTAGTTTAGTTTTTCCACTGATCTTAGAGTTTATGAGGAAGTGATCTGGAATAAGGTTTAATACTTTAGTACTTATGTAAATCATCTGCCTCCTTATACATTCAATATTAGTATTATATGTTACATATTTGTTAGCAGTATTCCTCAGATTATAATTATTGAGTAAAGAGTTCAATGTTAGACGAAAATCAGATTTATATTTTATTAAGTATTCTATCACGGTTTTTATGTATAATTGTCTTATTGTCATGACCCCAAAATCACTAAAAACCATATCAGTTGGGTACAACCTAGGTTTGCAAAGAATAATTTTTTAATTATATTAAAAAATTTAAAAATGTTTTAAAATTGAGTTAATCTTTCTAATTATAACTTACAAGTGTAAGATTAACCTGATGAATAATATGAGATGTTGGAACCATGATAATCATTTGTAAACACCCAGTATTTCTAGTTCTAGTTTGATTCCATTACTATCATCATCAATATTCTCGACCCAAAAGCAGAACAACTGCATAAAAAAAACCAACTTTTTCAAAATTCTATGTGACTCCAATTTTCATTGTCACCAAAAATTGGTAAATTTGTAGAAAAAGAAATGCGTCAACTCTCATCTTCTTTGTTCCATTTACTTAGCATTCCTCTGAATTGTTTTCGAACATTTTTATTATGTATATAGTTATTTTGTTACATATATTTTGATTATATTTTGACAATATCCAATGGTATTCAAAGATTATAGAAACTCTGTAAATGATTTCTGTTGGTTTACTCTTATAATCAACATAATTAACAAAAATGTTGACTGTATTAATAAAAACATAACAAAGAAGCAAGTTGAAACAATGTCAGACAGTTCAAAAATATGAAAATAATTAAGATATGCCAAGTGATGATGGAATCAGTAATTCAGTTTTCACCAAAAAAACCGTATTTAATTTAAATTGATTCAATGGGGGAACTGTAATCGAGAACTGTTAATTAGCTCGTGACGTGGTTGTTTCCTGCTTTCAATCGTTGTTTAATAATGATGCTGACTCATATTACTATAGTTTCTCCAAGCAAAGAAGATATTCTGGCAAGATGGGAAAGTGACTCCAGCTCGGTCAGTATTGGTTCATAAATTATAAATATGGTCTCAAACTGTAGATCAGAATGTTTCCTTCATTTTGAGATCAAATTTATCACTTTTAAATCAATATTGACCGAGCTGGATTCATTTTCCCATCTTACCAGAATGTCTTCTTTGCTTGGACAGACTATATATCTTATTGATACCCGCTACATGTGGCATTTTTATGAATCAATCATTTCCTTTTCGTTGAAGCGAATCACCCAAGCGTTATCAGAAATAGTATAAATTGAATCGGAATAGCAGCACAATCAGTTTGCATTTTGAAATACAATAAAAAAGAAACGTTGACAAACTCATTCATTCTTTCACAGAAATCGATCATCTTTATCCGAAATTATAACTAGCAAAGTTATAGCTGACACAAAAAAGTTAGGCTGTTTTGTCTGCTCCTTGTGCGCTCCAACTGATGTTATCAATTAGAGTTGTCATTAAGCTATGTTTAAATGAGGTTTTTGAAATCAAATCAAATCATTCTTTTTTTAAATGATCTGTTGCTGGGTAACTACACAGGTATAGTCTGTCCAAGCGAAGAAGACATTCTGGCAAGATGGGAAAATGACTCCAGATCAGTCAATATTGATTGTAAGAAACATTTTGATCTACAATTTGAGACCAAACTTACAATTCTTGAACCAATATTGGGCGAACTAGAAACATTTTCACATCTTGCCAGAATGTCTTCTTTGCTTGGACGGGCTATAACTATTCACGATCACTTGAGATGAAATAAACGAACTTTTAGCGCGTGTGTGCATGTAAAGGTAGGGTTTCCTTTATGCGAAACTGTCCGACAGTCGGCCGCAGATAAACAGCTGTAGCCAATCACAGCTCTTGTTGTTTAATCTCAAGGACAAGACATTCTACTGTGGGGAGGTTCGTTCAATGCATACATTGCCCACATTTAAAGCTCGAATAAGAGTCTTGGGGATTATACTTAAAAAGCCTCCTAGTTTTTCATGCAGGTCACTGTTCTCAAAGAAAGAATACTCACAGTCTTAAGTCTCTACATCTATCATATATCATGGGTTAAGTGGAAGAGGGGACTCTTGTGCCTCAACTTCGCCCACATTATGTATTGTACTAAGTGGAAAATAAAGGAATTTTATCTATCTATCTATACATCAATATAGCTGTTTACTCATATAAACTCGAAGATAATTGGGTAAGAGGAGCTGACATTCATAAGCACAACACAAGACGCAGAAATACAATAAGAACTGAACAGGACCTGACCAATTTTTATGAGTTCAATCCTAACTACATGGGCGAGAAAGTCTTAAATGCATTGCCAGAAAACAAAATGATTCATCAGTCGCTTGGATCTTTTAGGCAAATATTCAATTTTAGGGGAGAGGTGAAGGAATGGTTGCTCGATAAATGCCTCTATAATATTTCCTTTTACTTATGGCTACTGATCAATGTTTTCCATTCAAAAAATGAATCACAGTATTTTGAAATTATTTTTATTTTAGCATGACATGTTTTGGCTCATAAGAGTCAGTTTCAAAGATATAAAGATAATTTCAAAAAGGTACTGTGATTCATATTTTAAATAGAAAACATGCCTCTTTAACTATAATAGTCTATTGTAGGAGACGATTAACTTGCCGTAATTGAAGTCACCAAGGTTTAATTCTCAGGATTATAATTTTTTTGCGGATAATACACATAAGTATTCAATTTTACTTGTGCGTGGGTAATGGAGTGTGTGAGATTACATTGACCATTATTTCCTGTAAAGAGCCTTGATTAGTGAAAATGTATCTTAATAACTGAAGTGTAGCTGCACAGATTTACCACATCATTTTGGAAAAACTTGTATATTGTAAAATCATTTGTATTCTATTGCTGTATGACAATTATCAATGTGGTATGAATTTACCAAACATGACAAATAAAAAATATATGAATAATAATAATAGAATTAATAATAAAAAAGTAAAAGTAAATCTGCATAGATTTACCACATCATTAGGAAAAAATGGTATATTGTAGAAACATTTGTATTCTATAGCTGTAAGACAAATATCAATGTGGTATAAATTTACTATTTAATCATGACAAATAAAAAATATATAAATATTAATAATAATGCAATGAAATAGTAATAAAGTAAAAGTAAGTATGAAGAAGTAAATGTAATGTAAAAATTAAACTAAGATAATGTATATCTTTTATGTAAATTACCATCACCAGCAAAAAGTTAAAAATTGAAACTTATTTCTGAAATCTATTTATTTATTCATGTGATTGTAGCATTACCAGCAAAAGGTGAAAAACGTTGAAACTTATTTCTGAAATTTATTCATTTAATCATTTGACTGTAATCCTCACCACTAACGGAGAGGAGGACTTGGCCATCTCGTAAGGCCGGAAGCGGATGTCCGGTGACTTAGCCGTGGTGGAGGTGGTGGCAGGTGAGGGTTGTTGCATTCTGCCATTGTCGATGACATCTTTGTCGTTGACCTGCTCACTGGTCTGGTGCGGCGTTGGGGCGGCCGCTGATCCGAAATACTGGTGACGCTGCGGTATTGATTTGTAGCAGATTGAGCACACCTGGACCACGACAAACACAACGTTGAAAATATAATTTTCACTGGCTAAAATCTTATCAAAAGGAGGATTCAAAATATAGGGTTATTAGTATTCAATTGTTCTATAGGGCTCCCACTGATGCTAATCAATAGATATTCAAACAGACAACAAACAGGTATTCAACGGATATTTTATTCAAAAACATATTAAAACATAATCAAAAGATATTCTATTCAAACAGACTCCAAAAATTAAGGCAGTTGGCGAATGAATTATTTATTCTCAGCTCTGTCAGGACAGTCAGCGAGCTGTCTGCGGGAGTTCATCGAAACGAGAGCAACCCCAACTATACTAATTCGCTCTTAAAGACAGCTTCAGATTGTCATGAGAGAGTTGAGCATTAATAACAGTCATTCACCAATCGCCTTAATACTATTGGCGTAATCTATGCCCTTTTCTGTAGTTTATCAATGCATTACACTTTTCATCTCTTAAAGTTATTTTCAAATATAGGGGGCCTGATTGTTCATATCGTTGAATATAGGGGGCATGTTATTGAATGATAATATGAGTGGTGAGAAAAATGTGCAACCAGGTTGTCAACAAACTCGATAGATGAGAACTTCTATCTCACTTGACATGCTAATCTCATGTTGTATCTCACTTTGCAAACATGTAACAATTCAACTGCATTGAGAAAACTATAATTACAGACAGGCCAATGCCAGATGACTAGTGAATCAGTGTTATTCTAAAATTTCAGGTAAGTAAACGTTAAAATGGTAATGTAAGCAACATTGAGAGTGATAAGGTATTATAATTGAAATTAACTTTTAGCCTAGAATAAATACAATTTCCAAGAATAGGAACTGGAACCCAGTTTCATGGGAACCTAGAGTACTCTATTCTCTAGTCAGCTTGTCCGTCACAGTTTTTCAGACTATGTACAGACAACATTGGATATTGGAACGTACTAGGAACAGACAAAAACAATCTTAATTTATGTTGCGAACTCAATTAGAAATCAACTACTAAATCAATAATTATGATTTGATCATTTACAAGCAGTAAATTACGTTTTAAAATGATTTTTTCGCCAGACTTCATCCCCAGTGTCACTGGAGAGAAGGTTGGAAAATTGTCTGTCCAAGCAAAGAAGACATTCTGGCAAAATGGAAAAATGACTCCAGCTCGGTCAATATTGGTTCAACCATTATTAATTTGCTCCCAAATTTAAGTAAATATTCTGCTCTACAATTTGAGACCAAATTTTTAATTTTTGAACCAATATTGACCGAGCTGAAGTTATTTTTCCATCTTACCAGAATGTCTTCTTTGCTTGGACAGACTTTACCTGGACACTTATTCTGAGTGATGCCCGACTTTGAACACCACTATCTTGTATTATGTATTTTTATTTTGATTGGTTATTTTTTTAATTGCCGATGATGCCCACAAAAGCATTCATTTTTGCGTGGGTAATGGAGAGTGCGAGGGTGATTTATGACGTGGTTAAACGACCATTCTTCTGGTGGGATTCAAACCCAGCACCGGGTAGCGCTAGTGGACTGAAGATTGTAAAGCCCCAGAACACTCGGCTAAACCGGCCGGCGTTATAAATCCATTTACTTATTATTTATAAAGATAAAGTTGAAAAACTGTAATACCTGGACCATTCCTTGAGGCGAAATAGGACTTGCTCCCGGTGGAGGTTTCAACGCTCTAATGAATGGAAAGTAGGCTTCCTTCTCTGGATTGGAGCAACAATACAGGAGACGTATGGATGAGGAAGGATACTCCAGGGAGCAGGTGTAGCATACAAAAGTGGCCGTTTCGTTAGCTCCCACGTTTGCGGCTGAGCCACTTACGCCGCCACTGCGTTTCCTTAGCGTGTAGTTTCGGTCAGAATGCGGCACTCCTTGAGAACTGTACATCTGTGAAAGTATCAAAACATTGAACGGTTAAGTATAATATGAACAGGTTATAATTAGGGATATACCTAATTATCAGTGATACCTACTTACTTAGTCAAATCCACTTTTACCCATTGGGTGCCGAAGAAGAATAATCAAGTAAATAATCAGTGGTACGGGAATCCAATACAAAGAATACAATCAAATAACTATTATCAGTGTGCATTTGCATTTGAAAATGACTATGAATAGTCGAAACATGTTATGCATGAATAAAAATAACTGAAAGGGGTACTGCGATTAACATTTCAAATGAAAAAACAGTAATAAAGTAGCCCTAAGATAAATGAAACTATTATCAGTGATATGATAATCCAAAGAAAGCATTTGATATAGTCCGGTTGAGCAAAGAATACATTCTGGTAAGGTGAAAAACTAACTCCAGCTCGATAGATATCGGTTCAGAAATTGTAAATTTAGTCTCAAATTGTATAGCAGAATGTTCCCTAAATTTTGTGACTAAATTTCTATGATATAGACCAAATTTATATTTTTTGAACCAATTTAACCGAGATTTTCCCATCTGGCCAAAATGTTTTCTTTGCTCAACCAGACTATAGCTTAGCATTTAATTCAGGAGGTGCATTTGAAAAAAATGAATAGACTATAAAGACTGCTACATTGGCAAAAATTGACTACAGAACTGAATAGCAGAAGATCTGAAGCTGTATATAATCTAAAATCACTGATCGATTCAGTTGGTCATTAAAAAATTGTTCACACTAAAATTTAGAAAAAAGTTATACATACAGGATACAGATACTATTTATAGTTTTCATTGTTAACAAATTTCAAAAATCTTCGACTTCTTCTTTATTTAAAAAATTGGAGTTTGAGTCATTTCTGACATAACCTGCCAGTTTGTTTGATTGTATAAATTTTAAGAGGAACCGTTTTGGGCTTGTAAGACTATTGTAGTCTAATGCCTGTAATATAAGACTCGATAATGATGATAATTTATCAATACCTATAATGATAATGTCTATGTGATTCTAATACATTTCAATCTAGCATGTTTAACATCTATAGCCTAATTACTTTGTATTTTGAAGACCTCGTCTACTGCAAACATTAGAAACCAAATGACAGTAGGGGATTCGACAAACCAATCTGATAATCTCTTCCTTATCATAAATGCTACTAGAAAAGTTTCGCCTCCATCATGACGTAGTTGAAACTACCCTACGCTGGTCTGAAATGATAAGTTTACTTTATAGATAAATTTTATTCATTCATTTAATAAAAACAATAATGAATGAGATGTGATCATGAAAATAAATGCTACAGTCTTCTTGAGCAGAGAAGGCATTCCTTCAAAATGGTCGATTGATCGAGAATGTCATCAGTACGATTCCCAAGCGGCAGCTCAAGCCGCGCGGCTCGAGATACCCAGCCCTAAATTCGCTGCTAGAGCTGCCCAGCTCTAGTTGCGCTACTTTAGCCTCTATACACATAACTATATTACAGCTGTTTACTCTGTTATTAGGGCTACTAATGTATCAAATCAATAGATAGTGTAATTCACTTGAAAATGACAAAAAAGGTGAATTTCATTATTTATTAATTTATTATACATTAGTAGCCCTAATAACAGAGTAAACATCTATAATATAGTAATGTGAATAGAGTTGTGATGGCTAGAGCAGCGCAGCTAGAGCTGGACAGCTCTAGCAGCAAATGCAGAGCCACGCTTGAGCTGCTGCTTGGGAATCGTACCTTTACACTCTCGATCAATCGACCATTTTGAAGGAATGCATTCTTTGCTCAAGAAGACTATAACATTCATGTTCATGATCACATCCTATTTATTATTGTTTTTATGAAAATAAATCTTGGGAATCGTGCCATAACTATTGATTGACTGAAAAATTCAGTGTTGAATCACTTATGCCAATATACCGCTGATGAGATGTGTTGAGAGACAAATTTTAGAGTGGGGCTACATTCATTTCGACTGCTGACAGCATTGAACAGTTGCCATTTTGAAGGAATGTCTGCTGTGCTCGACAAAACTGTAATAATCTAATAAGTTTGTGAACCGGTTTTACTCACTTGCCACTGCATCAACAGATGGTTGTAACAAGCGTTGCAGGCTTGCACTCTCCCGGCACTATCCATGGGTCGAGACCGCGCCGGCCTGGGGAACACCTGCAGCATCAAACTCGGAAAAAACGGCTGCTGCTGGTTGGCCACCAATCTGTTTGGTGTGGCCAATTCGGGGTTGCCGCCAATCGGCTTTGCGGCCACGTGTACAAGGGAGCCGCGTTTGTGTTCATCGCCGCAAAGGTAGCATACTTCGGTCATGGCATTCTTATCGGGCATCGAGAGGTCCAGGATGTCTGTGGCTGGTACCGACGACTGATTGCTAGCTGATATCGGACGCGGTTGTTCGGCTGTAGCAACAGAAAACAATATCAAACACTTGAAACATCAATATTTATAGCAACATCAAAAACTTGAAACATCAAAATAACAACATCTAAAACTTGTAACAACAAGATAACGGAATCTGAATCGTATGAGTTTCCAAGAACAGAAGAAACATAACCTTGTCTGGACTACCATTTTGAGAAAAATTGGGATCGAAATAGTAAGGGCTATATCTATTTTTTCGATCCATATCATTATTACTAAGATTGTGTATTGTGAATAAATGATACTCGTATGATATATGATATGACACTACAACATAACAACCACAAATACTTGAAACAACAAGATAACAACAACAAAAATTTGGAACATCATATTAAAAACAACATGATAAACTACAATTAAATTGAATATGATAAAATACTTTTCAAGTATGTAATTAATAAATCTTTTGTTTGGAGGATCATCAATTGGACGTAGTCATGCAGATCAATCCACCAATGGTGCGGATCATCAAACCAATAAAAACAATTAAAAATTGGATTTTTCAATATTTGAGATGATAAAACTCATATTTGTGTTGTGAAGAATGTAACCATCTCCTAGGTAACTGTAGGATATCAGATGACAGCAAATATTGATCAGTGCAGGTCAGTATACTTTGCCTATGCTCAGTCACTGATCCAGTATGGTATCCTGGCTTGGGGTGGTGTTTCGTCCTCGGTGCTTGAACCGCTAGCAGTCACACAGAGATCAGTAATTAAAAAAATATTGAAAAAAGGTAACAGATATCCTACCAGTTTGCTTTTTACAGAATTTCCTGTTTTAAATATAAGACAACTTTTTATCAAATCATTACTACTTCACATAAAAAAATACAAATCAAAGATTATAGGTGAAATAAATGTAAATTTCCGGTATCAGACTCGTCACAGGACCAATTATAATTATGAAATTCCGCAACTCATCCATGGGTCAGAGCAGACAAATTCATTCTACCTGGCTCACATCTTATATCGAAACATTCCAAATGAGGTCAGAGAGGCTGAGGTATACAGTCTAGCTGTGTACAGAAGGGGTGTGGACAGGTGGCTATACCACATTGGTCGGGAGGCAGCCGAAGCCTTGCTCTGCTCACGCTATAACCGTTAACAGCTCATGGAAAAGCCAAAACTTTAAATAATAATATTTTTCTCTATTTCTCCACATTTTGTTATAGTGCGGTCTCTCAGCCTTCCTCGTTCACTTTAATGATTTTCTTCTTTTCTATAATTAGCTCATTTGCTATAAATTATAAGCCTTTGTGTTCTGTTAGAGTAATTTCTTTTTTATTTTTATTTGATTTACTATTTTTTGTTACTATTTTATTTTGCATTATATATAATTTGTGATTCTATTCGTCTGTCCATTGAACTCTCCCCCACATGCAGACGAATAGTCTTTGTGGGGGAATTCCGTGTGCTTATGTAATGGAATCTATAATTATGTTTGATTTGTAAATTTTTGAAGGAATAAAGATTATTTAAAAAAAAAAAAAAAAAAAAGAACCACATGATATTCAAACAGTAATTATATTAATATTAGTTTGTTGATTGGTTACCACTTCCACACTGTACGTTATGAAGAATATACACGTAAAACATCTATCTTGTTCTATACTAATATTTCAACAATAAATATTCTACAGTAACTGTTTTGGGATAAAAAAATGCACGGGAACGAACTCTTTTCAATTAATCAGAGATTACTTTTGATTGTGTTTTGGTTCCTGTCTGCAGAGTCAACTTCCTCAATATCAGCTGATTTTTTTTTATTGTATTATAGTAATGTATCACAGCTAATGCATTACAAAAATATTGTTGTTATGCAGAAATGAACATAAAACGAGAAATTTGTGTCTGGTTCCTAATATTCCAATGAAAAATAAGGATTTTAACACATAATTGCCACAGAACGGGAAACTAGAGATTTTTTGTAACTTATCTTTATAAATTGAAAAAAACTTCATTTGTTTGAATATGTACATGTACTTCTAAATAGTGTCAAAGATTTACAACTAGGCTAGGCTATCACTAGACTAAAAAATAGATTGAAAAATAAATAAAACTCAAACACCCTTTTATTGAAAATGGGCTTAGATCCCGAAACATGTATGTGTGTTTTATAATTTTTAAAGTTTTCAAAAAAAGGGTGTTTGAGTTTTATTTATTTTTCAATTATTTTAAACAGCCCTGTTTTAAAGTTCTTTATTTAAAAAATAGATTTATAATTTATTTAAAAATTAGCATCAAACTCACATAAAGAATATAATGATAGGTTCACCAGAAATTCCTTCAAGTTCTTTCGAAATATTTGAAATCTTCTAATACTTGTAATCTAGTTGGTAACTTCAGAAAATATTTCTCTCCTCTGTGAATTGTTTTTTTTTCAAAAATATGTAATCTGTTACTTTCTGTAATTCGACCGAAACGTGTATTATAATTGTGTGTGTTATTCCATGTTATAATATAGGAAGCAAATATGCGTTCACACAATCAGAATATCTGATTGGAGAATAAAACGAGAAGTATTATTGCAGTTTCAGCTTTGGTACTGGATATCTCAGAAGTAGATGATTGTGAGTTGGTTCCTTTCTGCATAACGTCATACAATGAGAAATATCGAGAAAAATCCAATAAACAGAGTAGGATTGTTTTCACACATGTACCAAACCGAAGAAAACATCAATGATCCAAAAGAAAAAGAATGATTCAATTATCTAAGTACCCTTAGCTGCTCAAAATTTACACAAAAGTAATTAGAACTATGATATTATTATTAACATACTTTATAACTGCAGGATCACGAATTATTCTTATAGGCGTGGATATTCAACCACAAAAATACTCAATTTTATCCAAATCAGTCAACAGGTTTCTCAAAGTATTTAAAAGCTGATAGTGGACAAGGTTATCGGCTGTTGAAACAAAAAATGAAAAAAGCTACACGAGAATTTTAATCAACAGAATACACTTTGTTTTTGTAGGAGAACCAAACCAAAGAAAAACATCAACTAAGTAAATTTTGTTACTTTTCAAGAATTTTTATTGGTTATCAATAGTCTGAAGTAACTTTGTTTCTGCACAGGATTACAACTGTACTGTCTGATATTGAACTATGTTGTTCGATAAAAATCATCGATAGCATTCGAATTCATCCTATTATCAACAATCCTTTGTTTTCACACATGAGACAAAACTTGACACATGATCTAAAAAATTGACCCTCATCGAGTTAGGCAGGATGAGAAAAAGAAACTATTTAACTTCACTTCTAATGATTAATTACAAATTGATTATTCACTTGAAGTTCGATTTCTTACTTTTTTCTAGTTGATCTTTTTTATACTAGTTGATAATTTGAACTAGTTTCTAAAAAATCTTCAATCCTGCATCAATCCTATCAATAACAAAAACTACTTTCAGAATTATTTACGTCGTTGTACACTCGTCGTACACTCTATTCACCAACACTTGAGACGAAATAAACAGACTTCCTTCAACAGACGGTCGGCCGCAGTCGAACATCTGCAGTCAGTCACAGCTCTCATATTATATCAATCACCGCTATTCGATTACGGCCGACCGTCAGTAAATGGAAGATTGTTTATAAACGCAAAAAGTCTGTTTATTTCGTCTCAAGTGATCGTAAATAGGGTATGGGTGACAACACTATTCGAGTAAGGTCTAAAGCACTTGAGTAGTATAGCGGACGCTAAAAAGTCAAGCGTATTGTCTGTTTACGTAAAGGAACCTACTAACAGCTAATGTGAAGCATCTACTGTCTCTTTTAATTTCAAAAAACATCATCTTGACAACTAGACATAGCTTAATGACAACTCTAATTGACAACATCAACTGTTGGAGTGGACAAGAAGCAGACAAAACATCTTGGCTTTTTGGTGTTTAGATTATACTAAGGCTCGTCTTCACCATCTCCGTTCAAACTGAGTTCATTAAAACTTACTTCGAATTGACTATTCACACTTGAGCAATGGATCTAACACTATTTCTGAAGTCAAGTGAGAAATAGTTTAAACGTAGGAAGATAGTGTTTGAGGGCCTTGGTTGTATAGGGGTCGACCACAAGTGTCAAGTCGACTTGATCAAGTAGATGATTTGCCTGCAATAAATCCTACTTGATTCAATAGTAAATGTTGGTCCACACGTTGATAAGTCGATCGACTATCGACTGACACATTGAACTATTCAAATACACCTCTACTTTATCAAATACTGGATTTCAAAAAAACAAATATAAGATTTGATAAATATTATAGTCTGGTCAAGCAAAGAAGACATCCTGGCAAGATGAGAAAATGACTTCAGCTCGTCAATATTGGCTCAACCATTATTAATTTGCTCTACAAGTTGAGACCAAATTTATAATTGAACCAATATTGACCGAGCTGGAGTCATTTCCCCCATCTTGCTAGAATGTCTTCTTTACTCGACCAAACTATAATAGATTATACTTGAATAGTGTAGTCGACCCCAAAGGAAAAGGTTGCATGTGCAAAAAAGAAATTGAATACATTGAAAATATTTGAGTTCATTTTGAGAAGGTACTCACAAGGCATTTGAGGTAGACTCATGACAAGAGACTGTCTCAAATCGAGAGCAGCATCGGATGAGTTTTGTAAAGATGAAATCTGTCCTTTTCCACCGTCTGATGGTAATGAGTCAGGGGGACCATGAACTTGCGGAAGCCGGGGTGAACCAGCAAGTCGAGCTGGATCTTCCAAAAGTATCGAAGTTTCCCTAAAAAACCAGTGGAAATAGTTAGTAACAGGCACACTGAATGCAAAATGTAAATTAAATTAATTAAATTCCAAATTTTTTTTCATAGGATGGCAAAAAGTTCAAATGAATTTCATCCTTTGAAATGACACTACTTAGTTGAATTTTTTTGACGTTGGAATATTGAATATTATCAACAAAATTAGGTTTAATTATCTTCCTGCCAAATTTATTTCTAGGAAATGATACATTCAAAGCTTGAGAAACTTTTTTGGTTGATACTCAATTACCAATTGCAAATAAACCAGTATCGTAGATTCTTTTGTTTTGAGAAATTTTCAACAACAAAAACTTGTGTCTAATTGTTTCAATGAATCTTTTGCACAAACACAAAATTCCAATCTTATTATTCATTACATAGTTTATAATATCAATACAAATTAAACCTGAAAAATATAATACATCTTTCACATAACTATCTCAATCCCTTGTTCTTTCTGTTTGGTTTTCCCAGCAGTCACATAGGCTACCAGATAAGATTTGATAAAGTATAATTAAGTGATTCGCGACCGGTTGAAGAAACATTATTAATCTGTGTTGCAATCGCGTGTTAATCTGTGTTCTACAATGAAAACGCAATTCTTACGATCGATGGAGTTTTGATAGACCTATGTTGTTTTTTATAATTAATTCATCAACGAACTACTTTGGCAGAACAATGTTTAATTTTCGAAACAAGACCAACGTTCATAACGAGTTGAAGATTAAATAAAAATCAAATGATCTTTGGCATTGTGAGAAATTCCGATTCATTTAACCCTAAAACTAAATCGACCGATTAGCTTAGATATGGTAACTTCTCTAGAGGTTAAACAACTTTGACCTCTGATTTTAATTGATTACTAATGCTATCCGTTTATCGCATGACCCGAAAGAAATTGACGAGCAATATGTTTGTTTGTTTGGTGATTTATTCATTACTGATTTTGAATTTTCTACTTGACCCTTAACCTTGATAGGAAATGGCCATTGGCAAGCTAGACTGATAAAATTCATCTTTCTAAAAAAGCGAAGATCTAATTCCGTCTCATTTGAAGCTATCCTGTTTTCTATCAATGAGTTTCTTGCTTCCTAACTACGTGTGTAGCAAATATTTAATAATACGCAGAAATCAAAATAAACCAATACACAACAAAAACAACCATAAGATAAGATATCCATTCCACACCTCTTGCAAGAAAACTTAAGAGCAAAGGAAATAAACGATA
This sequence comes from Sogatella furcifera, assembly GCA_017141385.1. Lineage (NCBI taxonomy): Eukaryota > Metazoa > Arthropoda > Insecta > Hemiptera > Delphacidae > Sogatella > Sogatella furcifera. The sequence continues at coordinate 25,285,719 of CM029560.1, forward strand.
CACCGGAGTATACAAGGACTTTACATGTTAGTTTTGACAACGGAAAAGCATAAGAAAATTAACCGTCAGTAGTAATTAAACCGAAGACCATCGAACGAAAATATGGCGCTCTACGATTCCGTCAAGTCAGTACAAGTGGGATGGCTGGAGAATGCATAGTATAATTTGGATTAGCTGGGCAGCTGTGACCTAGATAATACAAATGGTTTTGTGGAGGACGATAACATTGAAAGTCATCAAAGTATTTATGTTTGTTTTTATTAAATTTAACCTTCTAATGTTCACAATCATCAATAATTTTCTTACTCAGTCTATGAAGTTATTCTATTTCAAATTTCAATAGTGTTCGATCATTAGATATCTTGCGTACAGACACATTGACAATTTTTAAAGAACGACTCGTCAATCGAGTCCTCAATAATGCTGTACTGTCTCACTATCCTCGATTGTACATACATTGGGCCTTGTTTAAATTTAAGGGCCACTAAATTTAATGACTTCTCCTACCTCTTTCAAATTCATTTGCAATACAGAAACATACGACCGACAACTCTAGGCCTTGCATAATCATTAACCTATGTTTATGATTCAGCAGCGCATACCTTACACGGTTAGTAAGTACCAATCAGAATACCAATAGAATCATCCAACACAGCACGGAACATAATTCAGAAGATTCTGAAATACGACTGTTAAAAACATCCCCTAACATTACAAACGTTATTTTGTAATGCAAACCAAACTCACTAATCAAATTTGACTAGACCTTTTGAAAGAAGAATGAGTCTTGGTTTGTTCTAGCACCAAACTGGAGGAATGTGAAACAGACTTCCAAAGAATCTCGGTGATCACTGCTTGGGGTTAATCTAGGCTGATTCATCGGTTTTACTGAACCTAAAATTTCACGGTTCACGAGAAGCGTTTCCTCGGGGGGCATCGCGTCTAAACTTTTACTCTCAACTCGACGGAACAGAGTTCTCTTTGAAATTGTCAGTCTATACGCAAGATACGCAACAAACGGAAAATCTTACAGTTTTGAAACAATATTTTTCGTTGACTGAATAAGAAGTCCATTGGTTTTGAACATTGTCAATTCAATTTGGCAAAAGTTTAAAAGCAAGAAATAAGTGTTTCAATGTAATCGTACTACACGATTTCTTTGTTATAATCTAGGTCACAGCAGGTCGAGATTTGAATAAGCTTGTGTCTCCTGCTTCCTCTGAGTTGCTTTAGTCGAGTGGGTTATGCAACCGCTTTTACGCTCCAGACCCGGGTTCAAACCCTCCGCTCATTCAAATTTTTCCAACTTCTTTTCTTTGTTGTAAACTATAATGTCGAGTTATTTGATAATCCGTTATATCAGTTTATCAATTAATTCAACTCACTCTGAGTACAAGGATGAATAAGAAAAAGAGAACACTGCTCATTAAGGCAAAACTGCACCCTTAAGCCTGCTGTAGACGGGGTAAGTAGTGGCGGCCAATTGAACAGCTGTAGCCAATCAAAGCTTCTGTCATGTCCTTGAGTTGAACAACAAGAGCTGTGATTGGCTGATATAGGCCGAACAATACAGCTGTTCAACTGGCCGCTACTACTTAACCCGTCTACAACAGGCTTAAGGATAATTACACGCTAGATAAAACGACAAAGAATAAAGTACTACTCTCAAACAAGTGAGGCAGGTTTATAATTGTTTACTCCTCCTTTCTTCAATTATGAAAAAAATTCTCATCACGCAAGTTTTACAATTTTAGATTAAGTTTTTGGATCTCATTCTTAGATAGATGAATGAATTTATTTTGCACAATGTTTTGTGAACGAAGTTGAGACATGCCAACCCATTCAACCCACTTAGGTGAGACGACAGAGGAAACGAGACAATTTGAAACTTTCATAGATTCAGTGTGCGTCACGCAGGGTGGGTGAAATGTTTAGAAACGGCTTAATATTTTATGTTTCTTCAAATTACATCATTATATGGAATAAAATATGTTTTGGACATTAGTCTGAGTTTCAAACCAATAAGTCTATAAATTACTGTCAATTGAATAAATAAATATTGAGCATTTTCAATTTTTTCACCCACCCTTTATACTATTTCATCTAATGTGAAAAGACCCTTAATGAAATTTCAACATGATATCAAAAGGTGTTTACAATTAATAAAACCATGTGTATTTGTGTATAGTCTGTCCAAGCAAAGAAGACATTCTGGCAAGATGGGTAGATGACTACAGTTAAGTCAATATTAGTTCAAAAATTATAAATTTTGTCTCAAATTGTAGGAAACATTCTGGCCTACCATTTAAGACCATTTAAGTCATTCTCCCATTTTACCAGAATGTCTTCTTTGCTTGGACAGACTATATTTCATCTAATGTGAAAAGATCCTTAATGAAATTTCAACATGAAATCAAAGTGTTTACAATTATTGATAAAACCATGTGTACTATTTCATCTAAAAAAAAAACACCCTTAATGAAACTTCAGTATGATGTCAAAAAGTGTATACAATTAATATTAAATTGTTGTATGAAAACACTCACCGGGAAGGGGTTGGCTCCGTATTCAAGCCCAAGACCTGTGCGGCATACTCTCCTTGTAGGCCCATCTCAGCCCCGGTATAAGGTCCGTTGTCACATCGTTTCAGCCAATAGAGTCTCCGGCTGTGAGGTGTACCATCTCGCTGATATCTATCCCACTGCTGCGAGAGCAGAGAATGGCAAAGGAAGCAAGCACGAACAACAGGCTCTTGTCTCGACTGGCGGTAACCGGCGGGAGGCTCATGGGTCTCGAGAAAGGGGAAAAACGCTTCGGCCGGGTTTTGGGAGCTGGGTTTGATGCGTAATAGGAACTGGTCTGGATGCCCGGTGCTCCCACACACAAAGCATATGTTATCACAACGATTCCTACTATCATCCTGTGGCATCGATTCACGTTTGATGTACATATTACCGCCACTTTGCCTGCCACTGTCCATATCCGGCTGGCAAATTTTATTGTGTGCGACAACGCCGTCCTCTGAAAATCATCCCCGGTCACGATTCAACCCCTTGGATTATTGAAGCTGAACCGACGAAAATGCAGTAAAGTTTCCATGTTTAAGTCTGCAACAAAGAAAAATCAAGGTTAAATTAACTTAGCGATTTCACCTAAACCCACACTCACTTCACGGGGTATAAAACAATAATAATAAAAAGTAATTTATTGTCGAGATTTTCATGGACATATTAACTAAGAATTGAAGTTTGTTAAGTTGATATTATTGAAAATAAAAGTGGAATTGTGACAACAATAAAGATTTTCTTTCATTATAAATCACAGTTTCAACTTATTTTTAAAATATTAATTGCTTCAATATATCCTTTTTCTTGGGGCTAATGCATCAATGTTTCCTGTTCTAACTAAACTAATTTAAAAAGGGTACTGTGATCATTATTTTAAACAGAAAACATTTCAATTGCTTGTATGGAACTACATGATAAAATAAAACACTGAAAGAGGTTGTCAATAATTCCTCTTATTTTTGTAAAAACAAGTAAGTGGACAACCTATCACAGTGTTTTATATTGATGATCAGGTTTTCACTTGATAGCTATTTCAATGTGACACATGAATTGATGTTTGAAAAAATATTAGTGGAATAGACGATCCCTCTAAGTGTATTATTTTAATGAACAGTTTTCACTCAGCCACTTCAATGTGTGTATGGACGCATAAAAAGCGGTCATTTTACACACAAATATGCCCTAATAATTCTCACAAATAAGTTTGATTTAACCTACACATCGTCTATAAAGAATATTGTCCAAATTATTCTACATTTGAAATTGTACATGCATTTTGTTTTTTAAAAACTTAGAATAATGTAGTTATTGAACAGGAAAAAACTATTATAAGAACAATTTCTCAATGCAGTACCTGCTGTTCATGTACTTTATATTTCTATAAGATAATACACAGAACACAGATGATTGTAAATTATTTTCAATCGAAACACTAGGCCTATAGTTCATCATATGACTTATATATGTTGTGAAATAATAATTCTTCATATTTATGTTGTGAAGGGAATCAATGTTAACATCATAATTGAAAGTACTGTAGATTATTCACCATTGACAAATTAATATTAATCAGTTTTCTTGAGCATGCCGGTAATTAGCTTTTTGCTAATTGCACTGTTTACGCGCCTATACAAAGCCAAGGGGAATTCCACTTATCGTTTAGTGGGATATTGACTATCAGAGAGTGACTTTACTTAAAATTAGATTGAGATAATTGGATTCATTCAAATTTAAGGAACAGCTCGGAGAAAGAGACACATGCTCCAGAATCTCCAGTACATTAGAGGAGATGACTGAATTGGACTACAAACAGAAAATTGAAATCTTTCGCACGGAAAATTAAAATCTTATATTTGCGAATGATGCTTCTCTTCTTTCATCGGGTGCAGAGCTTGAGCGGGTATTGGAGGCATCTGCGGAGCATCTTCGGTTCTCCACAACATGTTTCCTGGCTAATTTATTCCAGCTGAATGAGGACAAAACCCAAAGAATCATCTGCAGCATGTCGCGGGAAATTTGTGACCCTCAGGATCCTGTGAAGCTGCTGGGTTTTGTCTTGGACTACAACCTCAGCTAGAACAGTCACATACAGAGGTAACCAGCCGGCTCTCCCGCATTTGCTTCCTGTTGCTCAAGATGAGGGGTCTGGTGACTGAGAGGTATCTGGTGATGAAGTACCATGCTCTTTGCCATAGCCACATCACTTATGGTTTGCTCCTGTGGGGTCATTCGGCAGGGCTACTGGTGTCCAAAGGCTTCAAAAGAGGGCTGTTGGAATTATATCAGGCAGCGACCATCTTGCCCACTGTAAGTCCATATTTGCCCGCCTTGGTGTGATGACGGTCATTAGCCACTACACTCTCCTGTGCTTGGTCCATGTGAACCAGCAAACTCTGGATGCCAGTGGTGACATCCACGCCATTAGCACTAGGCATCGTGAGCTGTTAGATATCCCCAGGAGACGCCTCCAACGATCGCAGGAGGCTGCTTACAGGATTTCAGCTCTGAAATCCTTTGATAAGCTGCCTGCTGCAGTTGCATGAGGCCGCATTCAATAAAACCGTGAGGGAACTACTGTGTGGCAAAGCTTATCACAGTGTCCATGGTTTCATGGAGGATAATTTCAATATTAATTAAATATGGTTATTGTCGGAACCACTACAATCTTGGAAATTACGGTTTTTTGTATTTGATATGACGCTACCGATCCCACAAAAGTGGGTAATGGATGAAGCAGAAGGTAAAGGCAAGTTAAAATATTAAAGCACATTCGCCATTACTAGCACAGACTAGTATCCGCATAACCTCTAAGCACAAGATGTACTCTTTCTATGGCATTAGTAATTTAATTGACAAAAATATTTGAAATTGCGTTGAAAAACTCGGAATGGTGGATACTAAAAGTGTGTAGATTGATAGGTTAGGTCTCCTAATTGATTATAGTCTTCTGTTCTCAAATAACATAACTTAAATGCCATAGTTTGTCAACAATGCGGATGGTAAACAATATTTGATTTCATACAAATGCAATATAGAGAATTTAAAACATACAGAACAAAATAATACGGAATAAATAGAGCACAAACCATTAACACTTACACAAATATGTTGAACATCAGTGTTGATCCCATGATTGATAGATCATCTATATACATCATTATCCATTATTCTGATCAGTCGAAACCACATGAAACTCCAAACTCACTTCCAATAGATAAAACAGATGTTCATCAGTAGAAAAATAACTTTTATTACGTAAGGTTCACAAGAGGTAACTCAACTCTGGTAACCATAAAATACAGCATAATTGCTTCAGAGAATATTCATGCTGTTACAAAGATTTGATATTCAAATATACACAAAATAATAGTTTTCAAATGACACTTATCATGTACAGTGTGATATTAGTAGATGAACAACTAAGCATAGGCCTAGAAGACTTCATTGTCATGTTTACAAATATGTACAATAGTTGAACCTTACAAATATTAAAAACGCATTCTTACAAGAATAATCAGGTGATCGCACCTATCGAAGCCAAATTTAAAAGTCGTCCAAATCACTTCCCGAAATTTACTTCACGAAAATTCACTACCCCCGTACCCCTACTTAAAACAAACAACCCATCACAATCGGAAATTGAGTACCGCTGCCATCATAATGGTCGATGCTCTGTTCTGATCGAAGTCGTCAAGTGTTTGTTTACTTTATGATCATGTGTGCCTAGGATTATTCATAAATCATGAATATTTTATCAAATGTTCAGTCCTTGAGAAGTGCAATCTATCGATTCATAATAAATTGTTGATTTTTGTATATTAATATAATATGCTTTATTTGACCTGAACATTCAAGTTCGAGTTGGGACGGCGACATTCTGTACCTCCGACATTTTGTACCAACGACAGCCTGTGATACTTTTAGTCAAAAAATGGTACAGATTGTCGTTTGACGCAGCCGACAGATTGTACCATTTGGTACAGAATGTCGTTAGCACACATTGTCGGATCGTGCAGAAATATAGAAAATGGAACAGAATGTCGTTGCACGCAAACGACATATTGTGATAGCTTAGGAATGTGGTACAATCTGTCGTTGGTACATTTTGTCGGATAGAGTAGGAATTTAAAGTAGGAGTATCATCCCTTCAAGTTTGCGTCACGACTTTTTTTCTAACGTTGGTAATACAATTTTAATCCGCGCGAAAACTCGATCGCAGGGTTGTTCCAAAGGGTTGGGTAAATTCACTATTGAGTTCTATTGATGGCGGACTGTGGCACGAAACAGCCAGTTGCCTGACCTGGCCTGCCAAGCTGCAATAGCCAAAACATAATTTCGCTTTTTCACAAAAACACGCAGTTATCTAAATAGCGAGTCACCTCCCTAGCGACAGTTCGGTGTTTTAGGCTCGGTGCACATATGCAATAGCGGCTCAGCTTGACGGCAGCGGGGGCTCTCAGAAACCCCGTCAGCGGTTTGGCAGTACTAACTTGATTGGAACGTTTCTTTTGGAGCAGCAACTGAATTTCTGAGTTTCTGAATTCAGAACCTCTGATTATAAGACCGGTGCATTCTCGATTATTACACCTATGAGTCACCCAAGTTGAAATTGGCACTTTGATGTTTGATTCAATCAATCTACAAAGCAAACATTTCTACTTGAAACTATTATTTTATAAACAATACTAGAACTTAGATAGAAAATAAATTGAATTCTCATTTAATAAAAGGGAGAAAATAAGTAGACTGCTGTTATAAAACGACTTTTATAATAAAAAAAATTCTAAATTATTATTATTATTTCTGAACTCATGTAGGAAATATTACTAATTCGGGGGGCGCTGATTCCAAATCTGAAATCAAAATCCTTCTACTGCCATTTTTTTAGATTTAAATTTCTGTAAAGATCATTTATCCATTGGACCCGCTAGAGACTCGCAATCAATAGCCGCTGAACTGTGCATTGAACAAACTAGCGCTGAATCTTGATTTTTTTTTAATCCAGCAGTGACCAAGCTAGGCTGCTATCGCATGTGTGCACCGAGCCTTAGGCTAAATATCAAGTTTGTCGAAATAGTGAGTTGCCCTGTCCCGGTCCAAGACCAACTATATCAGGAAGACCACAGCACTGGTATCAAAAACCAACAAAATGGCCGCCATGACATAGTATTTCAATAACCATCTATCAATTCTCAGACCTTCGTGTACAAAACAAGATGGCGGCAATATGGGCCTAGCCAAGCGTAATAGCAATAGTTCAACTTGCTATTCTTTAGAAGTAATAAGACAGAAATAGAATATTTTTTATTGTTAAACATTATGATAGTATTACAATATAATAAATATGCAATACAAAATTAAAAATCATTACAATATGATCAATTTCAAACTAGAATCTGACTTATTATTCTATGTGAAAAATAGAAATTCAAGACACTCAAATTCCAATCAGTTTCCCCTAACATGTTTTCACTTCACTTGCTGCTCATTTAAACTATCTTCTATCTCTGAAAATTCCCCCTAATATTTCCAGTTGCTTTTTTGATTTGGTTTTTTCTTCCGGTTAGCAAGTTTGAGAAATCTTATTGGCTTCTTTACACTCCAGTATCCATCCAAAAAATGAAATTTTCACTCAAGACGTGTTTTTAGAGTGTTCTTTAAGCTTTGAGTTGTGTATTTTTACCATTACACTTCACATATCTTGGATAAAAAACTGAAATTATTCACTCTACCTCACCCTCTCAGAGGTATTGGTATGGCCTAGGCCTACCAGTTTGTACAGTCACAAATTAGTCCCTGTTTGTAACCTTATCATTAATAATTTTGGAGCTAACTGTTACACAAGGGAGATCACTGAGGTCACTTTTACTTTGTCTTTAACTTTTATAAAAAGGAAATTGTCTATTTCAACAATATAAATAGAAACAAATCCAAATTCCTCATGGCAATGCTATTTGAAAAACAGAGATAGTGATATTGTTGCACTAATTTATGGAATTATCCTTATCTCTTTGTGAACGCATTTTTAACAAAACATGCACAGATTGGGGGTCCTTCCTTTCTTTGGAATTTTGGCTGGTTGGGAAAAATTAAGGGAAATGCATCACTTCCTAATTTTGGTTTTTCTCTTGTCACTCCTATTAGTTCATTTGCTATGACAAGAAAAACTTCTTCCTCAATAATAAAATGGTCTTCAAAATTATTAATACAAACTATCAAACTGTCTTTCACTTCAAAATTTTGATGAAAACCTTTCTAACCAATATGTCCAATTGTTCATTGAGAGTTTGTTATCAGGTAAAGTAAAAATATAAATATGATTTTAATTATCAAAGTTGGATATTCACAATCATGAACACAACACAGACAACCCATTTATAATAAACTATATTACATTTTCAAGAAATTATGCCACATTATTTTAACATAAAACAAGACAAACCGCAAGTGTAATCCATTGTCAACTTTGTAAACATTCAGTAGGTCTACCTATCAAATGTACCAAAAATTATTTTTATAATAAAACATATGATTTTTCTTGTCAACATAACCAAAATGCAATGAAATCATCAATTTGGAATAGGGCAATCACTTCCACCATTTTTCATACAATCAATAGTTACATTAAGGTCTGAGAATTGATAGATGGTTATGGTATTTCCTATGCCTATCCCCTCTATCAGGCGGCCACCAAGTGATCGACAAACCAAAAGGTCAATACAAAACAGCGGTGACAAACCAAAAGGGTGACACAACACAGCGTCAACAAATCACGTGACTTTAGCTTAAGCAAAGCTTTGTGGTGGGGATAACCAATAAAGCTTGGAACCAAAATGGCGACAAACCAAAAGGGCGACTTGACACAGTGGCGACAAACCACTTGACCTTTTCCACCAATGCCTATCCATATCTATATCTTTCATAGATATAGTGAATTTCAAGATTAGCTTTTCCTCTAAAGACATCATTTGACATGAAAAGCTATTTGTATTACACTGGTTCTACTCGGTAATATTTTATCATTATTATGAAAATACTAGATTCAATTTTGATCACTCTTCATATGATAATAAAAATAATACCATGTATTCATACATGGCCTTACATTTGATATGGATAGGCATGGGAAATACAATGCCATGACACCACCATTTTGTGGGTTTTTGATACCTATGTTCGGGTCTGAATCATCTAGTAGGTCTTGCCAATACTGAGGGTATCAAAAGATAATGATCAATTTAAGGTTGAGTAGACATAGAAATTAATTTTTTTTTAACATGAGCCAAGGTTGATATTTCCTGCCCTTTTTTTATTTAAATCATTCAACCTTGAAGAATGTTATAAACTTCACAGTTCCACCATTCTTTCAGTGAAAGTGGCAAATTTTTAAAGTTATCTACCTTTGCTTCATTATGCTTTATTTGTTTGTTTGTCAATGGTTCATCAGCTGGTTCAGTAATAAATTAAGCATCTCCAATCCTTGACCGGCCGGTGCCAGACAGATCTTGTAAATGTTTAAAAAGTGTTCAACACCCTGAGTGTTGTGGTGGTGCAGCTGTCCTCTCTTCTGGTGAATGCGGATTTGGATAACCCCAGGTGCACACCAACACAATTTTGTTGCGAAGGTTTGTTGCAGTGTGAATTCAATTCTGAGAACTTGCTGGATGGAAATTTAAAACCATTGTGGTGTATGAGCTAGCACAGACCAATACGTTGAGAAATATTTGGTTTGCAAATACTTGCAGCAAATGCTGCATGCAGCATTCATCGCGCCTTTTGCATGCGAATATTGTGGCTTGTTTAGGAACTATAACTCTAATTTTCGTCTGCAAGTAAACAGACATTACCAAAAAGGAAGAAAGTCAACTCTTGGCACTTTGGAAATCAACACTGAGCAATTGTTAGAGATTATTTTCAAATACCAAATATGATGATTTGTTATTATACCATATTATGTATGATTTAAATCACAAAGATTACAAGAAGATCAGAGAAAAATACAAGATTTGGTGTGATATTGGAAAAGCTGTCCATGTTCCAGGTAAGTTTCAGTTTACTTTAATGGGCTAATTGAGCTTTTGAGCAGTTATTAGGCACCTTACTAGTAGGTTATATCATAACTCAGGATATTATTATTGTATTACAGCATCATTATTATATTTAATTTCAGTATCTCTTCTACCTTACTATCAAAACATTAGGTTGGTTAGGTTAAATACTCCCGCGCTCTAAGTTACAATTATTTTGCTTCAGTGTGCGTGCCCCAGCATTACAAATATTTTGCACCAAAACCTTTGTCTCGAAATTGGAGTCCAAATTCTTGGAATCACTGCAACAAATACACGACGGATTGGTCTGTGCAAGGCTTAATCCGGATAGAGCAGCAGCGAGCTTTACATGTACTGACTATAGATAGACTATCAGCACTCGCAAACATTTGAAAATTTGCCGGCAGTGCTCCAGTTAATGCAATGATGTGATGATGCGGGGTACTTCCTTCTGCAGGAGGAGAATTCTTTCACAGCTCCCTGCATGGCCCCATAGCACTAATCCATAGTTTATGTGACTATGGAACAGCCCATGATAAGCTGAAACCAAGTAGTTGGTGGGCACATGCTTCTTTGGTTTCTGCAACAAAAATGTCACCCTGGCTAGGCGATTACAATCAAGTATCAAGTAAGTAAGTAAGTTACACCTTACACAGCATGCTAATAATATTATGTTGCTCCCATAACAGAGTGGGATCCATCATAAAGCCTAAAAGTTTAACCTCCTCCTGACTACAAGTCTGCAGACCATGTCTCAAGGTGCACACCAGGTTCTGTGTTTCCCCTTGTTCAAGCACAGTTTATCTGATTTGAACCACTGGCTAGCCTTCTCCACAAGTAGATTTAACTGAGCAACAGCAGTTTGGGGGTCTTTATCCTGGGCTAATAAAGTGGTGTCATCAGCAAACAATAAAGCCCTTCCATGTACCCTGAAGTTGTTGATGAACACAAGGAAGAGCAGAGGACCAAGAATCGACCCTGCGGTACCCCATACTCCATAGATCACTTCCCTCAACTACAATTCAGCACCATTCACTGATGTGACCTGCCTTCTGCTGGAGAGGTAATCCCTCATTGTCCTCAGGGGTACTCCACTTATTCCATAGCTTCTCATCTTACCCAGCAGGATGTCATGTGAGACACAGTTGAACGCTTTGGTTAAATTGGTTGCCAGTTTCATATTCACTCTACTACATACAGGCCTATACAGTCCGCCCAAGCAAAGCTCTAGGCAAGTAGTACACTTTTTGTACACTGGGCACGCTGCCCGCGTTTCGTAGCTTCCCTATGTATCGCAACAAAAATCCAGAACTTGGTATCGATATTAATTTAGTATATCGATAAGTAGTATCGTATCGGAATTGATATCGAGTATTGGAACAGCTCGACCGGAGGGGTGGCTACTGTAACGGCGACAAACCAAAAGGTCGACACGACACAGCGTCGTCAAACCAAAAGGTCGACACGACACAGCGTCGACAAACCACGTGACTTTAGCTTAAGCGAAGCTTTGTGGAGGGGATAACCGAAAAAGCTTGAAACCAAAACGGCGACAAACTAAAAGGGCGACACGACACAGCGTCGACAAACCACGTGACCTTTTACCACGTGGTAAATCACGTAACATTCTTTTACCAATATACCAAATTGAAGCAAGAAGAATGATATATTATTCATTATTCATTTGCGATTTATTGATTGAGATGAATCAATTTCATTCCATTACATATTTTTTGAGGTTATTAATGAGATAGATTCTGGAGGGTTGCCTCAATTATTATTCAAGAACTTGTTGTGTTGAGTCAATTAATTAATTAACTGTTGGTAGGCTAACAGATTCAAAAAATAACCGCCAATTTTGAACTCCAATTCCAAGATGCTTTCCAAGATATTCTAACAATAATTATTGATTAGTTTACGTGGATCTGGATAATATAGAATTGATTTTCAGTTATATTAGCAAATGGAGTTCTAAATTGATCAAATCTTGAAGCAAAATTCATTATTTGATTATTCAGGCTACTCAGTACTTTAACAAATCAATAGTCCTATTGTTTGATGTTGAATTTATTCTCAAAATGTTAGAAAGGTAGTGGAACATAAATATGGTATATTAACAGCAACATTATATTCTTTTTGAGTGATATAATAATGTAGTTTATGTGTTTCAATTCACTCCCTACATGATAGGCAGCATTCAATTAAGAAGGGTAGGCTAAACAAGCAATGAAAGACTACAAGAACAATAAAATTTTGGCACAGAAGATCTGGAACTATTGAGTACCATAGGTCTATTATAAATGATCATCAATGAAATACCTTCTTCTTGTATCATAATTATTCAAGCACTTTCTAAATTGATTGTCCAATTTGGTACAGATCATATTTTTTAGCCTATTATATTATACCAGTAGGTCTATAAGGGCCGGTTTTTCCAAATATATTTAGCTGAAATTTTAGTTTAAAGTATCAGCTGTCAGTGTATGGTCACTTTTATTAACTTGCGTTCCAATTGAGCCAGCTGATGGTTCAATCCAAAATTCAGATTAACTTTTCTGGAGAAACCGGCCCTAAGTTACCTATTATGGTAGGTACCTATGAGTTAATTATTATGTAAATTAAGTTATCTTGTTTGATGCATCATTTTGAAAATAAATATCAAGACCTTTCATGGCAATCATAGTAAGCAGAATTTAATTTTCTGGTGCAATAACTATATCAATATTAAAATTACAAAATATAAGTTATATAGCTTAATATAAATTTTTGGAATAATTATTTAGTGTATTAAATATGAATTGCTACCATAATCCATACACTGATATTAAGTTTTTTTCAATAAATTGTTTGAGGATTAATGGAAAGTTATCAAATGAATCTTACTTTGTATGGGTTTCCAAACTTTTAAAAGATTATCCTCCCTTGCCACTACCACTATGTCAAAAACTTAAAGCAATTTTAATTATTATTCAATGTTAAATAGGCCTTCTCGTTTCTTCTTTTATTATAAAGGAAGTAAAATGTTTACTTCCTCAATTAATGTTTATTAAAAATATATATTGGAGCAAGTATGAATAATTCACAGTGTATGGCATCCATAATTGTCTCAAAGGAAAATAAAATAAATAAAACTATCAATAATAAGGAGTTTATATCATTCTCAATATGAATAAAAAAACTCACCTTATTGGTATGATACATTACCAGCTTTTCTTCACCAATGTTTTCCATAGGCCTACCAATATAATATCAATTCAATCGGATAAGTTACCGGTACTTTTTCATTTTATACCAGTTTTGCTGTTTCCTATTATTGGATATATCAAACTTGGCCAATTCTAATATCTTTAAATTTTCGAGTTGATAAGAAATAATCTCTTGAGAATGGAAATGTTTTGAAAAACATACAGGCTTATTGGATTATATAGCTAAAAAAAACTATTCTTTTCCCATACAATCTACAATTAATTAATTTTCTGTTAAATAAGCTACCATTTAAAATAGAAAGTAGCAGGTAATCTACTTTACTTGCCACATCACTCTTTTTCATATATTGCCAGTATAACAGCCTATAAATAAACCATTTACTAATTACATAAAAATCTTTTTTTTGAGAAAATATTTGTAAATATCATCTTTATTTGAAAAAAAAATTGAATTTGTTGAATGATCAACTCCATATTGAACTACAATGATGAAATAAAATTTAAAATAATTATTAGGTAGTTGAGTAGGTACCTACTATAACTTAAATGAACACACACATCCAAATTCATGAAAATCTCATTGATTTCACTATTGTAAAATGACGTCATTCTCATTCATCGGTTATGTTAAATGACATCATATTTTACAGCAGTTAGACCTAGTTTTGATTTTCACGCAACTTTTGCCACCAAAGTTTAAAAAATTCCAGCTCAATCAGTTTACTGGCTGCAAAAGGTGATAGTACCTAAGAACCACAAGATCAGATTTAAGCACTGGCGGCTAGTGCTCACGAAATAGGTGAAGTGCCCGTATCTTTTACTGTACAGCACTTCACCTGTTTCGTGGGCACAAACCGCCAGTGGATTTAAGCCTACACAGCTTAAAGCATATGTTGATACCTGGCCATTAAATTGGAAGAATCAGGCGAGGTTTTTAAAAGAGTTGAATTAATAATTTCTGAGATTTTTTGCACCTATATTGTCAGAGTGCTCTAGAGAAAAAGACCGTAAATATTGTTTTCACAGAGAGTTGTGGAAAGATAATAATCTGAATTGGCACTCAGATATCATAAACCAGCTGTCGGACACAGATGAGAAGAGCGCTGAAGGAACATCCTCTTTTGTATCGAGGACTCCTTCCCTATCTGACGTCCTCATCCCCTCCTCCTTCCTTCAATCAGGAAAGGAGATGAGCATGTAAGTAACACAGATCGTTCTCTAGTTAAAATGAGATCAACCGGGATACTCTTCCATCTCTGAACACAGGTTCTTATTTAACTTATTATCCCACCAATCTCCTCCTCCCGGTAAACCTCGTGGTTTTTCTTGTGGTAGGCTACGGTACCGCTATACATGTTCCATTTGTCCCAGTACCACTCTCATATGGTATAGCACTATCGCCAAAAGGTTGGGCGGTTTCCTAACTGCTGTAGCCTACTAACAGTTGATGTAAAGCATCTACTATCGCTTTTGTAACGGCTGGGCCGAGTTATACTATTTTTTTAATATTGACTAAATTTTTCTGTATCTGACTGTAACAAAATCCTGATCGGTTGGGAGCTTGGTTGTGGATACGTTCATTCAAATGCCTAATTATTATGATTTATTATTTTGAAAAGTATTTTAGCAACTAAGTATTTTAGCAGCTACGAGCCAGGAACCTCAGCAATGAAAAATCTTTAGAATGATTGATTGAATTGTTTATTGAACTCTTGATAAATTCTTTTAATATTTAGAAAAAAACAGTCAATTGAAATCATGTTACTTATCATACTTTTGCAAAGAAAAACAACTTTCAGAGAAAAAACGACTCAGACAAATCAGATATTTCTCAAAAATTAAAACTTCAAATTATTATCCTAACTCTTGGAAAACATTACTAACCTGCTACTTATTGTTAAGGCCTCGGTCAAAGTTCTACTAATTATATTTAAAATTGAGCTAGAGAAAAAAAACAACAAATGTTTAGCACTCATCAAAATTATGATTAAAACACACGATACACAACGAATATTCACAGACACTTTCATACTTTACTTTGACTCTCAAACTGAAAAGAACTAAACCCCCAATTTCACTTCCAACAACTTTAAAACATTGATTTGAATAAGAACAAAAGATAAAATTACTTTGAAGCAAATCACAATGTATACCGAACATAGAAATCTTGCCAACTTTGCGCCTCTGAAGGGAAACCCCCCCCCCCCTTCAGAGAGCCGAGGCCTGTTAACTCTACATATTGATGTTTACCGCTCCGTGTTTCAAATCGAACTCTTCAATTAGCACTGGAAATCATTCCCC
The DNA here is from genome assembly GCA_017141385.1 of Sogatella furcifera. Classification (NCBI taxonomy): domain Eukaryota; kingdom Metazoa; phylum Arthropoda; class Insecta; order Hemiptera; family Delphacidae; genus Sogatella; species Sogatella furcifera. The sequence continues at coordinate 25,301,841 of CM029560.1, forward strand.
CTCCGACCACTCTACGCGTGGAGTCAGGACTAATTCCCAGCGAAAATTCCAAGGGTCATTCTCCTATTGGTACACTTCCAAATAAGGTAGCATTTTTGTTACAAAATTGAAACCAGTACTTGGGAATGCACCAACAACAATAATTTCGACAACTAATAAGCTTCAGCAAGTTAGCAATTTTGTATTCAACGTTACCAATTCTAATCCAAACCAAAGTTCATGTAAAAATTCTGCTTAAATCTAAAAGTTCATCAACCTGAAAAATAATTTATTACATGCACACAAAAATAAAACTTCAATAATACAACAGCTCAATTTTCACCATATTACACTTTTAATTGGAAAAAAACATCATGTATGCTTGCCTAGCTGAAGCACACCTCTAATTGACAACATCAGCTGTTAAAGCGCAGAAGGAGCAGACGAAACAGCCCAACGTTTTGGCATGAACTATAATTCCCTTGGATTGGTTACTCTCTCAGTAAGGCTAGGAACACACGGTCCGGCGAAAATTATTTTCAGAACACACGACAAGACGCCGTCCGGCGATTTCGCCTTCCGGCGGCAATTATTTTCTATTGGGGATGAATATTTCCTTCTTGGAGGACAGTCGTTGTTTTGAAATGGCACTGTCCAGACGTAAAAAATTGGCTGTGCTATCTCTGCTCCACCACAGGAGAAAGAAGAAACTCAACTGTAGTCTCTGGGTTCATCCAATATTAGAAAAACGACAGTTTCATGGAGCATTTTATTCACTATTCCTGCATCTCAGGGAAGACCAGAGCAGACCAAATATTATACCCTACTCGACAGTCGACACTGAACGAAAAAACGGCAACACAACCACTTTGAGGGTTAAATCAGTGTTGCAAACTCTTCAGAAGCAAAATATCGTAGTAGCTACCCTTACAATTCTTCCCTCAACTTTACACATGTGAATAACTGGAGAAGTGGCATGAGTGGGGACATCGCCGTCCGGCGTTTTGCCGTGTCGTGTGTTCATCTCCATTTGTGCCAATGTACTTCTACTACCGTCCGGCGGCAAAACCGGACGGCGAAGTAGAGAATAGCCGGTGATGTCGCCGGCTAAATTTCTCGCCGGGCCGGGCCGGACGGCGATTTCGCCGGACCGTGTGTTCCTAGCCTAAGGAACAAAAAAACAGCAATTCAACCGCAACCACCTCTCCCTTTGCTTTATTGTCCTGACCCCATTATAAATGAGATTTAGGAGGTGTGTTGCTGATATTGTATTACACTAAAATTGAGACAAAAAGTGAGATTTCAATAATGAAAAATTATATTTCAAAAATAAATCACATGTCTGCCTGTAGAACATTCGAAATATTGAATTGTTTTCAGGATGAACAGGTTTTACTGGTGTTCACAATAGGCAGCGCATTTGAATGTTGTCTGTAATAGAAAAAATGTTATTTATGATTGTAATTAATTTATGATAGAAGTAGAGATTGTTTTTTTATTCTAAATAATTATCAAAGTACCCTTTTTGAATTAACAATGATTGAAAATGACAATAATTAGTTGAAACATGTAATGCATTTAAAAAATAATTCAAAAAGGGTACTTTGATGATTATTTAAAATAAAAAAACAGTGATAAAAGTAGCCCTGAGATTAAGGAAACAACAAGAAGAGATTGTTATAAATTTCAACCAGGTAGTCATGAGCAAAATATAGTAACTACCCATGCCAAATTTAAAAAAGAGATTAACTAGCTACTGTAAATAGTTCTTTAACACAGACTGCACGGAATGATTGCCTAATTGCAATGAACTTTCTTATGTGAGTAGAAGTGCACTGTTGCGTTTGTCTATTGCTCAATAATTACATCAAAACAACTTCCACTCTCTCACAACACACATCTGGCTATAAAAGCTAAGCTTAATAAAATAAGGCTATAAAATATACAGTTATTTGAAGTTTATAATGTACCATAATATTAATATAGTACCTTAATAGTGCAGCCTCATTCAAATGAATCAATAAATAATGATTATTTTCATTAATAGCCTGAACGCTGAATGTGAATAAATAAATTATTTTGAAAAGTTTTGAAAATGTAGGTACCGTATATTTGAAAGTTTATCACATTTCTAGAACCAACAAGTGTTGGAGTTTTAGGAAATCTACAGTCAAAGTCTACACAATTGAGAAGACTAGTTTGAATAATATACAGAGTGGCGGAAAAAGTATGGTTACCGTATATTAGAATTTATTATAACACTGAATTACGTTTTTGGATACTACTCTCAGCAGCAACCTAGCTATTACAGAAAATCATGTACAAAAGATTTTTTCATGGATGTTGCCCACATAAGCATTTTAGCTTGTGCGTGGGTAATGGGTAATGAGTGCAAAGGTGAATGATGAGGTAGAAAACAGGCATATTGGGTCTTGAACCCTGACCAGCGGTAGTGCTACCGGACTGAAGGTTGTGATGCCCCAGCCCACTGCGCCAACCAGGCCGGCTCATTATTTCAGGAAGATGGCGTCCTTCCACATTGATGCACTTCAGAATTCATTCCTCAAAATTGTCCATTACATTTAGTACATTTCCATCTACAATAGCCGTTATTTACGCTCGGATTGTCTCTTTCAGGGAAAACCACAAGCTGAGAGGTCATATTATTGTGATCTAGCAGGACAGTAAGTTAAGTTACACCAAAATGCTGTTGAAGCATTGCATCGTGATAAATTATTTATTGCTTGCCTATGAAAAATTGTTCCAAGACAAAAAAGCGGTGCTTGGCCGTCCATCTTGCAACAAATTGGCCACTATGGCCGACTTGCAGATGACCAACGGGGTTACTGCCCTTCCTCCTCCTCCTCAAGTACTTTTTGTTTGTTAATGGCTCAACAGCCCAAGAAGGGCCTAGGCCTACCAGCTGGTTGCCAGTTTCATATTCACTCCACTTTACAGTCCGTCCAAGCAAAGAAAACACCCCGAAAAGATGGGAAAATAACTCCAGCCCGGCCAATACCGGCCCAAAAGCCATAAATTTCCAAACAGAACTTACAGTCCCCAAACCAACACCGACTGAGCCGAAGTCGCAATATATTTTATTCAATAATTATTCAATATATTACCTGAAGAGCTTGACCAGTTTTCTTGATTATCCTAGAGGCTAGAACTCTACCCCAAGCTCACAACATTGAAGAACTCATATCATAATCAAATCAAATCAAAATAGCAAAATAAAAACATTTAATTTGAAAGATATCATAATTTTCATAGAGAGGGAAAAAGAGTACAGATTCTATAAATACTCCTAACTATTTCTATAAATACTCCTGGTAAAGAAAGCTGGATTATCTGTAATGTGAACACAATTTCAAGTCAACCTCATCCCAGAGAGCAGTCAGAGAGTGGGACTACTAATCACTTATACTATAATATATATTATCAAGAACCATTCAAAAATTTGAAATGCATGTAATAAAAATTCAATGGCGATATTATCTTAATTGCTCTTCTTGTTGTCAAGGACATTCTTGATGACAGCCACATTGTTGCAGGGGCACTCATACGGATCTATGAGTCTTTGGACACATCTTTCAAAATTGTAATTGACGGTTCCCTGACCTAAAATTAAACAATCAAACATTTGACTTAAAAATGATTGACTTATTTGTAGTTTATCAAATACAATTTTTATTCATCCTTTATTTTTGGGATATTATTCCATTGAGAAAAGTTGAAAAAACTTATAAGTTGATATCTTATGATCTATTTCATTTTAATAAAATTTTTTTATCAATCACAATAGGAACTTGAATATAATAAATAACACTAGAGCGACGTTGAATTAGATTAAAACAGTTGATTATCAATTTTTTCTGAGGTTGATGTCCACATGGGCTCTAAGGCATATGCATGGGTAAAGAGAGAGAGAGAGAGAGAGAGATGATGATGAAGATGATATAACTAAATATTAGGGACCGATAGCTTTTTGTATCACTTCCAAAAGATGGGGTGGCCATATTCATGTGATTGTGCTTTGGTTAAAACCTTTTCCCTGGTGAAGAATCAAACCTCAGTGGGTACCTCTGGTTATCAGACCATCACGTTATCACTCACTCTAATGAGGCACCCAATCTTTGACAATCTGAATGTATAATTATCACTGGGGTGTTCTCGAATTGAGACTTGAACAAAGAATTGAATTTAACTTTTTGAATTCTAATCCAGTAGGCCTAACATAGAATCCTCCAAGTGGAAATGTGGTGCTATGATTATACAGTCTCTACACCCAGATAGCCTACATATGAGCAATATACATCTTTGCATTTTATTCTTGTCTGTTTGTGTTGTGTCTGGTATGACATCACCCTAAGCAAGATAAGAAATTGGTTCTAACATCCTTTAAATGTAATTTATCCACAATCCCATATGATTTTTTTTTCTAGCTGTAAAACCTTTCATCTGCCATATGTAACATAAAGGTTTGTGCAAAAATGGTATTTTTTTTAAAAAAAGATTAATAATAGCCTACATGAATAAATGCTGTGTGAGTACCGTTTTTACAAATCTACTAACTAAATAATAGAACTCTTGTTATCTTAAGTTAATAACAAGATTTATCAGCTTACCGGTACATTCAACTATCATTGACTAAATCCAGATCAAAGTCGACTTCAGGTCTTGAATATAGGCCTAATATAATTATTATTGTCTGTGCATCTTACAGCGAAGGCTCATTGATATGCTTCCTGAGATTCAACACCAATCTAGAAATGAAACATGAATTTTAAAATTGTAGGCCTAATTCATATTGGCTGATTGATAAGTACTTCTTTTCAAATAATTTCATGAAATTTTTATGAAACCATGCAACAGCAATGATCAAACACAAAGTGTACAAATGCAGCATGGACCTATAGAATTGGAGTTTCCTTAGCGTTTATATAGGGGTAAAATGCTTGGGTCAAAAAACTGGACACCTTGGGCCTTTGGGGGGGTACTCCATACCTCCTGGTATAAGATGAAAAAGATGAATAATTAGGGGTCAAAAAGGTATAATAGTTGTGAATGTAGGCTCCAAAACTATTCTTTTATACTCAATAGGCTAAAATTTTGTAATTAAAAAAAACTATTACTTGATTCAATCTGTTTTTTTTGTTTGAGATAATTTTGATGACAATTGAAAAGTAAGGAAAAATATACATAAGTTGGGTTGGGATCATCCAATAATAGCTGAGCTGAGAATAATTATCCAACCGGATAAAAGTATGTTAACTTATAAGTAGGCCTAATAATTTGTAAAAATGAGAGGGGGGTTAATATTGATAATATTAGAGAAAGAGAGCGAGAGGTTGAATATTGAATATTACACTTTATCTTATGAGAAGGAAGAATAAGTCTTCTTGTGATAACAATACTATACAGTCTGTCCAAGCAAAGAAGAGCCTTTGGTAAGATGAGAAAATGACTACATCTCGGTCAATATTGTTTTAAAAACTACTGATTTGGTCTCAAAGTGTAGATTGGAATGTCTCCTGCAATTGAGACCAAATCAATAATTTTTGAGCCAATATTGACCAAGCTGGAGTTATTTTCTCATGTTGCCAGAGGCTGTTAAAAAGACTGTTATAATTGAAAACAATACAATCATGCAAACTTGGATATTCCGGGAAACTACAGTTCTAATGACATTTTTGGGAATCAGCACCTTGCTATTTCTACTTGATAGTAGTAATAACTGAAAAAAATACTTCAATCAAATATCAATCAATAATAATCTTTGCTAAAAGTTATGCAATTTCATACATGATGATGGCATGAAACAAATGAGTACCTATTGAAATAGGAAAATAGTACCTAATAAAATAGGGAAGTTAAGACTTACCTAGATGCCATTCAGACAGACAACTAGCATTACTAATTACTACTAGCATTAAAACCAGTTTTACTTAGCATTTACATAACAGTTACATACAATAACAATAGACTCACAATAATAATATAATATTATTATTTATTATATCTCGGGTTTTCTAACCTATAACATTTGACCGTTAGTCGAATTTATATACTTTATTATGATTATGATTGGTGGAAAGGGTCACGTGGTTTGTCGACGCTGTGTCGTGTCGCCCTTTTGGTTTGTCGCCGTTTTGGTTTCAAGCTTTTTCGGTTATCCCCTCCACAAAGCTTCGCTTAAGCTAAGGTCACGTGGTTTGTCGACGCTGTGTCTTGTCGACCTTTTGGTTTGTCGACGCTGTGTCGTGTCGATTTTTTGGTTTGTCGATCACTTGGTGGCCGCCCCGACCGGAGAAGAACAAGAGAAGAAAAGATTCATTCATTTCAAAATGCAAAAATGCAAAAATTGAAATGGATTCATGCAAAATGAAGATACCAATAATTTGTTTCTTTTTCATCTTAAACTTCCATGTAAGTATTGAAAAGAGATTTTTTTAGCTGCAGAATATTTCTTATCATCAATTCTATCAAGTTAGAGCCAATGTGCTGTTTTACTTTTTATTTTGCTAACGAAAAATGCTTGAGTTGAGCATGCGGTTCCTAGGAGTTTGTTTTGAACAAAACTTTTTCAGTTGTCTATCCTATAGTAATTTATATAATGATTTATAGCGTGACATCAAATCTTCAAGTATATTTACTATTTACTTCAAGGAAAACTATGTAGCCATATTTATTATCGTCCTCTACATTGCGATAATTTAGTAGGCGCATCACTGATGAAAATTATTCGAAAAGTATAAGTTAATGTGCCTCAACTTGATTAGAATTTTTGATTACTGTATGCTATGTTTGTTATTTGGATAGCTTATTTATTTATTTGAGAGAATGCAATATTATTGTTTTGGATGAAGCATGAAGATACTGACAATCAAGTACCTACAAAACGTCTTGATTGATAAATATAAATAATTGAGCTTTTGTTGAAAATTATTAGGCTATCCACATTGACTTTTCACTCACCAAGATTAAAAAGCTATTATTTATCAATTTTGAATCCTCAAGGTTAATTTTTAAGTTAGGCCTAATCTATGTTAGCAATTTGTTATTGAATGAATTATAGGGTACGCTATTCTTCGTATGATCTTTTGCTTTAAAAGCGTTTAAAGTTCAACAGTAAGTAATGACAACGTCACACCCTTATTACAAAAAATAGTTACCTTTCCAAAAACGATAAAGACCTAGGCCTATAACCATTACGAATTCATCTTCGATAACTTAATATCAGATAAGCTTGACAGCTTTTATCTGATATAAATTAATTAGCCTGGAAGTTGGTTAGTTCTTCATCCTTTGGTACCGTGAATCCTTATAGTAGGCTACCCTGAAATTAGACTAATAATAATTGTTCTAGTAAATTGTTTGCATTAGGCTGAGCAGAGTTCCTACTGAGAGGGCTAAGAAGTAGTACTCCCAGCCACTAGCCTATCTTTGGGTAGGCCTATTCTAAGTTACTTTGCTTTTTATCAGAGCATCATTTTTCTCGGCCTAGTTCTATGGGTTGGAGGTGCAGATCAAATCAAATTTTATTTCCTTATTTGCAAAAATATTCATGTGAATAACAATATACATAAATATAATTCAATAGATTTCCATTAATTGAAGGTTTGATGAATACTGTAGCCCAGAAAAATGAGTATAATGCAATAGCTATATTAACAACAATTATAGATGTTCTTAGAGTAATGTACATGCAGAAGAGAACCTTGCAGGTCCTATGTGGGGCTGATAGACTTGCTCATTGTCATCCTCTCTTTGTTGGGAAGAAGAAACTCTTTGTTGGAAGGAATATTCTTGAAGCAATTTTTTCTTAATCTTCTATGCTCTTTGCAGAACCCATGCTAATGTTGATGAGCTTGCCACCAGACAGAGCTTCCATATGGCAGAGCTTCTCTGATGTAACTTATCTGAGGTTAAGCTGTACACCAATAAATAGTTATCGGCCTTGCCACCTGTCAACATGACTGTTCAACAATCTCTCAATAGCAGCAAGAGACTACCGGCCAGGCAAGTTCAAAATGTTCTGAAGAGACTACTGGTTGCAAACCCTTGGTACTATTTTGATGTTGGATGACAATATCAAAATATTTTATTTTTGATAAACATTTTAAATGTTACAACAACGTCAATACTAGCTGGTGAGTTCTTATTAAGTGTAATCATTCATCTTGTGGCTAGCTTTTGATAGCTTATTCAAATCTACTTATTTTCAATAATTATTCTATTACTCTCTTAACTTTGTAACCACACCACGGACGTGAATAATAAAGAGGAAACTTGGTTGATCGGTATACACTATACAACTAAAGTCTTAGTACGCCCTATACTTAATGGAAATGATACTCATTTCTTTTTTCCCAGAATAGACCTAACCTATTGCTACTAACTTAGTATGGTAGACTAATATTTGGGTAGAGTACGGCATGAAAATTCTATATTGCAAAAAAGGTGGTCTGGACATCAACAGATTGATTACATGTTGGAAAAATTTCATATAATTGTAAATTGTGACTTGAGATCGAAGCTATAATTATGTAGCCTAGTCAGATTACCGGCCACTTGTTTAAATGATGTCTTGCTCCAGCATGCACAAGACGTGACCTTTTTAATTTTAAGAGTGGGTGGTAGTGGACGTCCTACTTCCGAATAGCAGAATTGTGTCCCATAAGAACAATGTAATTTGAACAATCTCTCGGAGCAGATAGCGATTTTATCTATGGACAGAATCTCACGCTCTTTTTATCTTTGGAAAGAGAATTCAATTCTTTATGGGCTGAACTTTTTATTTATTTTTAAATTTATTTCAATATTTAGAGTTTAATACTTTCATAGTTAATTAATAACACAATAATTATTATAAAAATAAACTTTGAATAAAAAAGTAATAAGTCCAGCCCCTGGAGAATTGAATTCTCTTTCCAGTGACAAACTTGAAATTTTGTCCATAAATAACGGCGCTATCTGCTCCAAGAGATTGATAAAAATTGTTCTTATGGGGCATGATTCTGCTGTTCGGCAAATGGCCGATACTGCTGCCCACTCTTGATGACAAAACAGTGATGTTAAAACAGTGGATTATTATTCTAATAATGGCTTATTATTATATAGCAGGTGGCTTATGAAATCACCTGACACGAACGAACGGAAGCTATAACTTCAAGAACCATTATAAGATTTATATTCCTCTCAAAGTTGATAGCCTATTCTTTTTATATTGAGATAAATTTTTATTTCGATAGCATAATCTTGATAATCCTTGCCATAGTGTTGATGAGTGTGTAAGAGTGATATTGTTCAAAATCTGTTTTCTTTCATCTCATGTATTGTTGATGGCTACATCATTTTTTCATTCTCAAATTGGCTGAATTCACACAATTGGCTGAAATTCCAATACATATTAATATTAGGACTTGCAACTTACTTGGCTTTATTGATGGATTTGCAAGTATTACGAATAAACAAATTCCATGTTAATATGTCCAGCTTTTTCTAATTATTTCAGGTTGACAAGGTTCAAAGAAATACTGATTACACTACAAGAAAGCCCTGTTGTCAATTTTGGCTCGATGGATATAACTACTCTTACGGGATGTTCTCATGACTCTTATGATTTACTTTGGTAAGATTTCAATTTCTTTACACCAAATTAACAAAAAAGCATAGTACAATACATAATAAATGAGAAAAATAATTGGAATAATTATTTCTTCCTCTAGAGTCTAGACTACTGTTTCGTGAGCGGGGAAAGAGCTTGTAATCTACAGGAAACAATCTTTTGTGTAAAAATTTAAATATATAACTTGAAATGAGGTAAGCAATTGACAAATAATAATCGAAGTTGAACTTAATCAAAATTGAATTGAGACAAACCATTTCAAAAAGAATTCCCACAGCATATTTGCCGGCCAGGTTGGCGCAGTGGGCTGGGGCGTCACAACCTTCAGTTCACTAGCACTGCCTGGTCTGGGTTCGAGTCCCAGTAGCCATGGCTGTTCTTCACCTCATCAATCACTTTCGCACTCAATATCCATTACCCATGCACAAGCTAAAATGCTTATCTGGGCTTCATCCGCAATAAAAAATGAAATAAAAAAACACAAGTATTTGATTCAGAAAACTTCATTTTCTGCTGAACTATCAAATATGACTACGTCAATTTGGAAACCAGAATAGACTTCCTTTTCCGTTTCAGATACAATGTTTTGGTGGGTGGCAACTTCTGATTAACTAAGGAGTTTACATGAGTTTTTGGAACCTTTCATCGATGATATTGATGAATTGAAGGACTTTTTTCGTCTGCAGCGGATTTCAACTGAAATTTTGGAGACTGTTCAGAGCGTCTTCAATTCCATTCAAGGTAATGTGAAAAACCATACATTTCAACTCAATAAATAAAGTAGAATACGATTTTATTACCTTGCAATTTCAGAAGATGTGAATATTTTTCGATTTCATTTTTGGATGAAATCGTTTAATCAAGTGTACAAAACTTGTGACGACTTGTCCACACATCAAACAATTCAACATTATTAATTCAGAGGTAGCCAGTGAAATCGAGAGATTTTCTCAAGCAACTAATTGAAATGAAACACTGAATAATGTTGTCAATTCCACTAATTTATTTTATACAGTACTGGTTTCGTGTCAGATACATTTTCAACAGTATAAATTAATTAGTGTAAATATTATTGGCACCACCACTCAGTGTTTTATTTCATCATGGAGTTCCAGAACAGCGCAAAGATCAAAATTTTTCAAATAAGTAACAAACTCTTCAATAAAGTTAATTCTATTATTGAATGGTTGTGAATCCAAAGAAAAGGTAGCCATTTACTGTACAATGAGTTGAATTATTCTTTCAATCATTCAGTTGGTGAAAACACAGCGTGCTTTTCGAAGTTTTATAATTGCTGTTCCATTAAAAAGTCTAATTTTAATTGGCTATTTGCTTTTCTGATAATTACGATAATTACTATCTGACAAAGTACGCAATATCATTGATTGTACTTTTTTTGCATGAATTGCTTTCAAATTGAAGATGAGTAATGGAGTAATAATGCTGATTCTGTAAACAACAAAAAAAAATCGTTCAAGACTTTGGCCATTTGTACGACAGTCCAATTGAATATAACCGCCCTAAAACGGAATCATCCAATGGAACCAATGCATAAACAAATTTTTACGGCGATTAAAAAAAAGAAATGAGTTTGTGAAACTGCACTTAGTACTTATCCACAATAGATATTTAATGTGTTCGATTGTCATTCAATTAATTGGGAATATTTCAATTTCAGGAAATAGAGAGGAATCTATTGTGTATGCCTACATCGAATCTTTCATCTTTACGAGCTACAAGTGGACTGGAAATTGCAAGGTAATAAAATCGTATGGTACATCAGCTTCGAGACTGCAACAGTCTCGTATTCTACTTGCATTTACAAATTTAATTTAATTGAAAATGATACTCGTTACTCGTACAATAATAACATCTTGGAAGTAATGTAGAATTGTCAAATGAATATTAATACATTCACTGGACAACATATATTTTTATTGAAGCAGAGATTATTAGAGTTGAAATTTTAAGTTGGTAAGTTTAGTAAGCACATGTAAGTTGTGTTACAAGTGTTTGTAATAATGAGTAAAATTATTTACACAAATTCATGAAGTAAATTGAGTATATTCGTCCACTGCTTGATGTCTTATGCTAATAGTTTTCTCAATACGTAATCATTAATTTTATATTTTAGGAGGTTCAAGTATTTTTCATTTGGCAATTAGGTTCTGAACACCACCATCATCATCCTATGCCAACTTATTTAGTACTTCACTTAGCTCGGCCTACAATAGATACTTGAAAAATTATACAGTACCTACTCTGTTATACGGTACCTACAGTATCTGTTATTTTATTGAGTAAATTACTGGTGGGTTGATGAAAAATCTCAAGAATTGGATACGGCTTACCTCTCATATCATTGATGAATAAATTTAATGCCGTTTCTATAGGGTAACCAGCAAACAGCATAGTGTAATATGAAACTGGCAACCATCTGGTAGGCAACAGCCCTTCATGGGCTGTTGAGTGTTGAGCCATTGACAAACAAAACAAAAAAATGTATAGGGTGATTGAAAAAGAGAGCCGGCTTCAGTATATCAAATAAAAAGGGTTATTTAAACGAAAAACTGAAAAAAGACATCAGAATGTTCAGCTGACCTTCCGATTTTATGTATGAAAAATTATGTCATGACTGCGCTGGCACGCATTAACTCTGTTCATGTAATTCACTATTATAGTCTGGTCGAGCAAAGAAGACATTCTGGTAGATGGGAAAATGCATTAAGCTCGGTCAATATTGGTTCGAAAGTTGAAAATTTAATCTTAATTTGTAGAGCAGAATGTTTTCTACAGTTTGAGATCAAATATATAATTTTTGAACTGAATTACTGGACCGATCTGAAGTCATATTCCCATCTATCAGAATGTCTCCTATGTTCGACCAGACTATAATAGTGAATTATATGGACAGAATTATGCAGTAGAAGAGGACACAATCATGACATCATTTTTCATACATAAATCAGAAAGTCAGATGAACATTTTGATGTATTTATTTTCAGTTTTTCGTTAAAATACATTAACATTTATATCAAAACCGGCTCTCTTTTTGAATCATCCTATCTTCTTTCTAACATCTAATTCAATTCTATATTCAAATTTCTACTTATTTTCGTACTGGATTACAGAAAGAATAGATGATAATACAATGGGTTGACAGTGACAGATTTGCCTAGTTGAATATAATTTAGTTAAATTCACATTAAAATAAATATTGAATTATAAATATTTAATTCAATTCAAGTATCTATTGAGTTTTTTATGCTGGATTACAGGAAGAATCGAGGATGACTCAATCGAGTTGACAGCGACATCTATTTGCCTGATCCCGTGTGAGGACATGATGACACCGAAATTGAAAGCCAGCTCCAGTTGCTACAAACATGGGTCTTCTACATTAATTCTCATTTTCATCTTCTCTTGTTGATCATGAAGTATGTAGTGTTATTTAGTTACTTGATTTGATCATACCTGTAGCAGTATAGAATCTGACCGTAATTCAATAAGTCAGGCCTGATTTCGTAAAATTAGAGCCCTAAATTTGTTAGTTACAAAAACGTCATAGTTAGATTATGTTTGAAATTCGAGGGCAGGCTAAACTTAGCTTGTTCCCGTGGAGGGAGTACCTCGGCTGTAGTTTCACTACCACCTGCCAGGCGAACTTTTAAAACTTCTGCTAGCGGTACTGCCGCTTCGGTAGCGAGCTCGGTCTGGCTTGGCCAATTTGATAACATGGAAAGCGAATTTAAAACTTCGCTATCGGTAGCGCCTGCCCCCTACTAAAGGACTTCGGCTAGCGGACGAGGTTTGCAGAAAAAACTACCTAGAGCTCGCTCCCTCGGAGGTTGTAGCGGACGTTGGTGTGGCAAGCCCTTGAGAAAATGGCCTTCTTTGTTGAAACATGCACTTGACAATAGTATTACCGTATATTCGAAACTTCGCCATGTCATCAAAATGAATAAATCATTATATTTGTGTATTATATATTATAGATTTTGTATATCAAAGGTTGATAGACAAACCAGATTGACATGAAACAAATATTAAGTACCTAGCTTGAAAAAAATTTGTCTAGTAACTGCTTTTTGTGTAGTTTGTCTGTCTTATTTGCAAAAACCAAATTTTCGACTATATTGCCAATACCAAAATGTCTTGAGGAAGAGCGACTAGGGTAGGTGGGGAAAACCGCTGTATTTTTTATATTTCCATGACCAACTACCATCTGATTTCTGATTTCTCAAAATTTATATGCCTCAGTTTTGAACTATTTCCTTCATTAATTGGGGAAACAAAAACCCCTCCAATCACTATCCAATAAATAGACATTCAACCTATAATAAGAATTTGAATGTCTAAAAAAATTGAACATTGCAGAGCCCAGTGCAGGGATTTGCCTCTATAGGTGATATGGTAACTAAATAGAAAGCTCTTTCATTAAATTCTGAGGAAATTGATATAATTTGGATTTCAAAGCTCTTACTTAGTAAAAAATATAAGATAAACAAATAATAAATTTAATACAATTTAATGGTATTGATAATTTTATAGTGTCAAAAAAGTTTAGTGCAGTTTAAGTTCATATAAATTGAATTAATAATTTGACATTGTAAAATTATATTATGAAGGTTTCGACTATTTTTAGGTTCAACTGAAAATGGTATAAATTAGCTGGTGAGGTCTTCTAGAAATTTTATTGCATTGTGAAATCTTGCAGAATGCATGACTATTGGAGTCAGCTTCAACAGTACATCTGCTGCCTCAATGAACACCTAGTATTTTTAAATTACTTCATAGCCATTATCCCCGTAAGCAGAAATGATTATGGCCACATAGTGTCGAAACGACTTCTTGGTCTTACCCTGAACCACAACCAAAGCATAGTCATTGGGTGAAAGAGTTTGGCTTTTATCATTTTATTCAATTTTTATCGAAATCTGAGCTGCTTAAATCGTGAATAGAAATTTCTGCATCACTGTTTGATGATAAATCCTCATTCTGTGTTACTTCTCTTTTTTATGAGAAGTTGAGATGACGCTTTTTAGTTTCAGCTTGTTCTTTTCTTTCTCTTGCTCTCCTTGCTTTCTCTGCAGTTTTCTTTCCTCTTCATACTCATTTTCCAAACGGTTCTTATTAGGAGTTGATGTAAGGAGCATAGACTTAAACCCTTTTCCTTGAAATCTTGATCTTAGAAGAGATAGTGGGGAGAAGTTGAATGTTATTTCATTAAAGCCATCTGCTTGGCGAAAAGAAGCTCCTGCAGCAATAAGTTGGCGTGTCTCCACCAGATGCTCCTCTGTCATGGGCTTCATTTCAGTTTTCCTTTTATTGTTCCTAGAACAGATTACCAGTTTTAATTAGCATATTTGCTTTTTCGTGATTTTTCTTGTAATGAATAGCCTATCTGAAGCCGGTATTACACGGTAATATTTCTATTATCATAGTTAATCATATGAAAAGAGATGAGAGTAGAGTATGATTTATTGAGTCATGATTCTTATGAAGATAAATAACTTCAATCAATAAGACATTAAAAAATGTTTTGTCAAAGTTTTTTATTGAACTCATATTCTATTGATGAAAGTAATTGGTAATGATGCAAATGTAATGAACTACACTCATAATCGATACAATTAAAAGATGAGTGTTTAATACATTGCTTTAATACATATTTAGTTGGAAGAGGCAAAGGAGTGCAAGACGTGCAGGTGTTTTCCCCAAAACTCTTGCAGTGATTTGCCCCATTTTACATTGTTAGGGAATTTACAATTTTAAGGTTAAGAGAACGGCTTCCAACATGTCGTTCTCCCTTGAAATTTGACACTATTGTACTATTAATTGATAACAATTGGATTCATTTTCCATAATTCCACTCCATAAAAATTTAAATAGAAGTTTTCTAAAAGTTACATGAGAACAATAAAAATCATCCTACCTCATTTTCTTTGTTGAATGTTGTCAGTTGTGCTTCAAATACGAGTGACAGCTGCCTAGTGGTGAGACTCAACTGCCCTCTGGTGGAAATCTTCAAACCATTGACGATCTGTTTGAAAACTTAATGCTTAGCTTTGCCCCCACCTACCCTAATTGATAGAAAATAAATTCAATCTCCTCTGTTGTTTCATTTATTAATTCTATCAACTCATCTATTAATTTATATTCGTGAGATGAAAATATTGTTTCATCTCAGTTCAGCTTTCTTGGAGCTAGTTGCTCAGATATATTAATACAGTATTGTGACCACGTACCTGGATGCATTTTCAACTCGGTGCGTCTTTCCTAATGTACTCAAGTGGAACTGGGTGCAAATGCCGACTGGAGGCTGCCACGCCTCAAAAACTCGTCGCTCCTCACTGGCGGCTCGTGCCCACGTAACAGGTGAAGTGCTCGTATATTTTACTGTACAGTACTTCACCTGTTTCGTGGGCACGAACGCCACTGTCGCTCCTTCGATCAGTAATTTGACATAGATATTATTTCTCCTGCCTGCTATAGTCTGTCCAAGCTAAGAAGACCAGCTTCTGTCAATATTTTTCAAGAATTATAAATGTACTTAATAGTAGATGAAATTGTTTCCTATAATTTGAGGCCAAATTGATAATTTTTATCCTAAATTGACCGAGCTTGGGTCATTTTCCCATCATGCCAGAGGGTCTTCTTTGCTTGGACAGACTATAACACACACGGTATATACTTTACTGGTCCACCTTGAGTTTAGCCGGCATCTGGACCTCGGATACCTGGCCGTTCCCATTTGGGTGACTTCGTCTGTTGTTGTTGTTGTTGTTTGATCCCGTATTTATTATTCTTTCCACGGGTCGGGCAAATTAATGAAAGATGGCGGGGTGCTCCGCACGAAAAACAGAAATTCAGTATTAATTGCTGAAACATCCTCTTTACATCATAATATAAAAGTAATCAAAAATTTAAAAGTTGAATTTTGAGAGGATGAACCTTTGAAAATTCTAAGTTTCTGATTCTCCAATTCCTTAGCTATCAGGAGCCAGTCTTTGAACAAGAATAGGCATTGTGTGTTGTACTGAAGTTTATTCACATTTCAAAATAATTAATTAACCCCAAGATCTTTTAGAATATCGCCTATTTAGTACAAATATGATACAAATCAAATGTTTCTTTATTTTGACACAACTATAAAATTTATCAAGTAATGAAACAAGTTTAATCAAAAAAATGATATATCATGAGAAGTTCTATCAATGTTTCATACAGAACTAAAGCTAAAAATATGCCAAAATAACTTGCTAAATTGAAAATTTTGCTCGCAAGTAGGAGTATACATGGGAAAAAATTTGTGTGATGCTGAATTCATTCACTCATAGTTTCACACACTTTATTAAATAATATATAATCAGATGATGAAGTTAGCACATGAATGTGAACAATCTCTCAATATTTCCAGGTGGAGAAGAAATAAGCCGTTTGGCATAAGCTTTGTGAAAATATGAATATTATTAACTCTTTTTATATTGTCAGGTATATTATTGAAAAATTTTGGACTGAGAAGGACAAAGGATTTTTGAAAAAAAAAGTTTTGTAAGCTTTAGGTGGCAGTAAAAGACTGCTTCCGGCACTTCTAGTGCTATATAAGTGATTGCCCTCGTACAGTTGCCTTCTTCGATATTCTGATTGTATGAAAAATGAAGATAATACCTTAAAAACATAAATGTAGCGCAATCGCAAACAATTGTATATTTGGAAAATTGAAAATGAATGCTCGGTTCTTGTTACACATTTCATAACACGTATTATAGATTTTTACTCAGTGACTAACGGCTTTAGATGAGTCTTACAAGCAGAGCCCCAACAAGTTATACCGTAGCTTAGCTTTGAATCCACAAGAGCAAAATACAGTTGTCTTAAAACAGATTGAGGCAATATTTTTTTTAAGAAATGAAATTTTCTCAAAAGCATCAGTAGATATATTTTCTAATTTTGAATATAGTGAGACCATGTGAGCTTTTCATCTAGCAGTACAATCATAACATTCCCTATTCGAAATATTCTCTTAAAATTTTAATATAGACTACTAACTAATTTGAATCAATATTAATCTGTCTGTAAATTTATTTCCAATCAATATTCCTTTATCAAACCAATTTTTCCCCAATTATCAGTTATTAGTTAATTTAACATCCAAAATATATTTCCATTTCTTAATTAATCCCTACCAATTACTGATTACCCAAGTAGATACTACGAAAATTTAATAAGCATTATTGGAAACATCCAAAATCAATTATTAAACTCTATTGCAAAAATTCGATTAAAATACCTAATCAACACTTCAAAACCCTTTATCATGTAGCCAATTTCACTCACAAAAACATGTCAACATTCTTAATCTAATCGAGACTCTGGTCAGGCTCTTTAAATTTCAAAACAATACAGTTCATTCCCTTTTTGACGTTGTTTTCTTAACTTTTGAATGACGAACCATCACATATTCATGAAATGTCTCTTTTCGTGTTAGCCCGGCACGGAAGTTTCAGTTTCAGTTTTTCAGGTCTTCGCCACAGTCAATAGACCGGGGAATCGTCAAGTTTTATTTATCTAGATAATCAATTGTCAAATTTTTATAATTTATTTTCACAATTGCTGGAAAGTATGTTCTTCTGTGTATTCAGAGACTGTATAATATGGCCTTACGATCAATTTTTTTTTTTTAGATAAAGCGGGAGAAGGTTAAGGAATCGCGATACTGTGCAAATTGAAGATCTTTGAAATCTATCTAGTCGGTGTCGAGTGATATTCATATTGGTCTTATTTCTTGTGTTGCAGCTGTGTCGATTGCCTCTAAGAGATGGTTTTGAGTTGTTTGCCAATATTATAGTTTCCAAGATGCAAATTGATATTACTGTAAAAATTATGTCTTTTAGAATTAAAGGCTATTTACAGATTTTCTAAATGAGCTGATTTTAACTTGTGCCAATCAATTAGGTTCAGGAAATATTAATTTATTTTGAATGTTCTCTATTATATAGAGTTGGAATCAGAGAAGCTGACAACTTTCAATGCTGCCGTACAGACTCAAAAATATCAGTCAACGACTTAAAGTATAGTAGTCAGAAGGTATCGATAAAACAAGAGAAAAGATACTACTATAGTAAGAATCTACTGAAGCTACCATTAAAAACGTTTACCTGATTAAGTATTCTACTGTAGTAAACGTAGTAAATGTAACTACTGAATTAAGTATTTTATACCGTGAGAAATTGAGGTAGTAGTAGTACAAGAGACTATTAATTAATTGTAATTAGTACAGAGATTTCAAAAATTTTAGCTATTACGTTGAAGTTATGAAACTAAAGTCTACGTTGATTTCTGAAAGCGAGAATTGAAAGACACACTATCTATATTGATCTATATTGATCTCTATTAATATCTATATTGATCCCATCCTCGTCGCCAGTTTGTTAAATCGGATTTGGTAGTAGTAATTATTAACACACTATAATTCACAATAAACTGCATTTAATTGTAATAATAAAAGTAGAAAAGCAAAGTACATCACACACTTCAGTAATCGCAGTAATCCATAGTTTCATAGTAAGACAAAAGACAAAGACACCTCTTTTAGGTTACCCAAGAATAAGAATAAGAAATTTTATTTGCCATTAAACAATAATTACAAACATTGCAATAGGCATTGTCACAGATTCAACATACATGAAATTTGTCTTTATTAGGTCATACAAATTCATAAGTCAATAAATAACTAAACTATTAATTTTTTAGCAATAATACATTATTTCGACTACTATTATTTGTCATGTTTCGTCAATTATAAAAACTAAGTAGGCTATCACTAAAACATTTTTCAAATGACCAATTTTAAGCATAAATAATTTAAAAATATTGTTCTTACATAGAATTAATAAAAACACTTAATCTAAATACTGGTAACTAACTCACTTGTATCACAGTCCATGTACTCTTTTAGATTTTAGAATGGTTTTGTTCTTAACCATTTATTTGTAATTTTTTTAAATCTTATTTCAGGTAACTCTCTTATTTCTAAAGGAAGTTTGTTAAATATCACACATCTCTGATACAAATGGCTCTTATGAGTTTTTGATAATCGAAAATATGGAGTAATAAGATCAGTGTTAAATCTAGTATTGTAGTTGTGGTTATTGTTATTTTGAGCAAATCAAAGAGCAAGGCTCTAAAGGTGCGAGAAAAAAATGCTGCCAACGTACTAAAAGATAATACAATATTATTTGAATTAAGAATATTTATATGACAAAGATAATACAATATTATTTGAATTAAGAATATATGACAGTTATCTTATCTGAGCTGCTTCAAAACACAACCGTCCGCTACCATTGCCACAACTTGACTCTCAAGTTGCTGACTTGCGACGACATGGTAACTGCTGTATTGTGACTGTGTGACTACCGGATTGTGACTGCAACCTTCAAACTGTTGACTGGTACTGTGCTGTGAGTGAGCTAAATTTTATTATCTATCATCCAAGATTACCGATGATAAAATTACAGATGTTATTTTGACATTTGTGAACGATGGCTTAAAAATTTAGTAGAACCTGCCTCCTTGGATCAACATGTCAGCGCGAGACATGGACCTTTGATAAGTGGGGTTAGGCAGTACTAGATGCTGGATAAACACAGTGAAGTCAGTCTGTGTCAGCTAATCTTTAACACCAATTTTATTCTATCATTCTTTGGTAGTAGCTGTGTACCTCATTTTTGCCGGCAATGAGCCCTAACTCTTCAGGCAAGCTCAAACACACCCTTACAAGTATGTGTTTCAACTCTGAAGGAGTAATAAGCTTTTGACTCAATTTACCCTGAGACAACTCTTCAATATCATTTAACATGGTTCTTAAATCTAACAAACTAGTTACAATTGCTAATTCTAAATCCTGAAACTAAATCCAGTTATGTTTACAAAAGTATCAAGTAAGATTTCATGACTACTGAGTGCTTTCCCTAGTCTATCCATCCATTTTGTATATATTCTTGTATCATCTTTCAACTTATCAGCTAATTGTCTAACAAAGTCGGTATTGCTCTCTGCTTGTCTAGATAGCTTTCTGGTCACAGTGACCATCTCATCCTGCAGATGCACAATCTCTGCAGTGGTGTGATGAGTTTATTCAACAGCACTCTTCAGGTGTTCCACGTCCTCATCCTCGGCGGTGCCAAAAAGGACACACAATACCTTTCCACCTATATTTAGCAGTCCGTGTTTCTCTTGATGGTTTGGGAGAAGTTTGGTGAGAGCCTGGCCGTCCTCAGCTAGCTGCTGCCCTGACTGGAGAAGGTGGCATAGAAATCCCTTGTGTGGCTCCAGTGCCAGCTCTTCAAACATCCATCTCCCGGTAGCCGAATGGATGCGCCCTTCTCCCCCCTCTAAGATACAAACTGGAAAAAACTCATTAAGTTACATTTGTTTTGTTTTTGCATTTGTTAATGTACGGTGATAACGTTAGCTTGACAGTAGCCGCTCTTTGACGTGATTATAGATTAAATGATCGTAAAGGTCGGAAACAATTAGGCCTACTTCAACAACTACAGTATATCCTAAGGAAAATTTAACCATAAACGAAAATGTTACATACAAACTAAAAACTGTTTACTGTGTAGATCAAAGAGCTATCACTAATCGGCCAATCCTCTTCTTTTCTTTGCTCTTACAAAATTTCAGCAAGTTCGTCTCCAATTTTGATTACCGGTAATGACTTGAGAGCGTTCATGTTCAATACTTGAAATGGCAAGTGAGCTCAAGACTTAATACTTGTACATTACTGTTCTATTCTACATAATAGAATAGTATAATGATTTTTACTCACTACAATATCCAAACAATAATAACATGGATTACAGACCTTGCAGTAATTTATGGTTTTGTTGTTTTTGTTACTAATAATATATTATTGTATGATAGAGGACAATAAATATCCATACCAATTTAAGGAAATACTATTTTAATGCTTTGAATGGAAACAATCCAGTTGATACTTACCAATTAAATTTAATAATTTACTATAAAATTTTATTGGATATTAGAATTGAGTGAAATACATAAATATAACCTTATTGATCAATTCTAGAAAATATGTGTCCAATACCACTATTAAATAGAAAACCATTCTTATATTTGAAGAAAAACTTTAATATCTCAATCAATTTTTGTATTTTTATTGAGAATGTGGGATCTAACAACATTTTGATATTGTGAAATACTATAAAGTATTTATTAGTAGTGAAAAATTGATCAGGACTACCATACCAATTGATAACAATTTATTGTTATCTTTACATAACAAAAACATGATGATTTGTTTCAATTTGTGGGGAAAGCACTCTCAATCCTCAGTTTTCTATAGATTAATTGCTGAGAGAAGAGCTTTTGTCAAGATGGCGGCTGTTCTAAACTGCAATTGAGTTTTTCTGCATTTTTAGGTTATGTATCACAACCACCCTATGCAGCTGCCATCTTGACAAAAGCTCTTCTTCCTGCAATTCATCTTTAGGTATATGAATATTGTCCGCCCCTGCTCCACTTCTTGACGACAATCCAGTTGATATTTTTAATTTATAAATTTACAATAATATTTTATTGGATAATAGAATTGAGTGAAATACATAAATAGGCTACCAGTACCTTATTTATCAATTCTAGAAAATATGTGTCATATACCACTATATAATAAAAAACCATTTGTATATTTGAAGAAAGAACTTTAATATCTCAATCAATTTCTGTACTTTTATTGAGAATATGGGGATCTAACAACATTTTGATATTGTGAAATACTATATAGGATTTCTTAGTAGTGATATATAAGTCATGTACCTTGTTTTAGATGTGGATGACAAGCAGTTCATGTTGTGTATCAGCTGTAACGTTGTGAAATGAGTTAAATTGGATGTGCATTTTCATGCAATCATAACATTCTGCAGAAAGGCGTCTGCTGTGCAGTACCAAGGCAGTTTAGGTATATGAATATTGTCTGCCCCTGCTTCACTTCTTGATGACTCATTCACTTTTTAAAGTTCAGCTCTATAATTATGTTGATTTGATATATTTAATACAAGCTTTCAGGAAGTGGATGTCTGGAACCACCATATTTTTCTCAATAAGTTCTTTGAACAATTTTTGCAAAGTGATGTCTCTTTTAGATCTGTTGCTATAATCAGGATGCCTCACATTCCATAAAATTTCATTTCATAAAATTTTCACTTCTTGGCGACTCATTCATTTTTTAAAGTTCAGCTCTATATGTTGATTTGATATATTTGAGCTCTTAGGAAGGTGATAGCTGGAACCACTATATCTTACACTTTTACATGAAAATTTTCTGGCCAGAGATTCCAGCAGGATCAATTACACCCTCTCCTAAAGCTTGTAGTGAAAAATTGATTAGGCCAACCAATATATATAATTGATAACAATTTATTGTTATCTTTACATAACAAAAACATGATAATTTGTTTCAATTTGTGGGGGAAGCACTCTCACTCCTCAGTTTTCTGGGCTCTCACCTTCAAATATGGTTCAACCAAATCAGTGGCCAAGGTTTACAAAAATGTTCCCCTGACACGTGAATAGTAGGTATCTTGAACATTATTCATTTTATGGAGCACATAAGCATTCACTCCTGCTAAATCCAGAACTCCATAAAAATATAATATTGACCAACGGTTTGTTTTGCGTGTATGATCAAATACATCAGCTCCCCCCTTTGTCATGTTGTAGAATTCTATTTTCTCTGGCTTTTTTGTTACTTCATTCACGAAGCCATCACCAGGGCCGTAGACAGACGGGTTTTTTTGGGTCATTTGCCCGGGGCCCGGGACCATAAATTGTTGGCAGGGGCCCAGAAAAATCAGGTAAAAAATTTTTTTTAATCAATCATGCAAGTTCATAATAATTAGCCCATGAAAATTATCTTTTTTCAACTAGAATTGAATTAGACTTGATTTCTTGAATTACTCAACCATTAATTGTTTTAAACATAGGCTACCATACATTTCTAAAAAGTGGAATGAATTTCAAAACTCCATTGAATATTAAAAAAAAATATATATATATACCTATTTATTCAGGCCCAGTCATTCCGTCCTGAGTCGTAACCTGGCAGTCGCCAAGGGCCCATGAGGTCAGGCCCCAGAAAGTTAATAGCTCTCTTTTCCCAGTTTGTAGTTGTTGTATTAATATAGTCTGTCCAAGCAGAGGAGACCCTCTGGCAAGATGGGAAAATGACTCCAGCTTGGTCAATATTTGTTGAAGAATTATAAACGTGGTCTTAATAGTAGATCAATAGATTGTTTCCTACAATTTGAGATCACATTGATAATTTTTGAACCAATACCGGTATTGACCAAGCTAGAGTCATTTTTCTATCTTGCCAGAGGGTCTTCTTTGCTTGGACAGACTATAATAACCAGAGGGCTTGATTTCAGGGGGAACGCGTGGAGCAACACTCCCATACCTCTTTTCTCAAGAAAAAAAATTAGAACAACAATAATTTTTCATGTTTGGTTTTTATTTTTAATTTTATTTTTGTCAGACGCTAATTTTAAAATGTTTGATAACTTTGTATTTAATTAGAATATAATATTGCATGTTATTGTAATTGGAGTAATGGAGTTGTAATTCCAACATAATGCAATTTTATTCTGAATCATGCAATTTTATTTTAAAACTTGAGGAAAATTTAGGCCTATGTAGATTATACAGTGTTGTTGAAATGGTGAAAATCATGCCTAGTCCAAAAAAGGTTTGTCATTTTTATTCATTCTTTAAAATTGTTTTAAAATTAGTTTAAAAAAACAGCTCCAAAACATTGTCCAGATTTTCTAAAAACTCTCCAAGTCAAGTGTGATTTTTGGAAATTTTCCGTGATCATCTTGTTTCTATTTCCGTTATCTCCTTTTTCAATTTCAGCCCTTTTATAGGACCTATAAAATGGAAAACATGGGAACATTTTATATAAATCTGCTATGAGGGGCCCAGTCAGGCGATTTTGCCCGGGGCCCGTAATTCCTGTCTACGGCCCTGGCCATCACCATGCATTGATGAAAGAAGTATTACATTCTTAATTTTTTCTTTGGAGTGAAGGAAACCATCATCTTTTCATTGTCATATAGGAATCGAGATGACATTACTGGAGCACCCTTTGTTTCTAAAAAATCTGGTGGAATCTCTTTTTTATTTTTTTGCATTGTTCTTACTAGTGTGAGTTTCTTGCTTGTTAGTTTGTCTGCCAACTCACAGGTCGTGAACCAGTTATCTGTGTTGACGTTCCTATTACTATTTTTCAGAGAATCCACTAGATTTAGGACATAACTTGTGGGTTTTGACACATTTTCAATCTCTCTCATCTCTTTTCCAAGATATGGTATACCTCCTAAGATGTAATAAGTTTTTGCATTGCATAGGGAATATCGTCCGCCCCTGCTCCACTTCTTGACGACTCATTCACTTTTTAAAGTTCAGCTCTATATGTTGATTTGATATATTTGAGCTCTTAGGAAGGTGATAGCCAGAACCACTATATTTTACACTTTTACATGAAAATTTTCTGGCCAGAGATTCCAGCAGGATCAATTACACCCTCTCCTAAACCTTGTAGTGAAAAATTGATTAGGCCTCTCCTAAAGCTTGTAGTGAAAAATTGATTAGGCCTACCAATATATATAATTGATAACAATTTATTGTTATCTTTACATAACAAAAACATGATGATTAGTTTCAATTTGTGTGGAAAGCACTCTCAATCCTCAGTTTTCTATAGATTAATTGCTGAGAGAAGAGCTTTTGTCAAGATGGCGGCTGTTCTAAACTGCAATTGAGTTTTTCTACATTTTTAGGTTATGTATCACAACCACCCTATGCAGCTGCCATCTTGGCAAAAGCTCTTCTTCCTGCAATTCATCTTTAGGTATATGAATATTGTCTGCCCCTGCTCCACTTCTTGACGACTCATTCACTTTTCAAAGATCAGCTCTATATGTTGATTTGATATATTTGAGCTCATAGGAAGGTGATAGCCGGAACCACTATATTTTACACTTTTACATGAAAATTTTCTGGCCAGAGATTCCAGCAGGATCAATTACACCCTCTCCTAAAGCTTGTAGTGAAAAATTGATTAGGCTTACCAATATATATATAATTGATAACAATTTATTGTTATCTTTACATAACAAAAACATGATCATTTTTTTCAATTTTGGGGGGAAGCACTCTCACTCCCCAGTTTTCTATAGATTAATTGCAGAGAAAAGAGCTTTTGTCAAGATGGCGGCTGTTCTATAAGTTCTTTGAACAAATTTTGCAAAGCACTGTCTCTTTTAGATCTTTTTCTATAATTGGGATGCCTCACATTCCATAATATTCCATAATTAGCATGATAAAGTTCAAGGAAGATAACAATATTGTCCACACTCCACCTAATGGCACTTTTTTGTCACCCATCTTTACTCAAACTAAAAATATGAATTAGAAATAAAAATTGGAGTATCCCAGTTATTTATTTATTAATTGAATTTGGATAAATCAGGTACCATTTTCTTCAGAATTTATAGTCTATTTGAAACTTCTTTTTACTTGGAGGGATGTGAGTAGAAGCAACTGGAGGGGATTCGGCGGCAGCAGTGTTGCCGATGCATCGATATAGTCTGTCAAGCGAAGAAGACATTCGGGCAAGATAGGAAAATTACTCCAGCTCTATCAATATTGGTTCAGAATTCATGTATGTGGTCTTGGATTCTAGAACAGAATGTTTTCTACAACTTGAGACCAAGTTGAAGATTTTTGAATCATTATTGACCGAACTGAAGTCATTTTACCATCTTGCCGTAATGTCTTCTTCGCTTCAACAGACTACATAAACAATATATTGGACAGTCTGCCGTCTATGAGTCAATCCACTCAACGTTTAACAGACAATATCAGTGGCTATTTCACACTTTTCAACTCATGTTGAAAGGTGCCACAACTTGAAATAAAT
This sequence comes from Sogatella furcifera, assembly GCA_017141385.1. Lineage (NCBI taxonomy): Eukaryota > Metazoa > Arthropoda > Insecta > Hemiptera > Delphacidae > Sogatella > Sogatella furcifera. Next base: position 25,328,459 of record CM029560.1, read on the forward strand.
TGTATTTCTATTTTTATTAATCTACAAAATATCTTCGCCATTTGTTATCCATCATGATAACTATACTAAGTTGATTGAGTTGATTAATGCCACGTTTACACCGGAATGCTAATAACTTTTTTGAATTACGTATTATTATATAGACATATATATTATTATATAACTTATCATACAAAAATTATTAACATTCTAGTGTAAACGCGGCTTTAGTTGAGACTCATCTGTACTGCTACATACTACTATACTGATATAACTATTCACATAAATTGTATAATTTGTATATTACATATATAATTTGTACAATATTTGTCTACTTGATTTATAATTTTATGACATGTAAAATGTTATTAGATTTTATGTTACATAAGCATAATGATGTATTTATGACAATCTGCATTTTCTTGTCTTTGAATCTTAAAACTATCGAAACTTATTCAAAAAATTGAAGCGAGTTGAGTGTTCTAAAAATGTACCATTCGATAATATTTAAATGACATTCAAGTACAAGTACATATACTGGAGTATAATATTCAAGTTCAGCCTATACACTACAAGTAGCCTATGATGAATCAATTCAAAGATAATTAAAAAAAGATAGATTCTTTGGTTGTCTTGTTATAGTAAGTGATAACGCGCCGTCTGATAACCACAAAGACCCAAGTTCGATTCCTGACTGGAACAAAATTCTTTCACCACAGCATAATCACATAATTTTTTGGAGGAGAAAATAAGCCATCGGTCCCGACTAGGTACCTAAAAAAAGTCGTTATCTCTCATCATCATCACCCCTCTCATTACCCTTGCACAAGCCTAAGAGCTCATGTGGTTATCACCGTCAGAAAAAAAGAGAAAGAGCAAGCAAAGAGTTGATATCATGGACATCATCTTGAGAAAAAGTCATTATTGCAATTAATAAGGTATATAACATATAAATTGAATAAAAAATATAATCTTACCTAATATTGTGATATATCTAGGACGTTTTCAGATGTGGATGTGGATGGCAGTGGATTTATACCTTCAAGGGTATCATCAATAATTTCTTCTGCTTCATCTGCGGCATAGGATTGGTTGATGAATATTTCCTGTGTTCCATCGACGATTTGCACTCTATTCTCATCATTGAAATCATCGAGGTCACTAGTTTCACTTTCACTGGCATCTTCATCCATTTGAATTATAAGGTTTTCGACGGCAGCTTCATTCAAACCATCTTCCGCCCATGCTCTTAGAATTGTTTCTCTTGTATGTAATACAACTTTTGTCCATTCAATGCTCGTCACTCTTTCAATCCCCTCTTCAGTCAACCTTCTCACTTCATTCAGATTGAATGCTTTATTGTTTCTGGCAACGTGTCCCTTAACTTGAGCCCAAATCATTTCTATAGCGTTAAAGTGACAATGGTAAGGTGGGAGCCTAACAATCTTATGTCCTTTCTCCTTAGCCATTTCATCTATGCAGTACTTGGGCACTGGTGTTCTACGAATTTCACACAGCTCTAACAACTCCACTTTTGTCATAAATTCCTCAAATTGTATGCTATGCTCGCTAAGCCATACTTTAATTTCTTCTTTCTTGTTTGCCTGTGTTGGAACCTTTTCTAATATTTTAGAATGGTACGGGGCATTGTCCATAACAATAACTGTTGGCTCATGAAGTTCGCGAAGAAGTGTTTCACTGAACCACTTTGAAAAAGTTTCATGATTCATTTCCTCATGATAATCAGTTGTTTTCTTTGAAGAAAACAGAAGACAACAATTGGGGAGGAATCCTTCAGAAGTGCCAGCATGTAACAAAATTAATCGACTGCCTTTGCCAATGGGAGCAGCCAATGTTCCTTCTTTCGTGTCATCAGTCCATCCTCGAGCGAGAGAGTGGCCCGTATTCACCCATGTTTCATCCAACCACACTATTTCATTAAAATCCAAGTCTTTCACTTCGCGCAGAAACCGGCTACGCCAAGCTACAATGTCATTACGCTCCAATAAAATTTTCCTCTGATTCAATTTTTTGTATTCAAACCCCAATGTTACAAGAACTTTGCTGAGTGAATAACTCCCTCCTGTGAACAAATTTGAGTCCCTTAGTGAAATTATAAGTTTCTCAATTGTAGGGTGCTCCTTTCTGCGTATAAAATCATATACATGACGACGAATGGCTTCTTGTTGGAAACCGTCAATTGTAGTGACACGTTTCTGTCCCCTTCTCTTTTTCCCTGGTGTGTGTAATGATGGATCACCAGCCTCATTCACTTGTTTTTCTTTTTCCTTGCATATTGAAATAATTGTAGGTCTACTAATTCCTAATGCAGCTACGGATCTGTCCAGCACTCTCTCCAAAGGTATTAAAACACCCCCTTTTTCTTTTTCACGTTCAAAGAAACTCCTAACTTTAACTACGAGTTCACGGGTTTGACTACGTAAAGCCGAACCCTGGCCGATTTTTGAATAAGGAGGTGTTTTTTCCGCCCGAACGCGGGGACGACCTCTCTTTTTACCAGTACTAGTACCTTCTATCCTATCCATCACATATATTAAATACTATGTACAATAATATAAAGTTGCCTATATTTAAATTTATAGATGTTCAATGATAAAAATAAATGAAAACAGAAAAACGCACCAACACCGAACACACTCACTCACGACGTTCACCAAACCAAACACTGACCGTACATTAGCTCTCTACTCTACAGCATGGAACCAGCAACTAAATAGCTATTCCTAGTATCCTAGTTGCATGCTATACAGACAACAGACAATAGGGTTGAAATGGCAATCCAGGCAGGTATATTCTCTGTTGTCATTTTTGCTATACAGTGTCTAGAGACCTGGTTTTTTGTATTCTTCTAGTCGTTTGCCAACCTGCCTCACACGTGTTGCTCACGTGTTTTTTGGAAGTGTGCGAAAAAAATAGCTTGGGATGATGCGTCACCCCTGTTGTCTGTATAGTGTAGCTATAGCTTTTTTATATTTGGCAAATAACAATAATCTAGCTTATTGCAGATTATTATTATATAAATAATTATGAGCCACCAGCCCACTGGTGGCATCAATTTAAAGATCATTGTACTATCAATGTAATGAGTTGATGTATACCAAAAGTAGCGTGAAAAGTAGTGTTATTTACGCTAGATACTACTCTTGAAAAGTAGCGACGCTACAATATTTATGTTACTTTTAAAAACTAGCGTCGTTACTCTACAAATCAATAAAAAAGTAGCGCGCTACTCCCCAACACTGGCTATTTCTTATACGCCTTGATGGAACACTTATCAAATCATTTGACGGAACTCATCAGCTTATTCGCATTCAGCTTATACCATGCTTTTATGTATTGTCATTCATTATTTCCAATTCATTCCAATTTTTTAAATGTTTTTTGTCATTGCAGAATCTGAAATTATTATAAATTAATGGCCCTTTTGATGTGTTATAATGATTATTTTTCAATGAATTCAATGAACATCACCATAATCAATTGAGAAAATAAGTACATTTTGTATTTCATGAGGCAATGATACCTATGTGAGTGTCAAATTTAGAGACTCATATTGGGATTTGATTTTTGTTTTCATTTTCTATCAGTGAAATTCGATGGGAATAAAATAAATTGTAATAAGAATGAACGCTTGAACGGTTCTTCATGAAAAATATGTAAAATCTATCAATCTAGTACAAATTAGAAAAATTTTAAAGTTGTTGTGTATACGTTGCATAAGAGCGGTGCTCGATTTCGACGATTTGTGTTGCCTATCTAGGCTAGACACAGAGAACCTTCCCGCTTGAGAAATATGAAAAATGCACGTGTGCGTGTGGGAGTGAAGAGTTGATTACATTTGGCAACAACGCATGTCGTCATGCCAACGGCGTCTCTCTATTGTGATTTTGATTGGCTCAACTGACAGTTTGTCTCCCACTTACGACTTGTCTCCCCACCAGGCCAAGTAAAAAGAAGATTCAACTAGACTATAATGCTCTACATTTTTGTAACAATAGAAAATTTTGTAAAAGCATTATTTTCAACAGTAAATTCAAAATTCTTCTTTAAAAATTCATTCTTCTTTGCAACGTTCACCTCTTGTTACCGGGTTTGGCACACTGAAGGGCGATTCACACATATAGTGGCGTACTAGTGTCGTACTAGTGGCGTACTAGTGTCGTACCGTTTCAAGTGGAATCTCTCAAACGGTCTTTCCATTTGATTAACATGGAAACGGTCGGGAGTGATTCACACATATAGGACTGTACTAGTGGCGTACTATAGTCGTCCACAGATCATTGGAATGGTCAAGGACGAGCAATTCTTCCGATACCACTCCCTGTTTCTCCCTCCGGTGATGCCGCTTTGTACTTAGGGGTAGCTAGTAAGAGAGTGTGTGTGAGAGAGAAGGAGTGATGTTTTGTTTGGGTGAGGGTGGACTACAGTGGCAACAGGGCTCAGCAATCCCGTGACCTTGGTAATTCCAATGATCTGTGGTCGACTATAGTGCTGGACGATGAAAGACCGTTTCCAAAGCGACTTCTCAAGGACACGGTCTATGGCGGTCTGACACGGCCTGCGACCGGCATGAGCACAGTCCTACATGTGTGAATCAGCTTAGGACTGTGCTCAGACTGTGCTGTTTTGGTTCTGGTGTTTCCAAATTCTTTTAAATTTGAGATAGAAGAAATCTGATTTCAGATTTGAATTCAGCGTCCGCAAATTAGTTATTTTCCCCACGTAGGCTCAAAAATAAGCAAAATTAAGAGACTTGTTCACATTTATATCGAGTCACGTTAGAAACTGATTATTTTGTTAGTCGTTTGTTCAACTCTGTTCCGTAAAGTATAGGAGTTTCAAAATTATTATCACTGAATTGAAACATTTATACTTGGGGAAAATAATTCTACAATTCAATGATATATATTTTATACTCGAGAAATTATTTGTACTAGAGTTGAAATTGTATATGAAATGGAACTGGAAAACGTTTGAATAGTTATAACAAAAACTTATTAAGTACTTTGAAACTTATTTGATTCAATTTTGAATTCTTGTTATTATATAAGGCTTCAATTGATATATAGATGTTCATATGTATGACACAACAAAGAGTCACTTTTGATTATTGGTAATGATATATACCAATAAAACTAGCTGATAACTGATGAATATAGGTAAACTATATATTAATAAAAATATCGATAATTCACATACATAGGCTATATACTCGTATCTACTACTACTACCATTAGTTTTACAATACAACTCTTTCCCCTTTATTTTATTATCGTAAATAAAACTAGGGTGAAAACTGAAGCTCCGACACGTTTCAACGCCAGTGCGCATGCGCCTGGTCTAGCGGAGGGGGAAGAAACAAAGAAAATATTCCAAATAGTTCTGTGTTCTGTCGTAGCGTAGAACAATCTGTAAGTTGTGTGATTGGAACTAGCTTCATAAGAATAAAATAAATAAGATTTTATCAAGAAGATCCAATTATGGCTATAATTTGAACCTTGAATTGTGAATAGTCGTCTCATAACAAATTTGAATGTTAATTTATTATTTTGTACTAAAACAATTTAGTTATTAAATTATTTATAGATAATAACCAATATAAGTTTAATAACTAAAAATAGTCATCCATTAATGACGATTATAGAATCGTTTAAAATACGATTTATGAAAATCCCTAATTTTGATTATTTTTGAGTTCACGCGGGGATTATTACTAATTCGACGTCGCTGAATTCAAATCTGAAATCAAAATCTATCTATCTCCAATTTTGGAGAAGGTGAGTAGTCGTGATTGAGCATTGCGCCAAACAGTCCGACACTAGTACGGTCCTATATGTGTGAATGATAGCGGTCTAAACAGTCTGCGCACGACACTAGTACGCCACTATATGTGTGAATCGCCCTTGATTCATCTCCTTTCTCATTGTAGTGCACTCCCTTCCACAGTGTCTGACTCCCCCGCACTTGTAACAGGTGTCTCTCTGGTTGCCTCGTTTTGGGGTAGGGTCATCTCTGCGTTTGATTTGGCCTTGTATGACAATAACGTCCATGTTCATACATTCAGTCACTATCGGGAAAATATTATTTCTTGTTGAGTTAGCAGCTTGGGCCTCTGCTGTTTGTTCTGCTATCTTGATCTTGATTGCTTCTTCACGGTCCTTTGTCGGGAATACCTGTAGCGTGGTCGACACTAGGCCTCTGATTCATTGTACAAAGGCAGCCAGGAGAGTAAGTTGTAGCTGTGCGCGCGTCCACTCGGCCTCCTGCTATCTAAACGTGGCATCGCCTACAGACCTAGCTCTCTGCGCTTGTCAGCAAAGACGCGGCCACTCAGTGATAGTAGCCATCGGTCTGGGTCAATGGTGCCTCCAATCTTTTCAAGAGACTTGCTTGAAGTTATCAAAGGTAGCCGTTGTTCAATCAAGTTCAGGGTTAGCCTCTATGCAACAAGCGGCGGTTCCAGTAGACTTGAGTCTGTAGATGAATTGCTTATCCTTTTCAATGTTCATCCCAGTTTTCTGTTTTCACGACCAGGTCAATGTTTTGTAGAAACTCTCTGACCAGTTGCGTGCCCTCATCTCTGGAGAAGCTCTTGATAAGTGACTGCAGCCCCAGGTCCTTGCTTCTCCCCGAGGCTCTATGTTAATTGGTAGTGTGTATTTTTGTGCTCACAGTGTCAACTACTAATATCATTTATGTTTCGTATAGATTTGATAAATTATACTGAGACAAACAAATTATATAAAACTGGTGTGTGGGAGGTGTTAATTATTCCAGTATTGATACATTTTGGGACTAGAAAAGAATCATCTCTGCCTTCATTTTCACAAGGGAGGGCGAAGTTGGCGCGCAGCCAGCCTTCTCTTACAATTAACCCTCAAACATGGATTACTCAGTAATATGTTACTGTGTAAATGAGGTCAATAAATATCCATGCAAATTTAAGGAAATACTATTTTAATGCTTTGAATGGAAACAATTCAGTTGTTATTTTTAATTTATAAATTTACAATAATATTTTATTGGATAATAGAATTGAGTGAAATACATAAATAGGCTACCAGTACCTTATTTATCAATTCTAGAAAATATGTGTCATATACCACTATATAATAAAAAACCATTTGTATATTTGAAGAAAGAACTTTAATATCTCAATCAATTTCTGTACTTTTATTGAGAATATGTGGATCTAACAACATTTTGATATTGTGAAATACTATATAGGATTTCTTAGTAGTGATATATAAGTCATGTACCTTGCTTTAGATGTGGATGACAAGCAGTTCATGTTGTGTATCAGCTGTAACGTTGTGAAATGAGTTAAATTGGATGTGCATTGTTGTGCAATCATAACATTCTGCAGAAAGGCGTCTGCTGTGCATTACCAAGGAGGTTTAGGTATATGAATATTGTCTGCCCCTGCTTCACTTCTTGACAACTCATTCACTCTTTAAAGTTAAGCTCTATAATTATGTTGATTTGATATATTGAATACAAGCTTTTAGGAAGTGGATGTCTGGAACCACCATATTTTTCTCAATAAGTCCTTTGAACAATTTTTGCAAAACAATGTCTCTTTTAAATCTGTTCCTATAATCAGAATGCCTCACTTCCCATAAAATTTCATTTCATAAAATTTTTCACTTCTTGACAACTCATTCACTTTTTAAAGTTCAGCTCTATATGTTGATTTGATATATTTGAGCTCTTAGGAAGGTGATAGCCGGAACCACTATATTTTACACTTTTACATGAAAATTTTCTGGCCAGAGATTCCAGCAGGATCAATTACACCCTCTCCTAAACCTTGTAGTGAAAAATTGATTAGGCCTACCAATATATATATAATTGATAACAATTTATTGTTATCTTTACATAACAAAAACATGATGATTTGTTTCAATTTATGTGGAAAGCACTCTCAATCCTCAGTTTTCTATAGATTAATTGCTGAGAGAAGAGCTTTTGTCAAGATGGCGGCTGTTCTAAACTGCAATTGAGTTTTTCTGCATTTTTAGGTTATGTATCACAACCACCCTATGCAGCTGCAATCTTGGCAAAAGCTCTTCTTCCTGCAATTCATCTTTAGGTTTATGAATATTGTCCGCCCCTGCTCCACTTCTTGACGACTCATTCACTTTTTAAAGTTCAGCTCTATATGTTGATTTGATATATTTGAGCTCTTAGGAAGGTGATAGCCGGAACCACTATATTTTACACTTTTACATGAAAATTTTCTGGCCAGAGATTCCAGCAGGATCAATTACACCCTCTCCTAAAGCTTGTAGTGAAAAATTGATTAGGCTTACCAATATATATATAATTGATAACAATTTATTGTTATCTTTACATAACAAAAACATGATCATTTTTTTCAATTTTGGGGGGAAGCACTCTCACTCCCCAGTTTTCTATAGATTAATTGCAGAGAAAAGAGCTTTTGTCAAGATGGCGGCTGTTCTATAAGTTCTTTGAACAAATTTTGCAAAGCGCTGTCTCTTTTAGATCTTTTTCAATAATTGGGATGCCTCACATTCCATAAAATTTCATAATTAGCATGATAAAGTTCAAGGAAGATAAAATTGTTGTCCACACTCCACCTAATGACACTTTTTTGTCACTCATCTTCACTCAAACAAAAAATATAAATTAGAAATAAAAATTGGAGTTTCCCAGTTATTCATTTATTGAATTTGGATAAATCAGGTACCATTTTCTTCAGAATTTAATGCTCTACATTTTTGTAACAATAGAAAATTTTGTAAAAGCATTATTTTCAACAGTAAATTCAAAATTCTTCTTTAAAAATTCATTCTTCTTTGCAACGTTTTCCTCTTGTTACCGGGTTTGGCACACTGATTCATCTCCTTTCTCATTGTAGTGCTCCCCCTTCCACAGTGTCTGACTCCCCCACACTTGTAAAAGGCATCTCTCTGGTTGCCTCGTTTTGGGGTAGGGTCATCTCTGCTTTTGATTTGGCCTTGTATGACAATAACGTCTATGTTCATACATTCAGTCACTATCGGGAAAATATTATTTCTTGTTGAGTTAGCAGCTTGGGCCTCTGCTGTTTGTTCTGCTATCTTGATCTTGATTGCTTCTTCACTGTCCTTTGTCGGAAATACCTGTAGCGTGGTCAACACTAGGCCTCTGATTCATTGTACAAAGGCGGCCAGGAGAGTACGTTGTAGCTGTGTGCGCGTCCACTTGGCCTCCTGCTATCTAAACGTGGGCATCGCCTACAGACCTAGCTCTCTGCGCTTGTCAGCAAAGACGCGGCTGCTCAGTGATAGTAGCCAGCGTTCTGGGTCGATGGTGCCTCTAATCTTTTCAAGAGACATGCTTGAAGTCATCAAAGGTAGCCGTTGTTCAATCAAGTTCAGGGTTAGCCTCTATGCAACAAGCAGCGGTTCCAGTAGACTTGAGTCTGCAGATGAACTGCTTATCCTTTTCAATGTTCATCCCAGTTTTCTGTTTTCACGACCAGGTCAATGTTTTGTAGAAACTCTCTGACCAGTTGCGTGCCCTCATCTCCGGAGAAGCTCTTGATAAGTGACTGCAGCCCCAGGTTCTTGCTTCTCCCTGTGCCTTCTCTTACAATTAACCCTCAAACATGGATTACTCAGTAATATATTACTGTGTAAATGAGGTCAATAAATATCCATGCAAATTTAAGGAAATACTATTTTAATGCTTTGAATAGAAACAATCCAGTTGATATTTTTAATTTATAAATTTACAATAATATTTTATTGGATAATAGAATTGAGTGAAATACATAAATAGGCTACCGGTACCTTATTTATCAATTCTAGAAAATATGTGTCAAATACCACTATATAATAAAAAACCATTTGTATATTTGAAGAAAACACTTTAATATCTCAATCAATTTCTGTACTTTTATTGAGAATAACAATCTAACAACATTTTGGTATTGTGAAATACTATAAAGTATTTCTTAGTAGTGATATATAAGTTATGTACCTTGCTTTGGATGTGGATGACAAGCAGTTCATGTTGTGTATCAGCTGTAACGCCGCAAAATGAGTTAAATTGGATGTGCATTGTCATGCAATCATAACATTCTGCAGAAAGGCGTCTGCTGTGCAGTACCAAGGCAGTTTAGGTATATGAATATTGTCTGCCCCTGCTTCACTTCTTGATGACTCATTCACTTTTTAAAGTTCAGCTCTATAATTATGTTGATTTGATATATTTAATACAAGCTTTCAGGAAGTGGATGTCTGGAACCACCATATTTTTCTCAATAAGTTCTTTGAACAATTTTTGCAAAGCAATGTCTCTTTTAGATCTGTTGCTATAATCAGGATGCCTCACATTCCATAAAAGTTCATAATTAGTATGATAAAGTTGAAGGAAGATAAAAATATTGCCCACACTCCACCTAATGACACTTATTTTGTCACTCAAACCTATAAAAGTTCCATAAATGAATAAAATAATCATTAATAAATAATGGTACCTACTTATTGATTCATTCAATCTAGTACTTGAAAAGGTGATTCAGAGGCTAGGTCTGAAAGGAACAATTGTAAATAAAACATCTCAAGTGCTAGCCTATGCAGACAATGTAGTTCTGATTTCCAGAAATCAAAATAATTTAAAAGAACTCTTCTGCAAAATGAAGGATGAAGCACAAGTTTTAGGTCTAGAAATAAATGTGGAGAAGACCAAGTACATGAAAATGTCAACAAATGAGCGAAGAAGACAAGTGAACAACCTAAAAATAACAGATGATTGCGAAGTGGAAGGCGTCAGTGAATTCAAGTACTTGGGTGTAACACTGATCAATGATAACAAAACCAGTCACGAAATATGCAATCGCATCATGATGGGCAACAGAGCTTATTTCGCCAACCAAAATATTTTCAAGAGCAGGCTAATCACCCGTAAAACAAAAGAAAAAATGTATAAAACATTGGTAAAGCCGGTTGTAATATATGGGGCTGAAACTTGGACAATATTGAGCAAAGATGAAAGAGCACTGAGATGTTTTGAGAGAAAGATGTACAGAAGAATATGGGGTGATTGGGGTCCAATATGTGAAGGTGGTATATGGAGGGGCAGATATAATTGTGAAATAGATGAAGCAATTGGGGAAGAAAATATTATACACACCATAAAAGCAAGAAGAATCGAATGGCTGGGTCATGTAGTGAGAATGGCGGATGAGAGAGGACCGGTTAGGATAATGGATGATATAGTGATAGGGACGAGGAGGAGAGGAAGGCCAAGGAGAAGATGGATTGGTGACGTGATGGGTGATCTGCGTGTGCTGGGAGTGACAAACTGGCGGCGGAGAGCACAGGATAGACAGATGTGGAGGCGTCATGTTGAGGAGGCCAAAGTTCACCATGGACTGTAGAGCCACATAAAGTAAAGTACCTAAGTACTTATTGATTCATAAGTAACATTCAGCCTATGAATAACTATCCATGCTAATTATTATTTTACATCTGTTTAATTATTAAATGGATAATAAACTAATTAATTATTGAAATCAGAGAAGATAGTCATGAAATATAAGTTATGTATATTTGTACAAGAGTTAATCCAAATTGAATAATAGCTCATATACTGATGATACAAGACAATTCTCAAGTCCTCTTTGTTTTCTTATCATGCCTATTCTTCTGCTAAAAACGCTTACAAGATATACAGTTACCTATAAATAAATTTCCTTTTATAGTTAAATTACAAACAGTGAATGTTGCCTCAGGAACTGCACCACCTCATCCCAGAATGAATATGAACTTTTCCCCATTACTGGTCCTCCCTCTGGTGTCTTGCATCCAGAATGTACCTTGTCTGAGATGAGTTTATGTAGTGCTCTGGCATCTAACTCTCCCTTTTCAAGAAACAAAGGCTCATTGAGAACTTGGGGTCAGTCCTCAGTAATTTTGACAAGAGAGGGTTCAGCTCTTTGGTGTTGCCTGGTAGAAGGTCATAACATCTCATACAGAAAACTATTTTTGTAAACAAATTTGTCATAGCAAGTGCTTAACTTTTGTGTTTTGGTCAAGCATGGGCAATAGCCTACAGTCAGAATCCCCATCATCTTCGCTACATTTGCACTGAGCTCCTGAGATTCAAAAGTGGATTGTGAATTCTTGAAGAGAATTTTCTCAGATAATATGCTAATTTAACATGCTTAAATTGCTAGGGAAAGTCACCAAACAAAAAGCAATGGTTGCAAATTTCTGAAAGTGGTTTGGAAATCATATAAGTTTGTTTCAGTATATTGTTGGATATGAATATTATCCCATCCAGGTGATTTATGGTTGTTATCGTTTGTTTGAAGCTTTGAAGTTTGAAAGGGTCGCCGCCAAAGTGTCTCCCCAACAACCGTTCCCCTCTTGGTTTTGATCACAGGCATCAACCAGTACCCTGCTGAAAATATGCCAGTGTCGACAAAGTGTCTCCCTGACATCCATTCCCCTGCTAGAACAAAAAAGACTGGCTGTCAGGATCGTGCCCAACAATGAATCCCCTCAAGCGCTGCCAACAAAGTGTCTCCCCGACATCTGTTTCCCTGGTAGAACAAAGGAGACTCGCTGTTGGGATCGTGCCCAACAACGAATCCCCTCAAGCACTGCCGACAAAGTGTCTCCCCAACATCCATTCCCCTATCGGGCATTAACACCAGCTTGAAGCAGGCGGGAAAGTAGTAGGGCTACTATCACACTGTTTAACACATTCTATGAATTTGATTATTAGAAGAAAAGCTTGTTAATGTTGTGATTCATACAACTGCGAACATTAAAAGAAAGAGAATATTTCTCTTCCCAAATTCCTACACATGAATGAATGAATAAATGAATTATTTTCACCATTAAAAAGACAAGTAAGTTACAATCAAACCAATTCGATTCTAACTGTGAGAATCTAGTGTTCTCCTTACTCGCCCTATCTATGATTGCCTGTCTTATGGCTTCAACTCTTGACCCTTGAGAAAAATTGACGCACACGGAGTCCAGCAAATGGTTTCTAATCATGTGATATTTTCCTTGATTAGGATCATTTGGAGCATTCACTGCTCTCTTTAGGATTTGTGTTAGAACATGTTGCGAATATCCCTTCACAGCAAATCTTTTGTACACCATTACCCAGGAGAATTTAACACTTTGAGACCGAGCCATTCCGCATCACGTTATGGCCAGAATCCAAGCGGTTTTAAGCATATTTTAAAAAATAGCCTACTCAATCAATTTTCAGCCGATTTCAAAAAATTTCATGTTTTTGGAAAGAGAAAAATGTGCTGATTATTACAATGTTCGAAATATACTGATAAATGATCCAACAAGAATGATGTGTTGAGTTGAATTCAAGAGTTTTTTATAAAAAAAAGTTCGACATTAACGTTCCCAGGTTTTTCACTCTCCTACTCGATCAGTTTTCAACCTATTTCTTTAAAAATGATTGGATTTGAAAGATAAAATCATACAGTTTCATTTGATATGCGGTTCTCAACCATACTCCAATGAACAAAAAAGTTATGATGGTTTGAAAATGTTGGTTTTTCTTGTGTTGAAAAAGACGCGGTGTTGCTGTTTCACTCTGACACGGTTTCAAGCATATATTCAAAAATAGCCTAATCAATTATTTTTGAACCGATATAAATTTTTTTTTAAATGTTTGGAAAGAGAAAATTATGCAGATTATCACGATGCATCAAGTATGCTGATAAATTATTCAACAAGAATGTTGTGTTGAGTTGAATTGAAGTATTTTTTAATGGAAAAAAGTGCTACATTTTTAAGTTTCCAAGTTTCTTACTCTCCTACTCAATCAGTTTTCAACCAATTCCTCAACAAATAATTGAATTATAAAGAAAAATCATGCAGTTTGATATGATATAGGAATCATAATTATATGTCACTCACCAACAAAAGCTATGTTTATTTGAAGTTGTTGGTTTCTCCTGGGTTGAGGGTCACTGTCAGTATCAATTTCACTAGCTTTGTTGTACGGTATCAATAACAATAATTCACTACTCACTAACACTATTCACTATTGTTTCGATTCCACTGTACTATGATTATGATTTATAATAAACTATGACTAAACTAAATTATAATAGACTTGAACTTTTTTCAGTTTACATAATTCGCCTTGGTATGATACAGTTCAAAGCACTCAGGCACACACAGAGGAATAGAGCAGTTCTTACATTGCCATGATGTTTCTTTTCTAGCAGCTTTTCCCGTAGCTGCTTTTGATTTTTCAGAACAGACCCTACACAATTTTGTCGGCTTGTTTTTCTTTTCTGTTGGAGGAATTTTTTCGGGAAAGTGACGACCCATGAGACAATTTGATGAAGATGAAGTTGGAGTTTCCTGTGTGGAGAGAGTTTTCTGACAGAGCAATCCCTATATCAATGATAAATTGACTCAAATGGCACTTTTTACAAAGATTGACTGGTCTTGACTGTCTATACAAAATGAAAGTTTTTGCAATTGTCATCATGAATAAATGAAAAAATAGCTTTTTCCACCATTTCATTTGCTTTCTTTTGAAAGGGTAATATGCTATAATTTGATCATTCCTATCAACACCAGTCTTGTTCATGTAATAATCAATTATTGCATCAGGTTTTTTTTTCATAATTGGGCCAGTCTTCGATCGTACTTGAACATTTGTTTCTGTCATCCTGTGTACTGATGATAGGATGAGAACATCTCTTTTGTCTTTCCATTTGGTGCAGAGTAAATGATTTCTTTGCATGGAGATGATTTTCAAAGTTTTTAGTTTCTTCTTGACAACAGTCTGGGGCAACTTTTTTCTATTTACCATGCACGTTCCAACTGCTTTACATTTTCACTGCCATAGAAAATAAAAAACTGCTGGTGAACTGTGAAATCAATCCAAACGCTAAGTTTTATTAAAATTTATTATTCAAAATACTTATTAAACTCTACACTTCATTATTACATACTTCCACAACTCACAATTCACTTTTACATTTATAATTTCAATATTTAAACATGCAAGTAACAATTATGATCCTCATAGACATGGCATCCTTTCAAGAGAAGAAGAAACAGGATACCAGACAAAAACCAGTAACTTCATGATCAAAAACATAATTTCTACTACAGTGCTTGACTAAGCAATCAATATTTGTCACAAATACAATGTATTATAACTTTTACAATCAATAAAGGTTTATTTAAATCATTATTTGTTTATTCTTGTCCAATTATCTTTAAAGAACATAATTATAACTTGATTTTTACTACTTCAAAATTGGCAAACCTGTGTATAAGAATCTTTAGTTGGCTGTGTTAGGCGGTAAGCGGTAAATTTGAATTTCTACTCAATTCCGATATCTATCTCAACTTATCTTATTAACATATTTTGTCGTCCTGTTTTCTAATATTACACATTATCACATTTTATTTTACAAGTCCCACCATACTCTTTTTTCACACATATCACGTATATAAGACCACTTTTCAGAACTTTCTTCTCTCTGTAAATAAAGCCGTTATTGGCTTCCCAACAATACTTTGTTCATGTCCCCCATACTTCACCTTAAATCATGTAGCTGACATAAACGACAACCCTTTGAAGAGACTGCTGGGGAAGAACTGTCATCCTCACATTCCTTGTAACCTATGGGTGATAGTGGGGGTGGGGCTTCTGGGAATTTCCAGGAGAAATTCATTTCACCAGAAATGGTGTCTTCATTTGACTGTGATTGGTGCTTTCCCCCTCCATAGATTTGGTGTGACTCAAATATAGAGAAAACAAAAGCTACTCTATGAGGGTTCATGAAATAAATTTAATGGTTAATAAATAATGGTACCTACTTATTGGTTCATAAGTAACATTTAGCCTATGAATAACTATCCATGCTAATTATTATTTTTTACATCATTAAATGGATAATAAACTAATTAATTATTGAAATCCTTAAATAAATAGATTCAAATCTCTTAAATCTTCCCCATCCCCAAATTATATGTACTCCTAAATTATAGGTATTCAAATACTATAGAGATTATCTGGTTGGAGTCTTATCCATGCAACATGGGTAGCCTACTATACGAAAATTATAAAAATTAATCTGAAACACAGTCATATGATTGATGCATGCTCTAGCAAAATTTGGGTTTATTAAATTTCATAACTTTATTGGAATTTAAAACGTTTACTAGCTAATTTAGTGACTTGTAAAGCTATTTTTTACCTTGAAAAGTATATTTCAAGTCACACACTTGTAAAATATTCTTCTTGATGACAATATTTTGTGAATATGTAATTTCATAAGTAGGCTAGTCAAGAAATAATACTTTCACCATTGAACATTGTTCATTGATGCCATTTCTTTTTACAAAGTTTTCAAATCTGAAGTGAAACAAGTAACATTGTCACTAACCAATATCAATGGAATATCCTAATTCACAAAATACACTCTTTTCAAAATTCTCCCAAAGCATCCTGAGAGTGGGAGAATCTCTTTTTATATAGTCAGTAGCACTATTAAATGCTTCGGAAATTTTCAACCACTCTTGTTGTTTCAGTTTACTGGAAACTGAGTCCATCTTTTTATTTCCCATTACATCAAAATGTTTTTCTATTAATTTGATAACTAAAAACTTTTCACTTGCCGTGAATGTTGGCTCCCTATGTTTTTTTTTTCAATTTATCCATAATGAACTTTAAAGAAACCAACAACAACAAACAGAACCAAACAGAAAACGTTTTGAGGTTGGAAAAGTAGCGTTAGGCCAGTCCACCGCCTCTGTGATTGCTGAAAACTACGTTTCCAGAACTTTGGTTCAGTTTGTGCTGGTGAAATCCATCTGAGCACAAAAGTACCAGTCAACTGACAACTCCAATTCCAAAAACTACGTTTTGATTGATCTCACCAAAATCACCAAATTTCACCAAAATCATTCAAAACGTAGTTTTTGGAATTGGAGTTTTCAGTTGACTGGAAATTTTCAGCTCAGATGGATTTCACCAGCACAAACTGAACCGAAGTTCCAGAAATGTAGTTTTCAGCAATTGCAGAGGCTGTGGACTGGCCTAACACCAACTTTCTAACCTCAAAACATTTTTGTTTGATTAGTTAGGTTGTTGTTCTTTAATTGTTGTGATTGGTTTCTAGTTCAGTATATCACTGGCGGCTTGTGCCCATAAAACATAAGAAGTGCTGTTCAGTAAAAGATAAGGGCACTTCACCTGTTTTGTGGGCACTAGCCGCCAGTGCAGTATATTTTAAAAGAGTAATGGAAGTTTCTGGCCAAAAATATCCAGATTATCAATCATAAAAGTTCTTTAAAAATTTAGATTTTGACATTAAAAAATTATCAATCCAAAAACAATCTCACTACTAGCTACTACAGCTAATATTCACAATATGAATATCACATTATAATATTTTTATATTATTCATCAATAATCCAACAATAATTCATTAGGCTATTATGTCAAAAGTCAAAATTTTATCAATATAAATAGCCTAAATAGGCTTTAATGTAGACCTAAATTTTATGATGAATAGTTTCAAGTGTATTTAGTTATATCCTATCTATTATGTACACATGGGTCTATTATAGGCTTTACTTGAGTTGAAAATTTATTTTATCTCCAGGTCATTTACAGATCATAAACAATGACTCCAGGTCATTTTCTATCAGCTTCAATACCGATAAAACAGTTGGCTTTGATAGACGGTACTTTGTAATGAAGTCCACATTATCTAAATCTTCAAAATCGTTTGATCTTTCCTTGATCCACCAAGGACGACAAACATCAAATTTGTTGTCACTATCACTTTTGAATGCTAATTTCATAAATTCTCCTCCTTGGATTTGGCTGTTCCATCTTTGTAATCTACGCCAACTGCTAGGCTAACTACTATTATTATTTAATACTATCTTTCAAATGACTATATTAAAAACTAACAGCAAATGACTAACTAACCAAAAAATTTAACTAAAATTAACAAATAAATGACAGATTGAACTCAATATGAATTTGAAATAAACAATAACCTAACCTAAAACCTATAAACACTTCACTCTTTCACATTATGGTGCGTGCCATGAAGAATATTATTATATTTTTAGGTTAAAAACGTAGTTTTGGTTGTCTGACCGGCCGAAATCGGCGAGTAAGATTGAAACCGAGTTTTCAAAGTCACGTGACCTTAAACGTGTTTGGTGAAATCCGATTTTGTCAGTTTTGGGCTAACTGTCAGTTACTTTAAGTAAAATGTAGTTCTATATCTTTGGTGAAATCGACCCTTTATATATCAATTGTACAACCAGTTGTCGAACTAGAAGCTTCGATAATATCTGGCCACTTAGAATAAGCTTCAGTGATTAATAAATAATATTTTCGTTTAATTGGGCAATCTAGACAATCCATCAGCATTACAATTTATTATCCTTAGATCTAACATAATTTATATCAAAATCATAACAAGATAGAAATATTGCCCATCTCTGCAATATATTGGCTGTCGTTTGAGGAATACCATTCCTTGATCCAAAAATAGTTTTCAATGGTTTGTGGTCTGTTTTCAATGTAAAATGTTCACTATACAAGTATTGATGGAAATGTTTCACGCCAAAAAATACTAGCTAAAGCTTCTTTTTCTAGCTGAGAATAATATTTTTCAACCTTAGTTGAAGTACGACTAGTGTAAGCTATTGGTTTTTGATCACTATTACTGAAACGATGAGATATTACAACACCTAGTCCATGAGGAGAAGCATCCCTAGCTAAGACAACATCTAAATCACGGTCAAAATATTATACTAATATATTGCCTCACAATAAAATTCCTTACTCTCTACAAATGCATTTTCTTGTTTATATGATCATACAAATTTCCTATTTTTTGCAAAATCAAAAATAGTTTTCATCACTATAGTCTTTCCAAGCAAAGGAGACCCTCTGGCAAGATGAGAAAATGACTCCAGCTCGGTCAATATGGGTTGAAAAATTATTGATTTGGTTTCAATCGTAGGAAACATTCTGATCTACAATTTGAGGCCAAATCAATATTTATTGAACCAATATTGACCGAGCTAGAGTCATTTTTTCATCTTGCCAGAGGGTCTTCTTTGCTTGTACAGACTATACATTGAGTTCTATGTACCCTCATTTTTTATAATTAGGTCACGCCGCATTTATTGCAATATCAAGTGTTTGATGTTATCAAGACTGTTATGAAAACGAAAATATAATTATTATTTTATCGTATCAAAACTGTCATAAGAAAATATGTTATATTGTATGAATATACACCACATTCATTTCCTAAGTATTGTAATTTCGCAATTATTTATTGTATTATTGTATTTCAATGTTGACAGTTCAACTTAATAAAATTTATAAATATAGATATTTAATATCTCATGTATGGTATTTATCTTTTATACATTTATCCTCATATATTTTTATAATTTTTAAACTTCATGTCTAATGTACTTCATATAATCATATCATTTGTACTATGGCAATATTGTGCCAGAAAGCCCATTTACAAATATCAATAGCTGAAACTTTGTTTGGAATAAATACAAATATATTTTGTACTTTTTGAAGACTATCAATAAATGATTTCATACTGAATCAAGACCACAAACTCATTCAAGTCCTCAAAGCTCCATTCCTAAGTAATGACTCCTTTATTTACTCTTATCATGACCTTTATTACAATATCATTTGAGTCCAGAGTCCATTTCATGGTATAGTCTGTCCAAGCAAAGAAGACATTCTGGCAAGATGTGAAAATGACTCAAGCTTGGTCAATATTAGTTCAAAAGTTTGAAATTTTGTCTCAAATGGTAGGAAACAATCGGATCTACAATTTGAGATGAAATTTATATTATTTGAACCAATATTGACCGAGCTGTAGCCATTCTCCCCATCTTGCCAGAATTTCTTCTTTGCTTGGGACAGACTATATATATTATATGAAGTCAGATGTCAAGAAATACAGGTGGAAAGGTGAACTCAACTAAATCATCTACAATTGATTAATGATTCACAATAAAAAACTATTTAGTTTCCATTTTAAAAAATATATAGTTTACAACTTTTAGTTGGAAATAACTGAATAGTTATTTTTCCAATAGGAACAAGTAGATTATAGATATCAAATATTGCATGGTTGTGTACAAAATCTCAAAAGTCCAATTCTGCAGCCGCACTGCTAGTGGGATGGGTGGATAGTAGACGATGGATGGTGAGCACATATTAGCCGCTATTTCATCTACCATTCACCCTCTGCTGTCATTTTGAAATGCATCAAAATATGTCACGCATGTACCAGAGAAAGTCACTGGGTTACTGTACCGGTACTCAAAATGACTATTAATGTATTTAACTTATATGATCATCTAAAAAACTTGGTAAGAAGGACAATAATAAAAGTGAAATCATTTTTCTTAACGCCTCATTTATATGTAAAATTGAAATTGAAGAGCACTTTTATTTTATGTGCAACAAAATATACCATGTTATCTAATCAAAATATTAACTTTCTTATTCGTTTGAAAGAATCAGTTGCTTCATGTTGAAATTTCATCTTCAATGAAATTCTAAATTTCTCTAGAGAAATTCTAAAAGACAGTTGCATTGAAAACGCATTTAATTGATAACTGAAATAAACCCTTAATAAATTTTCATCAACTACTACCGATTTTGTTATAATCCTTTTAAGATATTAGTATTATTATACAGGTTATATAAATATTTATAATAAATATTTAATAATAAAAATAAAAAATAAAAATAAAAATAATTTATAATAAAAATGTAATCCATGTTCTTAGCATTCTCAAATAATCAGTTGTATTGATGGTAATTTGAAAATGCAAATATCAACTTCCTCCCTAGAGTGTTTGTAGTTTAACAAGAGATATGAGATTGTAATTATTGTATGTGGTTAAATTTATATCAAGTGGGTTTATTTATACAATGGAATTATTATATTAAATACGTTGTGTGGTTCAAACCTTCAATGCTGTACTAGAATACTAAAGTATCTCTTCTGTCCTGTCATGTGAGCCTAAAAAGAATAGATATTGATTTTCATAATTTAATTTGGAATTTTTTATTTGATTTGAATGATACTGCAAGAGAATAATGTGATCAGTTTCAAATTCAATATTTTAAATAACTGTAGGAAAGTGTTCAATTTTTTATGATTCTTTCTAATTTAAAAAAAAAAACTTTTTTTTATCGTTGGTTGGGATTAAGCTAAAAAATAGAAAATTTAGAAAATTTAAAAAAAATTAAGAAAATTTAGGTTCATCTGCTTGATGAATTATTAATACATTTTTCAAATGAGAAACAATAAATCTCATTACCACGTATAAGACATCTTCATTAAGATTTTCCATATTTAATACTTCATTGAGTCCCCCAAGAAACTTTTCTGGAATAACAGCCATTTTATGGTCTTTTTGAAGTCTTAGAAAGTTTATCGAATTTTGTTTTAGGGAGGTATTTTGCCTGCAGAATCATAAAAAAGTTATACAAAAAAATTTAAAGCCTTTCAATAATTTCTCTAACATCAACAATTTATTACGTAACTTGAACTTTCACTTTATTAGTGGTGTTGGTTCAAAAAAGGCTTTGAACAAGTCAGTTCTTCGTGTTGTTTACTTGAGTAAAGGGATTGACAAATAGCATATGGCAACGTATTGATTCTTTAAATGGAAATACATATGACTCAACAAGGTATGAGTCATTCTCCGAGAACCCACTGACATGATGGTGGGAGAGGTGGCTCTAGCAAGAAAGAGAATATCACACCTCACTAAACTTTTGACCTCTGGTGGAAACGGATTTTCACACTTCAGTAGCTCTATTTTTTTCCATGGGTGTTGGATCTATCATACATGAAACCAAAGAAGATCTATTCTATGATTAAACATATTATTATATATTTTATAATGATGCCTAACGTTTTCACACAAAATAGATCATTGTGAACTTTTACATTTTCTCAATACTAGGTACAACTTATTTATTTTCCTTATTCATCAATTTTCATTATCTATTCATTTATTAGAACACATTTTCCGAAATAGTGTTCTAATTGTTTATGTATTTTATCAGGATAAAACTCGAAGTAGTATGACAATGTAGGCTTCATATTTTTCTTCCCAACACTTATTAAATATGGTAGCCTATTGTGTATTCATTTTTTCCATTACAAATTCAAACTTATATTAAAACACTTTTTAAGTAGAAATTTCACTTACATTAGCACCGTAGTCCTAATTAATTTTTAAATTATGGTTCACGTTAATGCAATTAGAACAGCTGAGTAAGTTACAGAAAAACTGTGTATCACTGAGGATTGCTCCTCTAACGCATGAAATGCATTCAAAACTTGATTTAATAAAATATAATCAATGAATAAATAACCTAATAAAACAGCAAGAGAGTATGTGCATAGTATTCTTTCAATCTTTTAATAAATTCTACATTTTTGAAAGGAATGCTGAAAATGAAAGCGAAATTATCCCAGCAATCACACAAATACCGATTGTCCTTCATCTTAGCTAACTGTGCTGATGGAAAAATAATAGCTTCCATCATAATCTGAATTGTCTTGCCCCCATTTTTGAAGCTTGTTTTCCTATCAAGACACCCGCCTACAGAATGGTTTTAATAATAAGGCTGATCCCAACAATCACGCTAGACTGTCTACAATCATACGGAATAGGAAGTCAATCATTAATGCCTACATGCACTTTACTATGATGTAATTTTTATTTTTAAATTCTGCCCGTCTACCTTTGGGATGCAGATGGGAACGCCCTTATCGATAGTAATCGGTGGGTGTCTCATGTCCGGACGACTTCAAACATTACTAATTTTATCAATGGATTCAAGCAGTTTTTGTTACAAAAAAAAATCATTAGAAACAAAAAAAGATCTATAACTATCACGATTGATGCATTTATCCATATATTCCATGAAATCTTGTATTTTAAATTAATTTTTAACAGATTGTTTGAAAGGAAACAGCAACATAAACCTGTATTCTACCTAAATAATACAGGAATAATAATTATCGTTGAATAAAAATAATAACCAATTGATAATATTAATTTAATTAATTAGTATCTTTGTTTGTCAATGGCTCAATAGCCCATGAAGGGCCTAGGCCTACCAGCTGGCTACCTGTTTCATATTTACTTAACTTTACAGCAGAGGAGAATAATCATCAACCAGGATAGAGGTAACTTGTGGTTAGTACGTTGATTCTCTCAACCATAAGCTAGGTTCCGTAACCAAGTGACGTCGCAGAACACCTCTGAATAACATCCAGTTAATCAGTTAGAGTGTAATACAACAAATACTATTCCTCCAGAGACGGGAAACGACTGACTTTCTCTACTAACGACAGCCAATCTCCCAAGGAGATTTATTTTCATCAATTTATTACAACATAGGGGTTTCATTTTGAAAAGTCGATACAGATCTCTAATAGGATTCAATATTAGCCAGCTTATTCCTTATACCTTATTCCTTATTATATCTTTTCATAATTTGTTATTCAATCAGTCAAAGACTCAATACCAGGAACAGTACTATCCCATATCACTAGTACCGTATATCAATACCTCCCTAGTAATAAGTTAGTATTAATAAATTTCACAACACAACAAATAATGTCCATGTCCTACACTTGTATAACAACACAGCGTTATTTTTATGATGTAATGCACTATATTTTAAATATCAATTGAATGAAATTAATAAAGACTCACCAATTGATTCACTTACTATTGTAACAAGGTGTATGTGCCCTAGGTACTCTGTTAGATTTTATTAGAGAACAGTAGGTCAGTTTCTAAACTAATAAAGAGAATAGTTGTAATATTGTTGAACAACACAGCGATTGAGGAGGATGAAGATTTATTAATTTTCGTTATCATGATTATCATAGTATGCAATATATTTGCGGATGAAGCATTTTGAGGTAAATTAAGCCAGAAGTTGAGCATTATCTCTCTCAGAATTCATTGATAACGACTGATTACGGTTCTGATACTGTTATAGTCTGTCCAAGTAAAGAAGACATTCTGGCAAGATGGGAAAATGACTACCGCTCAGTCAATGTATGTTGAAAAATTATAAATTTTATTTCAAATTGTAGATCGGAATATTTCCTACAATTTAAGACAACATTTATAATTTTTTAACAAATATTGACCGAGCTGGAGTCATTTTCCCATCTTGCCAGAATGTTTTCTTTGCTTGGACAGACTAGTCTGATAACGGCTTATTGTTTATTATTATTTTTAGAACGAAACATAGTAATTATTAGATTCGACTGGCCATCAAATTATATCACCTCTCGCCCATTCAGAGTATAACTGAAAATTATCTGATTTAATTTTTAAGGCATTTATTATAGGTAAATATGTACTTGTTATTAAAGTGCGCCAACTATGATGTACCAACTTTTTAGTTGTCCAGATTTCATATTTGCTCATGTTGAATATGTTTTCCTGATTTTATAAAAGGTATATTACTTCATTTAAATCTCATATTAAAACTCAATGATATTGAAGTGAAATTATGATAAAATCATAATAATTATTCTTAAAGGGTCCACACACCTTACAACTCTTAGTTGAATTGCTATAATCTAAAATATAAATATCTCAATATTTAAATTGTTGTTTCAAACTCTGTGGTATCACACATTCCTCCTAATTAAATAATTTTCCTTATTCATCTTCTCAAAATCGTTCATCCTTGAACCTATATTTATATAGCTTTCATTTAAACAAAATAATAGTTGGCTACCTAATTTGAAATCTGAACTAGTCCCACATTCTTCCAAATTCAATTCTGCTCTCCCAGCTCCTCAAATTATATTCAATAAGATATTGCTATTTATTATAGTTTTATATTCATTCCAACACTCTCACTCCAAATTTTCATTCAAAGAGGCACACCCAAACCATAAAAGAGAAATCAGAAGTGCATACTCATCTCTTTGCCTAATACGTCACACACTGAACAAAAAATGTTGACTTTTTTGTACATGCAAAAATCAACTTTCGTTCGTCGATCTAATACAAAGTATGACGACTGAGGTGATTATGGAGATGATGATGATGACAATCTTGGTCATAAAATATACAACACCCACCTCATACTACCACCTGGATATAATAATAAACACACATAGACTATTTTTCTCCTTCTATCCTCTTTATCAAATTTATTATCATTCTCTTCATCTGTATCGTTCAAAATTTACCATTTGAAAGCTTCTCTAACTCTCTCCCTCTCTCTCTCTCTCTCTCTCTCTCTCTCTCTCTCTCTCTCTCTCTCTCTCTCTTTCTCTCACACACACTGACTATAAAGCTCTCTCTCTCAGACTTTATTAAAGCCCAGGACAGTGTAGAATTATACTGTTTAATCTATATGTATACTCTACCGTCGTGAGTAGAGCCTACGTCCATTTAAAACGCCTCTGCTAAATAACAGACACTTGTCCTTATTTGGTATCCCGGAGTTCAGCTTCAGCTTCTTTTTACGTGAAAGCGGTCGGTCCCTGAACAGGACAAGATCGAAGCATACGCCTGCCTATTCAACTGCATAATCCCACCTTACTGCATGATACTTGGACTGTGACGGTGACGAAGGACATTTCGATTGCCAAACTGAATAAAATAACGAGATTCGTAGTTCGCAGGAAGCTCGGTTCCGTCCTCTAGATGCCAATTTCTAATAATATAATAATTGGAGGCTGAAAATATTCAATATTACGATGTAATACCAAAGACAATGTACTTGAAGTAGGTAGTCAATGGTAATACACATCACTCACAATCTCACAAAACTCTCTCTCTCCCTCTCTCTCTAATCTAATCTCTCTTCTCTCTCACTATCTCTCTCTCACGCACACTCTAAGGTAATTAATTGATAATAATGTTAGACTTAGCTAAAAGGACAGCAGTCCTGAGTCTTCAGGCTCAAAGAGAAGTTTTAAAAGAAAAGTTTCCTGTTGAAATGTTATAAAGAAATTCGAAAATTTTCTCCTTCCTTGACTCAAAAATCTAATCTATAAAATTGAAATCATCGAGACTTTAGTATAGTCAGTCCAAGCAAAGAAGACATTCTGGCAAGATTTGAAAATGGCTCCAACCCGGTCAAAATTTGTTCAGGATTTTGTCTGAAATTGTAGGAAATATTCTGTTCAACAATTTGAGATCGGATCAAATTTATAATTTTTGAACCAATATTGACCGATCTTGAGTCATTTTCCCATCTTACCAGAATGTCATCTTTGCTTGGACAGATTATACAGAGTGTTCCAGGAGGAATGTGCAATACTTCTCAGGATGATTCCTTATACCAAGTGGACAAAAAATTCCATGGGACCAACCCCCAAAAACGCTTTGTTACCGAGATAACAATGGCGGAATATTGAGACTTTTCAAAACATATTAATTTTAATAATTTTTTAGAGGCTTCACTCAGGTTCAAAAATTATCAATTCCTATGTAAAATTAGCTGAGGAATTCAATGGAACCAGTTTCAAGTTTGTAACTTCAACGGTTATTGAAATAATTGGAAAAATATGCGAAAAAACGCCATTTTTCAACAATAAGGGTTATAACTAAGTAAGGAATCATAAATTTGTATTTTTTATTAATGGAAGTTGAAGAGAGTCGGATTCTTAAGAAAAAGTTAAATGGCGGCGACTGTGTAAATCTTACCCAAATCTCAGAAATAGCGATCGAAAATCGAAAAATTGACAAAACATAGCACAAGTGATAAATTTGTGTATAGTAGCGATTTTCGATCGCTATTCCTGAGATTTGGGTAAGATTTACACAAACGCCACCATTTAACTTTTTCTTCAGAATCCGACTCTCTTCAACTTCCATTAATAAAAAATGCAAATTCATTATTCCTTATCCAGTTATAACCCGTATTGTTGAAAAATTGCGTTTTTTAGCATATTTTTCTAATTATCTCTATAACCGTTGAAATTACAAACTCCAAACTGATCAATCTCAATTTTCCGCCATTGTTATCTCGGTAACAAAGCGTTTTTGGGGGTTGGTCCCATGGAACTTTTTTATCTACTTGGTGTAAGGAATCAGCCTGAGAAGTATTGCACATTCCTCCTGAAACACCCTGTATAATGTTGGAGGTTCCTATTCTCATTTCCAGCAATAGCACTGTCATTTTTAACTAATGTATTTTTGAAGAAAGAGTTCATCAATGAATTTTTAAAGCTCACACTAAAACTGTTTCAGCTCTTGAATAATAAAATTTCCAATTGAACAATTATCTCATGCAATGTTTTTCATGTGTCATACGTATGTCATGTATACATGGGGAGGAGGTTCAAGGTGATATATGTCCTCCTAGAAATTCTTGAACATGATAAATGTAAATACGGTATAAACGGATAATCAAACGGTATAATACGGATTTACGGTATACGGATTTACGGTATACGGATTTACGGTATAATACGGTAAATACGGATTAATCAAGTTGGTATCCCCTAAAAAGTTTTGAAATTTTTTAAGGATAACCCCCCCCCCCCTGTACAAACAGGGTTCGCTCCTGCATGTATACAAATGTTAATAACATATACTTAATAACACATGTATGGGGAAACTGAACGGGACACTCTGTAGACACGAACAATGTACCGGTACTTTACTACCAATACTACATGATTGATGTTCATTTTCCCCACCAAATTTCTGGTTCATTAAGTAAAACAGAGGTGTTCTCTACTTGGGGGTGATTATCCTTGGATTTAGTGGTACAAGGAGCAGTAGGTGTATGAGAGGAGACCAAAAAATAAACGATCAGGGTGTAGGCCGATGAACGGAGGTGGAGGCTATGACAGAATTGAAGTTTTCTATTGAGAGGCGACTCTCTTCTGTGGTGTTCGGCCACAAGTTTAAAAGGAAGGTCAAGAAATGATGGTGGGATGTTGATGTTGTTGAACAAGCTAAGACCCGACTAATATACGTGGGCTTCATAGTAGTTGATAACTCTAGTATGAACGCCTTTAAAGCCTTGTACTCTTCTAAGTTCCAATCATTATATTATTCTCTGCGCCACCTACTCTCATCCCAGATCATTATTCACTTCCTCTTCCTAATATTTTGATTTATATTGTCATGGCTCAAGTGATCTGCACATTTCATTTAAGACAATTCAAATTTTGTTCCAGTGTCACCTTCAAAACCCAATTCATATTATGAACATATTAAATTATTATAGGTCTAAATTAATAAATTATGCCAGAAGTGAGATTAAATCGCAGCTGTGCTGACACATCATTGCAGACATAATATTAGACTTCACGGTTCTCGATTAATTAATAAAAATTCAATTGAGTTGTAGTCGATATTGTAGAAACGTTCCATGATGAAATAAAAAAAATTATCGTGTACCAATTAAAAGTGTAGAAAATTGACTATATATGTGTGTTTTTATTTTATTATAAATAAAAACAATATCAGTAATTATGTTACTGATTTGAGGTTGATCTTTTTAACTCAGAATACTATTAATTTTCCTGAAAAAACAAGTATTTGTCCGGCTTGATGGAAAACCTCTCACGGATAGGCACCACTTCGCCGATATGTGTTTGCTTACATACTGGTCACCCATCCAAGAGCAGATTCGAGTGTTCGTGATTTGACCTAATGATCACTAAGCAACAGCTCTCACCGAGCGACCAACATACCATCACACGTTGGGACATTATTTTGCTAAAACTTCAGGGTTTCATAAAGATCCATCTAACACTAAATTTATACTTTTCCTTAATATTATTGGTATTGTATGAGATTATTTTATTATATGGTATATTATAAGGTTAATTGTAAGAGAGGACCTGCGAGTCCCAACTTCGCCTGTAATGAAATACAAAAAAATAAATAAATATTTTACTCACTTTTCGAGAAGACAATAAAGGCTCTACAATCGTCTGTCCAAGACCAAGCAAAGAAGACATTCTGGCAAGATATATGGGGGAAATCACTCCAGCTCGATCAATATTGATTCAAAATTTATAAATTTGTTATCAAATTGTAGAAAACATTCTGCTCTACAATTTGAGACTAAACTTATAATCAATTATTATTGAACCAATATCGACCGAACTGGAGCTATTTTCCCATCTTGCCAGAATGTCTTCTCTGCTTGGTCAGACTATACAAACTTCAAGATTTCAAGTCACAGAATTCCAAAATCTTTAAACTATAGATCAAGTGCATACTATCTACTGTTATATCTGTAGGACAAGTTAATTTTAATCAGTAAATGTTCAGGTCTGATGAACTAAACAGGTCATACTCTAAACACACATGATTATGTTTAACTCATGTGGTAATAAGTGAATCAACAAACTGTATTAGAAATATTTTTCAGTTCAATAAGTGAGCTCAATGAGTTAACATGTATTAGGAAATAAACAAAAAGTTTATTGATGAGTGAAATAGGAAGATTTTTATTTTAGAGAATAAGACTTCCTACATATCTATGCTTAAACCCTTACAAATTTGATGTGTGAATCAGGTTATAAAAAGGGGGGAAAAGTGTAGTTTGAGTTGAATAATATGTGAATAATAGTGAAGCACAGAACGTGTTTTTAATAGTTTCACATGAGTCTTATCAGACTCCAATAAAAGGCACAATGCATTCAGCATTATGCGTGTATAAGCAACAATAGAAACTGGAGGACACAATCGGTTGGGTCGCGTGTGATTCATTGTAATTGAACACGATATTTGCAAATAATCCTATTCATGCTCAAAAGAGAGAAGCTCATTTGCGTGCTTTATTATTACGACCGTTGAGTGTGGTGTACTTGGAACATGTGAATTGAAATCCATTTCAATCTAAAAAAAATCAATAATTATAATTACGTTGAAAATGTTCAAGTGAACACCCACGTTGTGGGTGACAGTAAAAAACGTTTTTTCCTGATATTGAATTGATTCGGATTTAACGTATGTTGGCAACATGACTCCCATAAATTCACTTCACTCTAAGATTGGAAAAATATAATAAATTGCACATGCGTATCATGGTTTTCAGTATTATAAAATTGGGTGTCTAGTGTGATGTTTTCCCCCTGAAATTCTAGGTTTGCCCCTGAGATTAATGTATATTGATGACGATCGCATAACTACAATAACTAACTAAGATCACATAACTACTGTATATTCCAAGCACATTCTATAACCATAGAATGAAAGATCTCTCTAGTCTCTACTAAGATCCTCTTCGATATAAAATAATTATCTATTTACTCTGATTATACAAATAGACACAGTAAATATATACGATTATAAAAACTGTGCACTGTTGAAATGCTCTATCTGCTTTGTATGTTCTATTTTGGTATTGAATTATAAATTTTGATGTATTGACGTATCAAGACAAGAATGTTGCAGCCTCGTAGCTGAATATAGGCATACATTGAATATATAAGTCTATATTGGCCTGTTATTTTATTAATGCTAAAACAGTGATTAGAATGCACACAGGCAATCTGTTAAGCTGAGGCCGCACTGCCGGTGGGTAGAGCCTGGAGGGTGGAGGGTAGTTGGTAAATCTATAGAACATACACACCATCAACAGTAATACATCGGACGAATGGTATGACGTCATTCTGTTTTTTGAGGTTATGTTGTCCATATTTAAGAATTTCAAGATGGCGGCTGAACACATACCATTCATACGATGTATTACTGTGGATGGTGTGTATGTTCTATAGATTTACCAACTACCCTCCACCCTCCAGGCTCTACCCACCGGCAGTGCGGCCTCAGCCTTAGAGAGGAAAAAGAAAACTTTGAGGGGGAGAAAGAGTGAGAAGTGTGTGAGAGAGTGGGAGAAGAGAGAAAGAGAATGATTGTGAAGGAACGCGTGATTGGGAGAGAAAAATAATAGAGAATCAATGCTGGACACTAGATTTGGATAGCTCCATATATGCATATATTATAGCTATCAATGCTGGATACGTTCTCTCTGAGTTCTCTCTCTCACTGATCACTCTCTTTCACATTTTCTCTCTCTCTCTTTCTCTCTCTTTTTTTCTCTTTTTCCTCTCTCTCCTTCTCTCTCTTTCTCTCGCTCTCTCTCTCTCTCTCTCTCTCTCTCTCTCTTTCTCTCTCTTTTTTTCTCTTTTTCCTCTCTCTCCTTCTCTCTCTTTCTCTCTTTCTCTCTCTCTCTCTCTCTCTCTCTCTCTCTCTCTCTCTCTCTCTCTCTCTCTCTCTCTCTGAAGGTTGTGTGGTGAAGAGGACCAAGTGTGTTAATAAAGAACGTGTTAATAAAGACTTCAATCAAACAAATCTCTCTTTCTTTCACTCACTCTCTCTTCCTCTCTGAACGCTCTGAGAGTGCATCTCTCTACGGACAATATACTGGATGGAATTTCTTCATAAAACAGATAAGAAAAAACGTAATTGTAGCATGAAGAAATATTTCTCATGCAATTTGTCATCTGCAACTCAGTATCTTTGATTGTGAAACGAAAATCAAGTAGAAAACTTCGTCAGTATTCCGCCACTGCATCGAGGAATTCTATTTACTGTACCTACCCTTCTTTTTATCATTTTGAACTTATTTTTTGTTCAAATTTGGCATGGTAGGACTACGAGTAGAGGAATTTTTTTAGCCTACTCTACATTGACTAATTGACTTATTCAGCAGAATGTTGATATTGCTTGTAGACGATCAAATTTTTTTATCAAATATCATCCAATGAAATAAATTCGAATGAAACAGCCAAGGTGACTTTGTGAGGTATTACCTCAAATAAAAAAGAAAATTCTTACATTCAATTTATAGTTTAATTAATTAATACATTAGTCTATCTATCTATGGTATCTGCATATCTATATAACTTACTGAGTGTATCTATCAATTATTTTATGTTATTAAAATATTATGCGATAGATTATTGACAATAATATTCTTAAGAACGAATTTAGAATTATTGTATATAGATAGGCAGACGTTTTTGCTATTTATACTTGTACACTTGTACATTAAAAAAGATAGTAAAGGCAAAAAATATAAGAAAGGCATAGTGGTCCTCCTTCACCAGCTATTCAACTATTAGAGAGAGGCAAATTTGAGTAATATCTGCTAGTTCTTCATTGATTACTGAAGTACGATATATGTATATAACATCTTTCTGACTCTGAGCTCATTGTTTCAAGTGGATAACAAGTTACCAATCAATTAACTACAACGTCTCAAGTTTAATTCATTATGAAAAGTTTCCACAACACCAATATTCACTCTACAAATTTCATCAATTAATCAGAGTACCCTTTTAAAAATATTTTTTATTTCACACATAACATGTTTCGGTTAATTTGTCATTTTCAAGTGTCATTTTAAAAGGGTACTCTGATTATAATCATTTTTTAAAGTTTCAAAAAAATACAGTAGTCCTAGAAGAAAAGAAGTACTCATCAATCAATTAGCATTATTCTATTCTAGTACCTATGGTACTTTGAGAATTTAATGGTTTATTATAGTTTCAACTACTTAGAGTACTAATATTTCCAATCTACAGTACTGTACTAAGACTGACTTCTAGGATCTTCCAAATAGCCTACCACACCAATACAATGCAAAAGAAGTCAAAGAACCAGTCAAGACGCAAAATGGGAGTTTAATGTTAATTTATAGCATTTATTGGTTATTCAATTCTGGATTGCTTCAACAATGGAGAGTTTTATTAGCCAATCATCTAAACGTGGAGTCTGTTCTGAATACAATCAGAGGAAACTGTATGGGCGAACTGCTATGAATACCAAGTAGACAGTGAAGATGTTTGGAATACAATCAAGGAAATATTTCTTTTATCTCATCTTGTCTATTGAATGTTTCCAGACAGTATAGATTTATAGAATAAGCTCTTTTTCATTTAATTCTATCATATTTGTGGAAATTCTATTACTTATAGATTTATAATAAGTGCTATTTAGTTCTATTTTCTCTAGTTGTTTCAGGAGTACGGTAGGCAGCATCAAAGGTTCCAAATCTAACTATTTTTTGGTAATTTGTTCTAAAGGTTCATAATACTGTATTAGATTATAAAATATCTATTTTATAATACATATATCTTTATTTAGAATTAATTATTCTGTTATTGTAAAATTATTGCTTGGATTGCACCTTTTACAATAAATATAGTTTATTTCTTTTATACATTGAATTATAATGAATACATTATATAATGAATACATTGAATAAATGTAGGTACTTTAAACCTGTTCAATACAAAATAATTAAAAAACAATGATATGGTCATAAATTATATGTGAATGTGAATTATAATAATTGAATCACTTTTTTTTTTACTTGGTACTGTAATGTTTGGAACTAATTTTGTCGATTTAAAAACATTTAATAAATGGTTCTATAGTATTCCTGATTAGCTCTATTCAATTATTTTTATTATATCTCTTTTTTTGTTTTGTCAATTGCTCAACAGCCCATGAAGGGCCTAGGCCTACCAGCTGGTTGCCAGTTTCATATTCACTCCACTATACAGACCGTTCAAGAAATTGTATCATACCTCAATAAATAAATATCAACTCCTCTATATCTCTGATCAGTGCCTCCAATTTTTCTGTTAACTACTCTAATTTTAATCTAAATAATTGCAATTATTCGGAAGTATACATTGTTGAAATGTTTCAAAGACATATAATATTTTCTGCAGTATTTTAACTGTAATGGGCTATGCTATATTTTTCAAGGAATTCGGAGTTTCCACCTATTGATTGGGTGCAGATAGATGAGTCATTCATATCAAGTTATATATATATATTTATTTATTTATTTATTTATTTATTTATTTATATATATGTGTGTGTGTGTGTGTGTGTGTTTTTTTTTTGTTGCTTATTATTATTATTATTAGCGTATGGCTTTATTTGGTGGGGAGACCAAAAGGTAATTCCACCTCGCCAACATAACCATGTTTTTCTAATAGGAAACATGATAAAAATATTGATTATTTTCACTGTAATTTAGATTTCGGGAAGTCCTTCACAATTTAGAAAGTCCGAGAGCACTAAAACACAGGTCAAAACACTAATCCAAGACTGGAAAATTTGGAATTTAAGAAAAATTTAGAGCACAAAATTTTTACGTGTTATAATAATTTTGCCATGGTATATAGTTGTTGCTTATATACATCTCGGGACGCCCACCACAGTAGGCTACTATATTATATTATTAAATATATATATTTTGTCAAGACAACAACTATAGAGCTACCGGTATATTATGTTGTATATATTGTCATTGCTCCAACGCAAAGAAGATTCAAGTGCCAAGTCTGAGAAATAAGATGCTGAACGGTTGGTATTATTTTTATTCCTGATGGCAGATGGCAAACGTGGCCTTGAAGCCCTTTTCTAAAAGAGAAAACTGTTCCAACACCTTAGAACACCTGGAACACCTGGTGCTTCTGTTGTATTTTAATAGCCCTGCACTAGCCCCTAGTCGAATATTTCAGCCTACTAACTAAATATTGAGGAGCGTGTTACTCAGGTTGCTCACAATTTTCAACAACAATTGAAAATCTACCAATTCATTATAAGAAAAACAACAATTTGCTAATATCAGTGAGCTATTCATATCCTGATAGGGTGTAGGGATCTTCTTTTTTAATCATTTGTATTATCCATTATATTCTATGCACATAATTATGCTCAAGTTCTAATGTTCATACTGCAGGAGAAATAAATTATTTTGATTTTTTAAATAACTATTTTATTTTGATAATAGGCCTACAAATCATTATTATACACCAGATTACTGATAGCATACTTCAATGAGTTTTTGAAATTTATTACTAATAAATAATTATAGGTTAATACTGAAAACAACCTGTTTTAGGCACCTACTTAATATTTTTTCAAGTTTTGACATTATTTTTTAGAAAAGTCTTCTTTTATTTATAAAAATAATGCAGAATTATAAGAATAGATTAGGTAGAAATTGTATTGTTGTTATTCCTCTGAATCTCATATTGAAAAGAGAAAATAAAACAATTAGTCTATTAATAACGTGAATTAATAAAAAAAATGCATAACTTCATACATTACCATTGCAACCCACGTGACATATCCTCACATGGTTTGTAAAACATGTTATCAAACCTGTTTTGCCTGAGGTGCTTCAAAATTCAAAAGAAGATTTGTATAAATACTGCAAGCACGTGGAAGTAACGAATGAAGTTCATAGTATGCTGGTAAAATTTAAAAATGTTCATACAAAAAGAGCTAAACAATTAGCTTTGTGATAATGTGATTTGATCGCATGGATACATAAAAGTATTCCTGGATGCCACGCGGAATAGGTTATGGAATTGAAATTATTCTTGTTGGATGGACGCCCACAAGCACAGCGTACAGATGATTATTCTTGAGCAACTAATTCAATATATTGGATTCATGGTAGGTACTTGGATACTCGATCGAATTTCTAGCCTTTGAAAACTGACTCATTTTTTCTTCTACATTTCAACAATAATTAAATGTGTCTTCTATGCATGTCTATCTGATACCCATGTCATGGCATCAATCACAAGCAAACTAAAATAGTTATCAAGAGTGCAAGGAATGAATTCAAAACATAATACAAATTCAAGATATTATGTAATAAATAGATACTGGTGAAAATACGAATAGTGGGATGAGTAAGAGAATTTATTTCTTAGATGTCAGTTTTCCAATGTACTTGTACAGTATTATGAAGAGCGAATAGTTCTTTAAAAAATTATTTGTTGACATGCCACCCTGATTTTGCAAGTAGGTTGATGGTTGATGAATAAATTAATTATTCTTCTTCTTTCATAAAAATACTAGGTACCTAAGCTTATGTAGGCCTATGTAGACATGTGGTATATAAAATTTGAAAGTAGAAGACTATACAAAGATTCAAAAGTGCTTATGTGGGCAACAGCATCCGTAATAATAATAATAATAATAATAATAATAAACTTTTAATATAAAAACTTGAAATAATCGGCTAAAATCTTATAAATTTTCTAAAAAAAACTTCAGATTCAACAGAATTAAACCCATGAAAATAATAATTGCTTGTAAGATCACTGAAATTCCAAATAATCTAAAATAAAATTTAAGAAAGTTGTACAAATTAATTTCTGTACACAAGAATTGATATTTTATTATGAAGATCACATCACCATTATGGATCTATCAAGATCTTATTCTTCCTAAATTCAGCTTAACAGCACGCCTCAATTTCTTAAATGGATGGCCTGAATGTTAATAGCAAAATTGGAACAAGCTAACACTGCTGAGCCATAAACTATTGACCTTCAGAGTACAATAGAAAAGACTGGCTGTTTTTAGTGTTATTAAATACTCCAGTATTTTAGTTGGAGAATGTAAGAGTGAGAGAGTAAGATCGAGTTAAGAGAAGAATTCAGAGAAAGAGAGAGAGGATGCCTGAATAGAAAGTGGGAAAGACACCATGAAAAAGAGAGACGTTATTATTCTTCAAATAAAAAGTTATATCATTGTCTCCCATCTGATCAAGGTCTCTAGTCGCAGCATTCAATAGGTACTCAATGCTATTACAATAATGATTCAATGGAGAGTTATAATCAAATAGGTGTGGAAAGACTCCAAAATTAATTTCAAACGTTAAAAAAATAGTAGGTACAGTACCTAATTTTGTTGTAAGGATCTGTAGACTATTCTAGCTAGCTTTACCGGTACTATTGAATTTGGTTCCAGGTATTTGTGAATTGTTCTCCAAAATCATTAATATTGTTACGGAATTCGACAGTGTCTGATGGCCTTGAGACGGTTATACACCAAGTGATGGACAAGGCAGGGATGGGAGGCTTTGTGTCAAAAAATCATCGCATTGTTTTGTAAACAAACGATTATCTCGAACCCTCTCGAAGTTACCACCAATTTCTTGCTACTTCTTGGACCTTCTAGAAATTTAAGGAGCTTATATAATGTCGGAGTGTTTGAACTACCGGTGAGTACTACTTGAGCGTTTACAAAAGTTGTGTCAGTTGTATCGTGTGTCAGACGAGCCAGACGTTGTATATAGACACTCTATAGTGATATTCATTTTTTATTAGTCAGTTCGTATTTCTTCTTAGTGTAACTTGTGTGATGAAGACTGTTCTCATTTCTTATTCAGTGCAGTATTCATTTTAGTGTCATTTTGTAGTGTGAAACGTTATAAACTCTTGTGCTATCTTCTGTTCCGTTATAGTTTATCTTTTTTCCACTGTGTTATAGCAGTGTAATTAATAAAGATAATCAGTATAAATTGCCTCAAGTCTTTTATTATAGTGGAAACCCGTAACAATATTACACTAATAATGAGATCTAACTAAAGCACCTGACAATAATTATTGAAATGAAATGAAATGAAATGAAAATGAAAATATCCTTTATTAGGCGGAGTTAGGACTAGGAAGTCCTTTCTACCACTCAACCTTAAATATTATTGATGGATCAACCATTATTATTGATGGATTAGTATGGAAGAAGTCTAGGATATTTTGTAAGGCCTAAGACCAACTATACTGAGGTATACAGGTAGGCTACCTGGCAAATAATCCAGAACTGGTACACTGTAACTAATATTTAATAACAGATGAACAGGACCCACTTGATCCTATATACACATAACAAAGATTCAATGTATTACACAGAATTAAATCTAACTTATTTGCCATCTCCCCTGCAGCCGTTGAATTTCAAACCTCTTGAATAATTTAATTTTCTATGGCCTTGGACGGGCTTGGACTAACCTAAAAGAATTCTGAGTTTGTACCCCAAATTTTCACTAATGAACTGTTGAGATTTAACTTATTTGCGTGATGTATAGTGTGGAATTTTATTTTAATGTTAATAAAAAACTCTTCTTATTTTTCTTAGTGGATTTTATTTTACAAGGATACAACCTTCTCATAGCATTGCACTAAAAAGTAGGCTGAATACATATTATCCTTGTTTTTTAAACTGGTTGACAAATGAATTGAGATTTACGTACAATTTGAGTGGGAAATCTCTTTTAATTGGTGAATAAATGTTATTATTTTCCAAATGGGGAAAATTATGTAACTTCAATACATTTTTATTAGGATTCTCCAGTTGAGGAACATATAAATGTTGTTTTGACAATGATATCTTTAGAAATTTCTTATTATACACTGTCTTAGTGAAATAATAGAAAATATTCAAATACATACAGAAGTAGAGAACTTTATTCATAATGGAAATTACAGAGTTTAATTTATTGATATGGGCCCAAATGCAAGATTATCTTGGTGCTCGCAATTTCCCATTTTCTTTTAATTAGAGATCAATTCCTAATTGATCTTACTAGGCACTCATCCAACCCTATCTTCCTATTATTAAGTGATATATATATATATATATATATATATATATATATATATATATATATATATATATATATATATATATATATATATATATATATATATATATATATATATATATACATATTGCTATATTAATTATAGCCTAAGATACTTTGAAAAAATTTTAATATCTAAAATTTTAAAAAGATTTTTAAGTAGCTTATACATAGCAAGATATTTTTGGGTTCGAAATCAGCCTACCGCCCTTCCTATTAAAATCCCTACCGCCCTACCTATTGAAAGAAATTTTTCTAGTTGGCTCTTTCAATTCCTATGATAGTTTATTATTATTACACAATCCTAGTGCCTGAAAATACAAGTGACTTTGTCCTGGGTTCGTTTCTTTTCTTGCCCCCCTCCAACATCCTAGACACCATCAATCATGCATAACATCTTCTGGTTTCAATTTTTGTTTGTTTTAGATTTGAAAACTGGCGGTAGTCAAGTTTTCGCGCCTCTCAACTTGCAGTTGATTGAGAAGAAAATTGATAAATTATAAAAATAATTTTATTTATTACTTGTAATATGAAGTTTTAGAAAATGTAGAGTTGACTAATCTTAATTAATATTTTTGTCAAACAGGTGTGTGAAATCATTTGAATTTCACTGCAGTTGCGCGCGCAGGCTGCTTCTTCTTTGCTTCATGCTACTTCTTCTTCTACTTCTTTACTTCCAAGTCTCAACGTTCCGATGAAAGATAGAGAGAGAGAGACATAGTACTTCCTCCGCTTCTCCTCTTATTTCTCTGTCTCTCTTTTCCGTTAAAAACCAAACTCTGTAGACGGGGCCAGCGACCGTCGCCGAACGTAGTCTGACATCATCAGTGCCAACATTACAAATCGAAATTTTTCTAGAAGCAACCACTATTGATTTTCAAGATCCGCGCCAACGCCCCAATGCAGTAGAAACGATGACTCGTCCGACCACAACGGAAGCACTAAAGACAGCGCAGAAATGAGTAGAATAATCTCATAGAATTCTCGTCATTGGAATTTCTCTAACGAACAAGATATTGATGACATCAATTTCATCTAGATATTTTGTTATAATTTCATTACTATATTGATCCGTTAAATTATTGGGGAAGGGGAAATATGCTAAATTGATAGGTAGTCTATAAGCAATGGTCAACTATTGCTGTGGATTGAACGCGATCATTAATAAATTCCTTTATACAATAAATAAATTTTAGTCTTCCAAATAAAAATTTTAATACTTTTCGTTTACTTCAAAAATCAATGAAATTCTTATTTTGAAGATAACTATAGATTATCTTAGCCTATAAAATCCTCAACTTAAGACGTTTCTATGGTATATATGTTTAAAAGTGCAAATTCCAGTAGTGTAGAAAATTATAGAATTTATTCAAGTCGTTCATTTTGAATCCTTTCAATGTCCAATCCAATCCTCCAAGCATTTAGACATAGAGTATCTTGACAAAAGATTTTTGATTGCACTATTTTTGACAATTCATTTGCACATACAATGGGGGTGGCCCAACGCCGAAGGGAAATTTCAAAGCTACAATAGCTTTGGAACCTACTTTTTTCGTTCAAGTAACAGAGGGTCAGACGAGAACCTTGGTGGTTGAGGGGAGGGGGTTTACTCTGAACCTTTTAGGGGGTACCCTCATCCCTCAACATTAGGCTATTATTGCAACATTTTTCAGTTCAATTGGGGTATTCATAATTGCGTTTTAGAGCCATTTAAAAAAAGCTAATACAGATTCGCGCTTTATACGGTCCAAAATTTTGATCACTTCTTGGGTCAGTTGCTGGGCTCGGTTGAACACTACCTGGATCTACGCCTGGATACCAGAATATAGAATAAAAATTCTCAGTATTATTATAATAATTATGTAGTTGATACCGTACTCATCTTGTGTCAATCGAAGATCAATTTATTTTAAAGGTAGGCTAAATGTTTAAAAATTATAAAAATATCAATGATTTATTTATACAATTAAAAAAAAATTGTTGTGAATTAAAATAATAGCATAAGCAAATCATATTATGTTTTAGATGGAGGTTTAATATTACTGTATCAGTCTATTATTTGCCTAGTTAGTGGTTATGCCGGAATCTAATCGCAGTATTGGTTAAGAAACGTGCACCTGTTTCTCCCATTGTAAGGGTGACCACTTTAGTTGAGGCTTCTTCTCATTGGATTTCATGCATTGATGAGAGCCGAAATCCGGAGGTCCATTCATCTCTCATCATCATCCTTCCCAAACAAAAGAGCTCATGTAGACAACACTACAGCACAAAAAAATAGTTATGGTGTGGGATCCGCAGTACAGGGAATTTTCATCCCTCCACTCACTTACTCCCTCAAACTCTCACTTTTTATATCACTCTCTCTCTCTCACTCGCTCTCTCTCTCACTCGCTCTCTCTCTCACTCGCTCTCTCTCTCACTCGCTCTCTCTCTCACTCGCTCTCTCTCTCTCTCTCGCTCTCTCTCTCTCACTCCCTCTCTCTCTCTCTCTCACACACACGCACACACATCACACACACGCCACACAGTCTCTCTCATTTTCTATAATTTCTTTCTTCCTTTAAGTAGAATTTCATTATGTATTATATAATTCAACTTTCATTTTTATTTATTACTTTCCTTTTCATTTCACTTAACGCAATTTTATTTGCTATTATTATTTTTAGAGTGCATGGGCGTACGCAGGCAGTGGCAGGGGGGGCATCAAAAATAAAATGAATTAAATGAAAAAATAATGAATATAATAAAATAAAATAAATTATTATTATCATAGAATGAAATAAATTCAACTCAATTGTAGGCTAAATATTGCGAAATCACAGACTCACAGGTGTAAAACTTCCATATCTGAGTCTCCAATTTAATACTGGAGAAGATAATAATTAATAATTCCTCATCTTGACTCTCATTGGAAGTAAGATTCTCAAATGAGAATACGCTTTTTTTCTCTCTGTCACTTTTCCATCCTTTCTAGGGTTAGTCAATGAAACGGAAAAATTTGAAGAAGTCACTAGTGTGGAAAAAATGCAGCCATTCACTGTACAATGAGAGAAATTAAGTATTTTTTCTAGAAATCAATTGTTCAATTCTAATCATCAATTTCTCATGTTTTTAGAGGTTTGAATGACTTTTGCATCATCACCTCATTTTCAGACGTCTAAGTTAAACAACCTTAAAAAAACTGGAAAAATCTCTAAAAAACTAGATGAGAGTACGAAAACCTTCGAACCCTTCAAAATATTGCTTTTGTTCAGCAGACAATACTCCAAAGATCACGCAAGTCTGTCCAACAACATGCTCTATGCCTTGCAATGGTGGACGATTCGCAAATTTTATATTCAGAAATTGATATTTTCAATTATTGTCCAATAGAATACATTCAGAAGTACATTTTTCCTTTATATTCATAACTAAT
Source organism: Sogatella furcifera (assembly GCA_017141385.1). NCBI lineage: Eukaryota > Metazoa > Arthropoda > Insecta > Hemiptera > Delphacidae > Sogatella > Sogatella furcifera. The sequence continues at coordinate 25,370,355 of CM029560.1, forward strand.
AAATGATGTTATTAATTTTCTTCAAGAGTTGGTGACTTATTCAAATTTTTCCGTTTTACCTACTAAACTCTCTATATGCTCAAATGTTACTCCAGAGAATTAAAAAAACATTTTTAATCTTCAATGGAGTTTCATGAGCTAGAATCTATTACTGAGGAGTTATAGCTGTGGTATTTTGTATTTGAATGAAAGAAATAATTGAAGAGTTGAAGGTAACTGTAGCAGCTAATTTTTTGGAGCTGAATAGCCATACAATAGTGTTTCAGAACTCTCAACCAATATTCTAGATCTAGGTCATTGCTCCTGGGTGAGAAACATACTTACTTACTTACTCAGTCGAATCCTCTTTTACCCATTGGGTGTCGAGGAACAAAGAGATCTCCATCTTTTTCGGTCTTGAGCCATCGCTGCAATTCGCTCCACTGCCACTCCTCTTGCCCGTGCCATCTCGTGCACGCCCTCCTTCCAGGTAAGTCTTGGCCTTCCCCTTGGTCTTCGTCCATCTACCCGCGTTTCCCAAACCTTTCTGGGTATTCTTTCCTCTGGCATCCTCATTAGGTGGCCCAGCCATCTGAGCTGTTGGCTTTCTATTCTTTGTACGGCTGTCATCACCTGCAGGGTCGTCCTTATATGTGTGTTTCTTACCCTATCTCTTCTTGTTTTTCCTAGGATCCTTCTTAGAAATCTCATTTCCTGTGTCTGAACTCTGCTCTTACGCCTCTCTGCCATTGTCCATGATTCACAGCCATATGTTAGTATAGGTAAGAAAGTTGACTTGTACACCGCTACCTTTGTCTTCTGATGGATTTCTTGTTTTCCTATGAAACTTTTGTTAAGAGCATAATACATTCTGCCACTGGCTGCCAACCTGGCTTGTATTTCTTCATCCAGTCTTCCGGCATCATCTATCACAGAACCTAAATAACGAAAAGAGCTCACCTGTTCTAGTTGTGTGCCATTTATTTCAATGTGCATCTGTTCTTCATCTCTGGATACAACCAGTACTTTGGTCTTTTCTGTGCTAACTTCCATGTTTCTCTTATCCAGCTCTTCCACCCAGATGTTCACATTGAATTGCAGATCCCTCTCAGATTTTGCTATCAGGACAATGTCATTTGCAAATGCTAGTTCTGATATAAGGATCGGTCTCATCCTCCAGTTTCCTAAATGCAGTTTCTTTACTCTTTCATGACAGCTCTTCATTACATCATCCAACAGTATGACAAACAGGTAGGGCGATAGAATGTCCCCCTGTCTCACTCCAGCATGTGTATAGAACTGACCTGATGCTGCATTTGCTGTTCTTACATAATTTCTACAGCAGAAATAGAAACTCTGTATGGCCTGAATCAGATTCTCCTTCACATTTCTGTTCCTAAGCACTTGCCATAATTCTCTCCATGGAACCCTATCAAATGCCTTAACCAAGTCAATGAAGCATAAACACACTTTCTGGCCATATGTTGTCACCTTCTCTGATATCTGTCTCAGTGTGAAAATCAAATCCTGAGTGCTTCTGTTGTTTCTAAATCCACACTGTGATTCTTCAAGCAATGGCTCTATATGTTGTCTGAGGCATGTCTCCAACACTCTTGAATATACTTTACCTGCCACACAGAGAAGTGAGATATCTCTGTGGTTCTGACATTCACGGTTATCACCCTTATTCTTGAATATTGGCACTATGATAGACACTTCCCAGTCCTTTGGGATTCTCTTGAGACGCCAGGCAAGTCTTATAACTCTTGTAAGCAACTTTGTTCCTAAAGACCCCAGGAATTTAATCATCTCTGGAGTGATACCATCATACCCTGCAGCTCTTCCCAACTTCATCTTTCTCACTGCTTCAGTTACCTCTTCATCTCTGATGTCATCTTCTATGAGCATTATGCCCAGAGGTTCATCCTCTATTTGGATATGTTGATCATTCTCTGGATTCTGTACTCCCTCCAGAAGCTCAGAGAAATATTCTTTCCATCGGTTCATTATTGCCTCCTCCCTGGTAAGAAGCTCCCCATTCTTGAATTTTATAAATTTCAAGGGGCATTCTTTTGCTTTTCTCATGTTTTTGAGAACTCTATAGAATAGCTTCTGGTTCTCCTTGCTACTATCTTCCATGAAGCTGCCAAACTCTTCCCAGCTCTTTCTCTTTGATGCCTGTACCATTTCCTTGACAGTCTTTCTCTGCTCCTTGTAATTATTATAGTCTGCATCAGTTTTGGAGCTCAAGTATTTTCACCACAGTTCTTTTTTCTTCATAACTTGGTTCTTAATTTCATTTGTCCACCAAGCTGTTCGTTTCTCCCAAGAACCAACTCTTTTTAAACCACAGACTTTTTCAGCCGATTCCAGAAGACTTGTTTTGAATATTTCCCAAGTTTCCTCTAGAGACTCCAAGTTCCATATTTCCAACCTTGAAATTAGTTCTTCCTCTACTTCATCTCTATACATTCTTTGTATTTCCAGGTCCTTCAGTTTGTGATGTTTAATAGTATAGTTGATTTTCTTCTTTAATTTATGAGAAATATTTGCATCTTTACTCTTTACTCTTGCATCACATACCAAACTGTAGGCTCTTCTCTCTACAATAATATAGTCTATTATTGACTTCTCATTCCTAGAAGGCCTGACCCTGGTGTAACAATGTATGTTTTTATGCTTGAATTTGGTGTTAGTTATGACCAGATCATTTGCAATGCAGAATCTGAGGAGTCTTTCTCCATTATCATTTATTGTGGATTCACCATTTGGTCCAATTACACCTTCCCACATATCAGCTTCACTTCCCACTCGGGCATTCAAATCTCCTAGAATCATGGCCTCGCCTTTCACTTCATCCACTGTCTTTTGTAGAGTCTCATAGAAGCATTCTTTTATATCTACATTTTCTTCATTACAGGGGGAGTAAGCTATAATCATTGAGATGAGATTTCCTCCGACCAATACATCTACAACCATAATCCTTTCATTAATGAAACTCCAACCCTTTATGTTCTCTTTTTTGTCCTTATGAATCACACAAGCAACTCCAGCGCTTCCTCTCTTGTTCATGTCAACTCCACTAAATATTAATATGTAGCCATCATTGAGAGCCAGACATCCTTGACCTTTCTTCTTGTTTTCAGTTACAGCTAGAAATCTAATCTTGGTCTTCTCTAGTTTGTCCGTAAATTCTTGTTCTTTTCCATTCAATCCACATACATTCCATGTTCCAAAAATCATTTCGTGGCAAGCCTTTTTATTTCTCCTAAATTCCGGTCTGTTTCTCTCTTTGTTTTTACTTTTAATGGGAAGGTGTTTAAGGTGTGCAGGGTATCAGCCTACAGCACCCGATCCTGATGGAGGGGCCGCCTCCTTGTGGCGATCAGGCTAGCCATAATCACTGCTTCAGGAGTTGGTGTTGGACCTCCCTACTTCCTGAGACGAGCGTCATTCCTCCTTCAGTTTGCAGCGATGAAACAGAGGATAAATCCTCTGCCCCCCAAACACCGATCGGCTCGCTGACCCAGCTTCCCTCTGGGGTTGGTTACCCAAACTTTGACTGGGTTGCTCAGCTTAGCAAGGGCACCTCTTGCAGGTTAAGTGTTGGAGTTGGAGTGGAAGAGGCTGTGAGAAATCTCTTGATAAAATTCTTGTGTTGCGCATCATCACTCCCCTTAGCCAGAGCTCGAGCTCCTCCCAGGTAGTCTCCTGGGGCCCGAGAAACATACTACAATATCTAAATCTTTTCAAACTGTCCGAAGTTTAGGATACCTTATCGTTGACTGGTATTTCGAATCAAGTAATATTTTAGAGAATTGAATTTTGATGAATCAGCTCAGTTACAGTTTCTTCTAGGACGCACCCAAATCTCACAAATCAGGATTTCAAGGAGACAAAACCTTATTACTCTGAAACCTGGGTACGGTACCGAGAAATATAGAATAGAGAAAGTTACAAGTGGCTAAAATGCAATTTTTTAGAGCAGTAAAGAAGATAGAATTTGAAATGTTTAAATAAGACAGGAACTCAACACATTATCGGTGAGGCAGAATATCGGAGACAACAAACTGACCTGGAAAAATCATATTGAATGGATGGAACCAGTCAACAATAAGGTATCCTATTTCCATCCCTTAGAAGTTGAAAAATTGAGTTCTCTCAGCTTATATTTTGACCATCATCTCAATAACCATCAAACTGGTTTCATTGAATTTCTCAGTTAATTTTACATAAATATTGACCACTTTAGTACTCTCTTAAGGCCCCAACAAAATTATAAAATTTATACAGGTATGTGAAAACATAGATTCGGCTGTGTGAGTAATTGAGAACTTTGGGACAGTTTCAAAATAATATTTAGATATGTTTCTTACCCAGAAACAATGCCCTAGAATATTGATAGGGAGTTTTGAAGCACCCTTTATAGCCTAGTTATAAAATGTTGATGAGTTGATTTATCTAAAACTAGTTTTTAAATTAGTTAGGGTACTTCTATTCGTATCCAAAGTGTTTGGAGCAGGTTCAATATTTTAGTTAGGCTGCCTATTATAACTTTAGATTTTGGTATTTGAACAATTTTGAGGAAAAACTCTTAATATGCAATGCTTCCTAAGAAGAGAAATACTGTTGAACTTGATCCGACCAGGGTTCCAGGAATTACAAACACCTGAAAGATTGAACTTGCTTTAAACACTCAGTGAACAGAGAAATTGAATTACAATCAAACTTTGTGATGAAATTATTTGAAACAAAGTGTGGGGCTTGTTAGTACAAAAGACCTAATCTCGCCTCACTTTATGGTAAATTGATCACTTGAATCACAAATCATATATATTATTAGCAGTATTATGTTCATTTTCAATTTTCATGATAGAATTTATTGAGCTGAACAATATTATAACTGACCTCCCCCTCTTTCTATGAGGGGGGGACCTATGAAGAGGGGGGTGGGGGTGATGAACGTGTATGGGAACATGGCTTGCCCCCCCCCCAGGAAAAAATCCTGCGTACGCCCTTGTTAGAGTGTAGTAAAAACGTTCTATTAATTATATAAGTATCAAATCATTTTTAATAATGTATTACTAATTTATTTTACTTTTACTTTTCATTTTGTAATTTTTATTTTAATTCTATTGTATTATGTGCTGTGTGTTTTCAATTTTCTACTGTGCAATGGGTCTCCTCAGACCTAGTACATCAAATAAACAATCAACCAATCAATCATTATTCTCACTATTCTCATTCTTTTTCTCACCTTACCTTTACTCGTTGCCACTTATTCCTTTCGACAACTTGATTGTCATTCAGTTAATTCTTTCATCCAGATCTTCATTATCAATTTATTGATGATCATTTATTTCCATTTCTCTTCCTTTTATTTTATCTTCACTTTCATTTCTTCTCTTCTCATCATCCCTGTCATTATTTATTCTCATTTGTCTATGTAATATGCATCAAACTTTGCATATCAGTTCCTCAATAAATGGTGTTTTTCAAAAAAACATTATTCTGATGCTTCTCTGAAAGAGTATGTTTCTGAGGGTGATCCCCACATGAGCTCTTAGGCTTGAGCGTGATTAACAGGGATGATGAAAGATATGACTACTACTTTCTAGGTATAGTTTTTCCAAGCAAAGAAGACAATCTGGTAAGATAGGAAAATGAATCCAGCTCGGTCAATGTTGGTTTAAAAATTGTAAGTCTTGTCTCAAATTGTAGGAAATATCCTGATCTACAATTTGAGACCAAACAGATTGTAGTAGATTGACAGCATTGTAGAAAGAAAAACACAGAGGACAACAAAGTCGGGTCAGCTGATTCATTCACCAGTTTTGTTGTTGGAACGCCACGCTATAGCCTATATGTATACGCTTTGGGATGGAACTAATCTACTCAGAGGTCAGGGGCCCTTTAGTGACCGCTAGATCATTTATGAATGTATGAATGAAGGGAGCCTACAGACTTTCAGGGTTTCAAACAAACGTTGCTGCGCTACTGGTGTGCGTTGTAGTACTGTTGTTGACTGGGGACTGTTTTATAAAAAATTAGAAGTACTTAAATACAGGGGAAATGGGTTCGCACACTATCTCATTATTTCATTATACATAGTGACATTTATGTCTAGAGTGTAGCCATCGTTTTTCTCTTGTGACTTCTAGGGCCCCTGGAGGAGTAACAGAGAAGAAATTACAGTAGTAATGTGGATATCGTATAGCTCTTTATGAAAAATAGCAGTAAAATATTCTAGTACCGGTTTACCGGTATTGGATATCCGTACCGGTGCAATACTTTGAAATTATGTACCAGTACAGTATAGATTGGTTGGTAGCAGACGCCAAAGTAACTGGCGATTGGCGAATAGTTGTTATTAATGTTTTAACTCTATCAGGATAGTCTTAAAGCGGTCTAGGAGAGCGAAACTGTTTAGCTGAGGTCACTATCGACTCGAAATGCTCTCGTAAACCTCTTTCAAGCTGTCCTGCCAGAGCTGATCATTAATTTGACAACCGCCAGTACCTATTATATACCCGGTGATTTACACTTTCATGACCCTCGTCGCATTCCTGTGCTATCTCTGTAATGTACAATATGACTCGAATAATGTACTTTACTATGTCCATTTCAGATCTCTATTTCACAGGTTGCAATTATGTTCCAGTTTTGCCACTCTAAATAACAAGAAAAATACAAGTCTTTCATGCTTGGTCAACCATATGGAGTTCACGTTCTATGAAGCATCTTTTTTCATTAAAAAGTCCACTAGACTGAAACGTATCATTAAGCTTGAATTTTTCCTCGATTCATCTGATAACTTTCAGCGGAATGAAACATAAGTAAAGCTGTTTTAATTATGTAGTCAAGTTTATGAAAGGTTCCGATACAAGTGTGACTATAAAATAATTATTCTTTCTGGTAGTTCGTACTGTATCATACGGATACGGTTTGAAACTATCTTAGCTTCACTTTAAAATAGCTAAAGATAAAGTTCCCAACAGCGATTGAATTAGCTGACCACTTTCTATCTTTCTTCCTCTTTCTTCAACACCATCACCACAGAGGAGGTAAATCGATTTACCCTCTCTGTGCTATCACTAATTTTTTAGCTTAGTTTTATCAGATGCTTAGTGAAAAAAAATGTTCGTTAGTTTATTTTGTTAGGAATTGTGTCATGCATGCTCCTACCTAGTACTCCAATAAATGAATGAGATGATACAGTAGACTTATTATAATGTCTTAGATACGATACAAGATACCTAATAAAAGTAAGTAACGTGGTTTCGTGAACGCAAGTACTTACAGTAATAATAACTCAAGATAACTCGAGCTTCAATTCAAATGTTGACAGTATGACAGACTCAGGGACGGATTTACAAATTTTCCGCCCCTAGGCACTATTCTGACTGCCGCCCCCCTAAAGCATCAGGACCTGATTTAGGATCAGTGGGCCCCTAGGCTTGTGGTGCGGGCTCCTATGGGGAGATTTTCAAGGTTGACTTTAACTTCCATTTAATCAATAAGTGACAAAGTGCCAATTTTGGTAGTTTGGTAGTGCGAACTGCCAAAGCATATAAGTTATTACAATTATTTATTATTCACTATCAGATTCTGAACAGCTTAGCAATATCTACAAATTTATACTTCCTGCCACGATGATAAACAAAAGATAATCAATTATGAAGAAGGCTGAAGAAGGATTTCTCCCGCCAGGTAGAAAATTTTTTCCACGAAAGTACTATAAAACTATATTTTTAAAGAGTTTTAAGCCTTATTATTAGTTTCATTATTTTTAAACATGCTGTAATTATTTATCACTTATTAAGTAAGCTGTATAATATGTGATTGTAAATAATTGTAAGCTTAAATTCGCATTTTTGAGAACTTCTTATTCCTCCCTATTAATGTTCCTAGACTTAGAATTAGAATAACAGCAATAGATGAAAAAATGTGTTTGGGCTGTTGATATCAGTTGAAAAATATTTGAAAAATCAATTATGTTTCAAAACCGTCCAAAGCAGTCAAGCTGTGCCGCCCCCTGAGACGTGCCGCCCCTAGGCAATAGCCTAGTGGGAAATCCGCCACTGGACAGACTACAAAATCTACAGTTTTTCGAAAGTAAGACAAAGTTATCATAGGTAGCCTTTAATTATTCTAGACGAATCAACTGGAGTTCTAAGGAGAAATTTTATTCGAATGCATTTTTTAGTCTATTCTGATTCTATATTGATTTACTCATGTAGCATTTATAAATTAAAAAATTATATAATGAAATATGCTATAATACTATAGAGGTGTTTGTCCAAACTGAATATCGTTTTACAATTTTATAAACATAACTTTATATGCGAATTAATACATATAATAAGATACGTAAATGAATCAATTGAATTATTGAATATGGAAAAAACAACTTGTTGCTTTGTTGGTTCACAATCACCTGTGAACACAACCAGTGATTTTGTCTTCAATGTATTTACGTACACCATGTTTCATTGATTCATTAATATTTATAAAAAAACGTTGGAAAAATTATACATGATAAATGGTTTTTATTCTCTATTTCTATATAGATCCATAGCTGAAAACTGTTTTTTTATCAAATGCTCTGTTCTATGGAAGGAAAATATTCTCTCTTTCTCCTAAGAGTCTTTTATTGTATCAAATTATTTTGTTCATTTATGTTCGGTACTTCGGTGGTATACCCACCGGCCACCCTACGACAGGACCTCACATTAAACTCCGTAGGATATCTCCCACCTTTTTCTAAACTTCGTTGGGCAAGGCCAAGCCATATTAGGATTAATCTAAAAAGAGTGTGAGTGAGAGAGAGGGACTAAATGAGTAAGAGAGTGAGCTTTAATCTACTGAGAGAGTGTGAGTGTGCGCGGCTGCGCGCGATTTCTGTTGTACGTACAGTACAGTACTGGTCTGCAGTATTACAGAGCTCCAATTCATGCTGGACACAGATGGAAATTGTGTAGGTCGATGCCGCCTTAATTTAGTTCCAAAACGACGAAGTTGGCAGCAGTGTTGAACGTTACGACGTTTCAGCCAATAGGAAGCCAGGATAGGCGTAGGCTGGTGGACTGCATACAAGCTCGCTACAAAGCAGCCAAACGTTCACTTGCGATTCCGAACTCGGTGGAGCTTGTTTCGTGTATCACTTTGACCAAGAATTTTCACATTATACCAAAATGAGGGAGATCGTTCACATTCAGGCCGGACAGTGCGGTAACCAGATTGGAGCTAAGGTAATTCAACAATTTTGTATTCGATATTTCCATCAGTATCCTAATTGCTAAGTTATTTTCAAAACCAACTAACTTGTACGCCATTACTGGTATAGTGAAGCCAAGCCCATTGAACTCATGTTTCCTATGAAATCTATCAGTTGCTCATGTTTTCCTCCAATTACCATTGTTCTAATTAATCTGTGATAGCCAATTCCAACTTTGATTAAGTTAACCCAGCCCTTATTATTATACTTATTTTGAAAATATGAAATTTTGTAAAGTGACGCTATGACGCCAACCGGCAGCCATCTTGTGCAATTTCTATTCTTCAACCGCATGGCAATTTTCATGTTATGTTTTATCAATTTATTACCGATATATTCAATTGAAAGTTCGATATTCAATTTTCCAATAATCTTCCCGTATTTTTCAATACTATTTGGTAGTTTTATTCCTTGTAATATCTTGGAAAATAGTGATGTAGTGTGGATTGACCGTTACACAAAGCCAACTTACTTTTGTTGTTTCTATGATAACTGTAGCTTACGTTACAAAGAATTTATTTCTTTACGTTCTAAAGAATCTAGTTGAATTATTTTACAATCTTTTTGAATTGAGAATTGAGAAAGTAACTTATGAGTCATGGAAATTTAACTATGATGGTGATGAGTAATGTGTTACTTTCAACGAATTCTAACTAGAAACCTTTTGAATATTTACTTCCATTTGCCTTTTAATTGCTATTAGTATTGAGCTTGGACTATTACTTGGAATTTGTAATTTCATTGATGGTGATTGATTCTGTTTGAACTTTGAATGATGCTGCAAGCTCATCAATGTGGATGTCGTTATTTATAGTCAGTGGGAAAACTGAAGCAATTATTGCAGATCAGAATTTTGACTTTTATCATTACCTGCGGCTAGTTGAAATCAGTGTAGTTTAGAAGGTAATATTTGTGATCATTGTGGATGAAAAAGGTTTTTTGGCAAGTGTGGCACAAGTCCAGTAAATAAATCTGGATTTGTATAATGACTTGTTCAGAAACTTAACAAACTGAAAAGCCTTGATACACCGACAAACTATTCAAAAATATTGTATTTTTTTTCAATTAACTGTTTTTGTTGTAACTTACCATTTGATTTCAAGTTAATTTATCAGAAAACATGGAACATATTGTATTACTTTCTTATAAATTTATTCTTTGATATCCATTTAAATTATTTGAATAACTTGTCGATGAATTTGGGTTTGTTCTGTTAATTGACTGAACTGTCTTGAAAGATTTAATCTCATTGTCCAGGTGTAAAATTCGACTTTATAATACTATATTTTGTCTTCTAATTTAATTCAATACCGTATCTGTTTAGCCTAATTGTTCTTTCTCATTGCTTATTTTCTGACTGCTATTCAGCTGTGATTGGATTCTTCGAATCATAGGTTTATTCAGTTTATTTGCTGATTCTGATGGTTATTTCTCTGAATTTTTAATCAATCCAATAGAGATAATTGAATTAGAATTGAAAAAAATTACTTGATATTCTACCATTATTTACATTATAGTCCATTATTCATGTCTTGAAATTTTTTAGTTATTTAGAAAATAATCACTTCACAGTAATTTTGGTTACAATTTGAATTAAAGTAGTTCTATTTTAAACTCTAGCGAGTATCTATTAGTCATTTTAATACAAATTCAGTAAAAAAATGATTAAAGCGAATCTCATAACATTAATTTTTCTATGATCAGTCTTAATTTTTAATTTGACAATCATTCTCATCTGAATTAAGTCTACAATAACTGTAATAATACAGTGGGTATAAGATCCTTTTTGTGAGAATATTGCTTTCAAGCTTTTTTTCATGTACTCGTGAGAACCAGGTTCTTCCAGTGTATGATAAGGACAGAGCATCTGCCGTTGGGAAGTGCCATAGTTCATTTCCTCTCGCCTCTCGTTCATTAGTAGCTTCTCGTCTCCTTCTCTATCTCTCTCTTTGTTAACGGTTTCCATTCCAGAGCTACCACTACTGATGATCAAAATAATCGTGTCTACAACACAAGCCCGCAGCAACCAGTAATTTCAAGCTTTTTACTCTGGTATCTTTTATATGAAGCCCCGCTTCTCACTCTCTCTCTCACTCCTCCTCTTTGTCTTTTTCCATGAGTTCGATCGCCTCTCGAGGTTGTCCTTGAGTAGTGGCGGGAAGCTTCATCGCTTTTTTGAGCGCGATAATTTTGCCGCTCTTTTTCAACGGTTGAAAATTCTTGATAAACTCTTTACTATGTATCTATCTATCCCAATTATTGGTCATGACCCCATCTTATTGATAGTTGTATTCTTTCTGTTACAAAAGTTCGTTTTGATAGATAAATCTCCGACATGAATAAACAACTTCCTCTTCTAAGTTGGATAGAGTAATTTTATTGTTGATTTGTTTTGACTCTTGATAATTTATATCTTATAACTGGATTGATTGAGTCATAACAAGAGGATGAATAAGTTTCATGAAAAATTGAAATGAAGTTTAATATGAAATTAATAGAATAAAAATGAGCTCTTTCTCTAGCTTCGATTTCTGTCAGCCAACAGAAGCAAGCATTCACCCTGTAATCGACTATTCACCCCTAGTAATTTTTTCTATTCTAGTACCTGAAAACCTTTATTGGGGTTAGTTATTACCCATTGGCCTATGAGTCAGCGCTAGGCAACTACGAGTAATGGTTTCGTCATGGTCTTTTTACCTCATTTCACAGCCATTGCATGTCTAACTCCAGAGGGGTGGCTTTGCAAGCGATTGTCCACCCTGTCTTTCCCTTGAGGGTCGGTGGGAGTGTTCGCTGTCCTAAATAATATTGTGATCGATCGGTGAAGGTTTGTTGAGCTTATCTGAGAGAGACTACCCCACGAGATCGTTTTTTCTATTTCTGTGGTCATTCTCATTCAAATCATAGAGTATTCAGAAATTTTTGTCGAACTCGATTGATAACAATGACCGTAGATTAACTGCATTTATTTATATTATATACACACCTTCATAAATTACCCACATCTGTACCCATATTTTTCAGTCCCTTATCTATGATATAGTTCGTAAAAAATCGAACCTCATTGTAGATTAATTTTTATTCTAATTTGAGTGAACATTGAAATGAAAATATCCGTTTTCAAATCCCAGATGAAAAGGTCAAGAAACTAACCTGACAGGCCATATCAGTGATGGGGAGAATGTGTCTTGTGAAAGTTGGCTGGTACTTCGTAACTGTACATAGGCATTTTCAAGTCTTTTTCCTTCAGCTCCATACTCAACTTATTTGACCTTCCGACCCACTTCCGAATTAAGCCTTTCACTGGAGGCTGGAGAACCGTTGCTTCTTGTTCTGGAATGAAAGCCGGTTGTTGTAACTTGAGGAAATTGTTGAGCTTGGAAATATTTCCCCTGAATAAGTCTCGGCTCTTGAACATCTGTACCATTCTCGATTAAAATAACTCTGTATGAATGTATGTTATGATCAAATAACTGTTCACATCCAATTTTATTTGTTGAAAATATAAAATGCAAATAACAAACTGCATAGTAATATAACAATTATAAGAAAGCTCTTATTTGTTTGATTCTGAAACAAAAACTTGATTTCATGGTTCATTTACAGATTTTATGCATTCCCAGTTTTTATGGTTGCTACATTTCGTATAACTTACAGTAGAAAGTAATGAAGAAATTTCTCCATTGAAAGACATGAGTGTTTCATGATATTTAATCTCCACCTTTCTCTTAGACTTTTCTCAAGATGAATTGAATACACTTTCACCGGTAAAGTTACATTGGGGCTTTGAGTACTTTCTCATTGTACTGATAAGAGATGTCAAGTGAGAAAGAGGTGTTCCTCTCACATATTTTGAAACTGCACCAGAATTAATTCAAGTATAGCGGAACTTTGATAACATCTTCAATATTAACTTATGAATCGTTCTATATTAATCCGAAACTTGTTAGTGCCACTAGACATTTATTTATTTATAAAAATCCCGATATATTCCGATTAAGTTATTGAACCGTGAATTCTTATAAATTATTTAAAATTAGCTTTGATGAATTAGTGATTTGTTTTTAACGTTATTGGTATTGTTTCTGAGCATTGTTTTCAAATGAGTGATCAATACCATAATGATTATTTTAATCCTATTGATGGAAACTCTCACCACTTGCAAAAATTTGTGTGAATAATGGTGTATTACATAATATGTCCTTCACTTCGCATAGCATTATCTAACGTGATCATTTGTAGCCGCCTGTTTATTCAGATGTAGATCTGCCCAAATTAGGAAAGTATGTCAGCTTTGTAGCGAGCAGGTCTGCTGCAGCCACATATCTTAGCAGGTCTGGGCTACCCACATTTTTATTTAGGTCTTGTCGAGTTGAAGCGTATTGTCTGCTTTGGATGAATTTTGTAACAGCTGTGTTGCGGCTATTTTATTGACCAACTAGGCCATCTGTTCTGAATTATGCACGTTCAGCCTTACCTTTATTACTTTTGCACCAGTTGAAAATTTTGCATTTGCATTCTTGAAACAAGAATTAGAACTGGTGAGATTCGCAGTTGAACTTTAAACATTTTACTTAGTTTTTACTACCTTTCACTATTATTCTATTTCCTCAAAACCTTTTGATTGATTTTAAAATTTGTTGCCACTATTGAAAATACAACTTCAAAACAATCAATCTTTCAATGCAATGAGATTACCAATGAATCATAAAAAAGACGATACATGAATGAGGCTTCACATGATGATTTGATACATAAGAACTTGAATGTTCATATTCCTGTCAGATCTCTTGATTGAATGTTTCTCCTACTTTTCATCCTATTAATTAGTAAGTTCTCCAACTTGATTTGATTTTTATTTTATATGTGTTCAACATAGACTCGTGCCACACTTTTATCAGTCATTGGTTGTCCAACTCTTCACCTCCATTACTGTTATATTTGCATTACCATGCATTTGAGTAATCGAATCAAGAACTATAAGTATGTTTTTATTTACACGTTTAATTATTCTTTGATTTTTCTTTTGGTACTAATTTTTTGTTACGTTTGGTTTACAGTTCTGGGAGATCATCTCCGATGAGCACGGCATTGACCCGACTGGTGCCTACCACGGAGACTCCGACCTGCAGCTGGAAAGAATCAACGTGTACTACAATGAGGCCTCCGGTGGTAAATACGTGCCAAGAGCCATCTTGGTCGATTTGGAACCAGGTACCATGGACTCCGTGCGATCGGGCCCCTTCGGACAGATTTTCAGACCAGACAACTTTGTATTCGGACAGAGCGGAGCTGGAAACAACTGGGCCAAGGGTCATTACACAGAGGGTGCCGAACTTGTCGACTCAGTCCTCGATGTTGTCAGGAAAGAAGCCGAAAGCTGCGATTGCTTACAGGTACCTCAATTCATTTCTCTTGATTCTTCAGTTATTATACACTCTTCAGTTAGAATGTGAAGATGTTAAGGTGCTGTAGTAAAGTTGAAGGTGTTGATAATTCTTTGAAAATAAATATTTCTAATTTCATTGATTGATTAATGAAGCAGATTATAAAAAAAAATCTTGGCTGACTTGAATGAACTTGTCTCTGAATGTTCTATTCTCTCTGTAAATATGCTTTCTCCTCAACTTGTGAGGATTCTGAAAATTCTAGTTCTTATTTCCTGTTTGAGCACTATGTTCTGTGATTAGTTTAATAGCGTGGTTCACAAAAAAAATTGTATGAAGCTCATGGAATTGATCGTACATTATGTGGATGTTTGATCAACACTGGCCTCTGTTTTTTGTTTAAATCTTGTATTCATTACAATAAGTTAGTGTTCTCATTTCTTCTTGTAAGAAAATTGATTATATATGTATAGAATAATCTGATATGATTCTAAATTTGTTTTGTTTTTTTACCTTGTGTTTTAACAAACGTATTATCTGTCTTGCAGGGATTCCAGCTGACTCACTCCTTGGGAGGTGGTACCGGATCAGGAATGGGAACATTGCTGATCTCCAAAATCCGTGAGGAATACCCCGACAGAATCATGAATACCTACTCCGTTGTTCCCTCACCAAAGGTAATTGCATCAATTATTATCTCTATCAAAAGCTTGTCGTTTACAATTTCTTCTATTCCAACTTTAGATTGGAAGAGCTTTAACAGTTGTCTCAAAAAGAATAATAATTCTCGTTCTTTTTTATGTTTGATGATGAATGAAATATCATCCTTGCAAGTTTACTTGTAAGAAATCAATTTTGATTTGAATGTTATTAATCATGTGTTATTGTTTGCATTGGCAGGTATCAGACACAGTTGTCGAGCCATACAACGCCACCCTCTCCGTTCACCAGCTTGTCGAGAACACCGATGAAACCTACTGTATCGACAACGAAGCTCTGTACGACATCTGCTTCAGAACACTGAAACTGTCCACACCCACCTACGGAGATCTGAACCATCTGGTCTCGCTTACCATGTCCGGAGTCACCACTTGCCTGCGATTCCCCGGTCAACTGAACGCCGATCTCCGAAAACTGGCTGTCAACATGGTTCCATTCCCCAGACTTCATTTCTTCATGCCCGGATTCGCCCCACTCACATCACGAGGCAGCCAACAGTACCGCGCTCTCACTGTCCCAGAACTGACACAGCAGATGTTTGACGCCAAGAACATGATGGCCGCCTGCGATCCCCGTCACGGACGCTACCTCACTGTCGCCGCCATCTTCAGAGGAAGAATGTCGATGAAGGAAGTCGACGAACAGATGCTCAACATCCAAAACAAGAACTCGTCCTACTTCGTCGAATGGATCCCGAACAACGTGAAGACCGCCGTGTGTGACATCCCACCCCGTGGTCTGAAGATGTCAGCCACCTTCATTGGAAACTCGACTGCCATCCAGGAGCTGTTCAAGCGTATCTCCGAACAGTTCACCGCTATGTTCAGAAGGAAGGCTTTCTTGCATTGGTACACTGGTGAGGGCATGGACGAGATGGAATTCACTGAGGCTGAGTCCAACATGAACGACCTTGTGTCGGAGTACCAACAGTACCAGGAGGCCACCGCCGACGAGGACGCCGAATTCGACGAGGAACAGGAGGAACAGATCGAAGACAATTAAACACACAATATCGTCGTGCAACAGTTTCAAGAAAAACATTTACCACATGAAGAGGTGGTATTAGGTTTTTAGTCATCATTTCAAATAATTGAATTGCATTATTTATGCTATACATTATAATTTTGTATTGAGTTTCCTACTTTTATATAGTTTAGTAAATCGTTTACCGGTGATAACCGCATATGCTAGAGCTTACCGAGTGATCAGCTTTCTTACTTGATTATTATGTATTGCATAAACAGTGAAGTTGAATTAATTTTGAAAACTTATTTTTATTGTTTAACATTTCTTCGTAAATCTGTTGTAAACGTTTTTCCTGTAACTGTTGACAGTTATTTCGTTTGATAATTTTTCTCTGTAACTGTTAACAGTTATTTTGTTCCATACCTGTTCATTATTTTTTCGCCCAAATAATTGGATATATTGATATATTTTTTGTAACATACTTATGAACTTTTGTATTCGTTCCAAATAAAAAGACAGCCTTTCACAACTAACAACGTTTTATTTTTCCAAATTTAAGTTTGTCAAACTTATTGCACAATTTTTTCCCTTAGTTCCAAGATTATTAAAATATTGAAAATACACTTCTTAGTAGTGATGAGAACACTTAGTAGTTAGTAACTAACTGTATGGGTTTTTGTGAAGTTGGTGCATTTAGTTTGACAAATTTGAACGAACCATGATCATTTAATTTTATGGTTTATTTATAAACTTTAGCCGGTTAAACTGAAGCACAAAATTTATGAAATCAATATTATGAAACAGGATAGATTGAACTTGAATTGAAAACAATCTGGTCCAATTTATTACTGTATCACAATACTGTATTTCGTCATTATGTGGTTTTTTGTGCTGAATAAATGATAATATTAACAACTTATTGAATCAAAAGGAATATCATGCAGACTCGTCATTTCTATGGCAAGATGAGCAATGGTTTCTTCTCAGTACTTCTGAATTTATGGAATACTTGAAACAAATTTTCATTGATTGATAGTTTTTATTGTATAAGGAATTTTCAACTAGATTACCCAATGATGCAGCACATGTCTAAATAAATAAGATGTTAAAACATTCAAATAAAATTAGTCATGGTATACCCATTAAATTAATGTAGGAATACCTGCATTTACTTCAGAATGATGATGTTGCATTATAAGTCACTGATGATCATTAAAGAAAAATTATCTTGTGCCATGATAATAAATTGGCTTCTTATTAGAAAATATTCTGCTCATTGTACAAAAGTGAATTGATCCGCCGTAAAACAGATCAATAAGGTTCCGTCAAATATTTTACGGCGGTATAATTTAATTAGCTTCCGTGCAATCAGACGTTAACTCAGTTTATACCAGGGGGCAGGGGCTTCAAACAAAATTTACCACGCCTCCCTCACCCATCATCTATAATGTTGACCTCCAAGATTTCAATACTCAAAGTAACCCCCCCCCCCTTCGTCTTAGAAGGAAACTGGAAACGCACAAGCAATTATGTGCATTGCGTTCAATGGCAGTAGGAAGAGAAAAAATAAAAAAAGTTTAGTTTGATTAGTGTTATCAATTTCATTTCTATATTAGATTAGCTGAATCTGACCTGTGGGTTCATTTCTGAAATATATGCCCCAATGTAGCCTACTTGAGATTGCATCTTGAAGCATGACCCAAACTATTCCTCAAGCTTGTTTACATAATACAAAATTAATTTTAAACCTTTCATCCTACGTCCTTGGACATGATCTCAATAGGTTCATCATACAATTTCCCATGATATTATTATTATTAATCTATTGTCAAAAACACATTGGTAAGAAAGTACAGGCATAGCGCTTGGTATTTCCAACACAATTTTCTCTTAAATATAGTCTAAAATTTTAGGCTAAGTCAAAATTTCAGGATTAAAGATTTTTAATTGTTTCAAGACTGCTGACTGCCTCCTCTGAGAAAATTGATCATTCAGAAGCTTGTAGCACAAATGCACAATCCATGTAATGAAAATGCACCAAGATCTAGGAAATGAACTAAGGAATCGAATAAAAATAGTTTCAAGTACCTTTTCTGTGTAGTTTTTTAGAAGTGTTCTATTGAGAAAAATATTAGACAATTTATGCCAGTTTTGTGGGTTTAACAATAATTAAAAAACTACTGCAGCTACGAGCTTCAACTGGTCTCAATAGATTCATCAGAGCATTCTCCATTTTTCAATACCTAATTTGATGCTTATGAAGGAAACGCTATTTTTAAGGCACAAAAATATATGTAATTTGAAACAAGGAATCGAATAAAAATGGTTTTAGAGTAAATACGAATATAGGCGTACCTAGTGTAAGTAAAGTTTAAATCAAAGAAGCGTAAGTTGATGTACAAAAATTAAGGTGAGAAATTTATTAGGAGGGAAAAATTTAATTAATTATTTGACTCTCAAAGGGAGATCTTAAAATTCATGGCTCAGGGCCCCTTGAGGAGTCCTCCAAGGAATTAGCGGCTATGTTTCTCACCTATAGGCCTACTCAGTCAGTTTTCTGGTTCACACAAGGATTTACAGTGTACAGTTTAAGGTAAGGCTGTCTGAAAATAGATTGATTTATAATTTTGCAATAGCATATACGTAGAGCAACATAACTTTTCCCCAGAATATAATTTTTGGAAGCAGTCTAAATAAAACTTCAAAACTAGAGTACCGATTCTCTGGCACTAAAGTATGTGAAGTAGCAGGTAATATATAAAACCTAAATATACATAGTTGAATTTTGAAGGTAATGAAATGCCAAAAAAATCATAATAAATTTGCCAAACTAATATTTTATTACAAATTTATAAAATCTAAGGACAAAAAAGAGAAAGTAAATGCAGTTGAATAAAGTTAAATGTAGGTAACTTAAAACTAGTGAAATTTATTACAAAATGTACTCTATTTTAAATTAAACAAATAAAAACTCTATAAAATTATAGAGAGAGATCAATCGAAAAATGTTATAATAATAATTATAGCCAGAACATTTTTGGCTGAAAATGTAATAACTAAAATAATTCTTTACACTAACATTCTACAACAAAAAACATTTACTTCATTTTGTAAACATTTGTTCTACAACTCCATCGAATACTTTATGAAGGTGGGTGGCAGATTGTAGGAAAAGGTGACAATTGGTGTAATTAGATGATTGGATGTTTGTGCCTTATTAAAATAGTATACAATTGGAGAAATTGAGGACTTCGTTATTTAAACGAAATACTAATGCCTAAAATACTAATAATACTGATAATTCCCACATTTACACGACTATACCACTCCAACAAATTACTAATACAAAGGTATCATCGTATGTAAAGGGTGGTATTGAACGTAATTAGAAAATTGGATGCTTGATTTACATCTCATGAATTAAGAAATTCTCCTATAAATAACAAGAAGGAGAATTTATAATCCTCCTACAATGAAATTACGTAGATGAAAATAGAAATCTTACTTAAAGTTGTTATAAATTAAATTTTAATGAATATCACAATAGAAAAATCTCACATAATTTCAACGTATTTAAACTTTCAATAGCAAAACACTTACATTTCTTTGAAATTGAAATCATGACGGACTAGATAGCACAGTCAGTCAATATAGTACATCAATCTAATAATAAGTTAGTCATATTACAAAATTTAAATAGTCACTTATAAAATGGCTGTGTATCAGGTGGACAAACAAATAGTTTGTAGACAATGAGAATGAATGAAATTTGTCACTTTTTAAAGGAACTAAAATCATAAATTGTTGAACCACAGATTTATTAAAACCCAAGATACCGGTTTCGGTTGCTACACAATTATTGATTGATAATTGTGTAGCAACCGAAACCGGTATCTCGATTTTTAATAAATTGTCGTTTGAAAATATCTTGTCTTTTCATTCAAAATAAATAAATAAATAAATAAAATTGATAAATACCATAACTAGTTTAGTTGAAAATTACCTAAACTAACTTTCAACCAATAAATTACCAACTCAACTATTCAACTTCTTACGAACATTTGTCACAAACGTAATCTTCGTCGTCATCAATCTGGTCCTTGTTCAAACCAATGCAGTACAAATGGAACCACAGATCGCAGCCTCCATCACACTGAACCCAATTCAATGAGGAGCCTGTGGAATAATTACAAAATTATGTGTTATTCCTGTTCAATACCGCACAGTTTTAGAAAAATACTAGAACAAAAATACTATAAGATTATGGACTATACGTAAGTAATATACAAGTCGGTTTCTCCAAAAAATTTGAACTGAATTTTAGTTTAAATCATCAGCTGGCTCAATTTAAACACATGATAATAAATGTGAACATACACTGACAGCGGATGGTTTAAACTAAAATTTCTGTGAACTTTTTTTCGAGAAACCGACACTAAGAACACTAGAATGATAACATACTAAAGATAGTAGGTATGTCCTTTTTGACTAAAATAATATGGATGCATGTTATGGTTAAATAACCTCGTCAAAATCCTGTTGAATCACTGTAATTCAATGCATAAATTGTCTTCAAAAACATCCCATTTTCATAAGTATTGAAGAGTAATCTACTAAAATGAATGAGAATTTTACAAGAAGTTTCAATGATGATACAAATCTTTCAACTTCTATTTTATATTTTATAATTAAATGTATCTTCTTAAAAGGAAATTTAACCAAGAAATAACGAATGTTAACAAGCGTTTGAAGTCAGTTAAATATTTTATAATTTCTTGACTATTTTATTTATTTATTTTTTTTTTGGTGAGGGGGGGATCTTTGATGACTGGAGAAGACTTCCTAGTTGCAGACTTTTCTCTTATGTATTTGAACGATATTTCAGGCTCTATTCAAAATAAGTATATCTATTATCATTTTATATCGTGTAGTGTATCCATCCTTTTTTCACTAGTAATTTAAACTTGATAAAAAAAAACAAACATTTCGCTCACATTTTGTTGTGGCGATCGTTTCGACTTGGGTTACTAACACTGATGAAGAGCAAGAGAATCTGATGACGACCAAACACCAGGTCGAATTGATAGTCACTACAAAATGTAACTGTAATTTTCTATACTATAAGAGTGTGTTTTTAAAATGAACTTTAACCATATTGTACTGGTACTTTTATTCTTATTTAAAATGAGTTTTATGTTTGAAGGCGCTGAGTCCGAATCTAAAGAGATCATAAAATTGGGTTCTGAGATAATTTACATAAAAAAAAGAATTCTATTGTGATATCTTGATCTCTTTAGATTCGCACTCTGCACCTTCAAACATAAAACTCATTTTAAAAAAGAATAAAAGTACCAGTACAATAATATTAATCTTTTGTAACTATATATTAAATAGTCAATATTTAGACCAAAAGCCAAGCACGGTAAAAATTTTTAACATCGATTAGATTCAGTTCACTACAGGCACTCGTTGAAAAGATTATCGAGTAGAGAAACTACTAGTAAAGACTACTACTAAAGTAAAGACCCAGTAAAGAAACATAAAAAAGGTGAGGGAACAACAAACAGTAAAGGTGCGGATCTTATGCGATTTTGCCAGGAACGAGACTCATGGCAGTCGATAGGGCTTATATAGGGCTATATTTGGTATGAGTTTTAAAAAAATCGTTAGAGCCGTTTTCGAGAAAATCTTGAAAAACACCATTTTTGGCATATTATCCGCCATTTTTCAATGAATTTTTTTGAATTTCTTCGAGTCGGGTCCCCATGGTATAAGAACCTTATGTTCCAAATTTCAAGTCAATCGGTCAATTAGGGATCGATATATAGTGTATACAGACATACACACACACACACACACACACAGACCAATACCCAAAAACCACTTTTTGGACTCAGGGGCCCTCGAAACGTAAAGAAAACCTAAAATTGGGGTACCTTAATTTTTTTTTGGAAAGCAATACTTTCCTTACCTATGGTAGTAGGTAGGGCAAGGAAAGTAAAAAGGTAAGAGGAGAAATATTGAAATATATATATCCAGATTAATGAGATCCCATAAATATCAGAGGAAAATAAAAAAATATACATGAATCTAGAGTCATGAAAATATTATAAAAAAAACAGAAAAATTACTGACAGTAGGTCGCTTGCAAAAAGGTGAGAGAAAAACAAGCAGTAAGGAAACGGAGGAAAGGAAAAGATGAGAAATATTTAAAAAATCATAAACATTACTTACCAGTAGGTCGCTTACAAGGCTCAGCAGCGCAGTCATCTTCACAACTATTTTCGTCGTTCTCATCATCGTCATCATCCACATGTTTTGACTTTTTGGCCCTTTTAGCAGGGCGAACGGCAGGCCTCTTTGCTTTCTGCTTCTTTCTCGTCTGAAAAACATATTTTTGTCAAGTACTTATTGTTTAATGTTTATTTCTGCTGAAACACATTTTCACAGCTAATTTTTGCATATTTTTATTTTTCAAATCTCATTTGAGTTATTTCAAATGTTTTAAGAGTACTTATACTATACCCTATTCACGATCACTTGAGACGAAATAAAGAAACGTTTTGCATGTACAGGTAGCTATTTTTGTTTGAGCTTGAGGAAAAGCCAAGAACTGTGATTGGCTACAGCTGTTCGACTGTGGCCGATCGTCGTATGAAGTAATACCTCCCTTTACCCGCACACACGCGCAAAAAGTTTGTTCATTTCGTCTCAAGTGATCGTGAATAGGGTATAGAAATAACAGCAGAAAAGTTTTTGTTATTTCTAAATCAATATTTTAGGCCTACTATAGTCTGTCCAAGCAAAGAAGACCCTCTGGCAAGATGGGAAAATGACTCAAGCTCGGTCAATTTCAATTAAAAAATAATCAATTTGATCTTAAATTGTAGGAAACAATTTGATCTACTATTAAGACCACATTTATAATTCTTAAATAAATATTGAACAAGCTGGAGTCATTTTCCCATCTTGCCAGAGGGTCTTCTTTGCTTGAACAGACTATACTAGGTATACTACCGGAATAATATGATTCAACAAGTCAACATCAAAATTTGCGATTGTGTGACTAACAAAAACGTTTCTCACATTATATCAACACTAAAATTAGTTAATAATTATTACAAATGAGGCAATAGGATTATTGATTCCTGATCCATGACGAGCTGCTATGCGGAACAGCTCTCACTTTCAATAATTAGTTATCGACATGCAGTCAAGTATTTTTAAGTCAGAAAACTTTTTGGAAATATTTCTTATCAACAAAATACATTTATCACATCACATCAACACAAAAATTAGTTCAAAATTATTACAAATGAGGCAAATAGATTATTAATTCCTGAATTTCAATCAAGTACTCTAACTTATTGAATGGAGTACTTTCAAGAAATGTAATCATCTTTAATTCCTCAAGGCAAACTTTGGCCATGATCCAAAACTACAGATCAACTGTGTTCAAGTGTCCATAATGTGCTCATGAAGCTTGAAAAATCTCCACTAAATAGGTAAATAAGTACAGTTTTCTTGTTTAAAAATACATGACTGCATGTCAGTAACTGATCAAAAGTTAGGCTTATAATATTATAATGTATTGTGCATGTTTTCTAAATGGATAAATATACTCGTAGATTAAATATAAATTTTTTATTCACATTTAAAATGGGCTAAAGCTTGAGACATGTCTGTGTAAAAATAATAATTTTCAATTAAAAAAGGGCATTTGATTAATTTCATTTTATCTATCAATTATTTTAAATAGCCCTAAGTTCAAAGTTTAATTTTAATATAGATTAAATTGATAGATAAACTTAGACTGGGAGAACAGAACATTGGCAAGCTCAGAAAAAACAAATAATTGAACAGGAGTGTAAGTTGGGAAAGAAAAGTATAGCATGAGAATTGAATTAATAAACTTTTATACTAAACTATTTTCAAATCTTAAATTGTACCACACAGTCCAATACCAATGCATTTTGTTATGAGAAAAGGAGGTTTGTATGAATTAGCGCACTGTTGCCGTACATCAGCTGTAGTATCTCAGTATAATCACATCAAAAAGGCCTCTCATTCCTCTCTCTAACACACACATCTATCTGGTAGGATTGCACTCCATAGGCGCAGTGGTGCAATTTAAGGTTTGAAATTTGTATAGAAAATTGAAATAATTGCAACTTTTAACCTTAAATTGATTAACTTGGTTAACTTTCAACCCTAAAGGTACGATTCCCAAGCGGGCTCTAAATTCACTGCTAGAGCTGCCCAGCTCTAGCTGCGCTGCTCTAGCCATCACAACTCTATTCACATAAATATATTATAGATGTTTTCTCTGTTATTAGGGCTACTAATGTATACGAAATCAATAAATAGTGAAATTCACTTGAAAATGACTTTAAAAGGCGAATTTCACTATTTAATGATTTAGTATACATTAGTAGCCCTATTAACAGAGCAAACATCTATAAAATAGGTAGTTATATGAATAGAGTTGTGATGGCTAGAGCAGCGCGACTGGAGCTGGGCAGCTCTAGCAGCGAATTTAGAGCCAGGCAACTGGAGCTACCGCTTGGGAATCGAACCTTAAGACAAGATGTCACTTGAGTGATCTAATACTAATAAATTATATTTAAATAAATTTTGAAAACATTATCAACTCAAAATATTCAATATTTCAATTTCAAATACTTTTTCTAATCTTGAAAGACAATTGCAAGAAAATCAATTTCAATTCAACCAACATAAAACTATACCATCCAACAGAAATTATGCAATAAGAACCAATGAAAGATTCTGGCCTCAAATCAAGACTTAACGGGGTTGGATTAAATGTGATTTTTTTACAATCGGTTCTAAGTATTAGTTTATATTGAAACCAAAATTATTGTTTATTTATTAAAACAATAATTATTGTAATTCATTAAATTTATGAATGATTGGGGAGAACGACTCCCCAAAACTGAGTCAAATCTGAAACCATAATGGCGAGACCACAAGAGATAAATTTTGATGAAAAAATGATATAATTTTTTGATCAAGTCGACTTGATTACATCATAATAGGTAAATTATAAAGGGGCTGTCATTCAAACTGATAATAATAAAACTAAAAAATTGCAATAGCCTTACAAAAAAAAACTATTTGTTCTTAAAATTAATAATTAGCATATTTATCATCATTCAGTATAAATGTACAATATTAATATCCCTAATTTTGACTAAATAATATCTTAGTATTTATAAGGATCCCCTCTATCATTATTAATTATTAGTTCAAGAATTATAAATGTGGTCTTAATATTAGATTTTTGGGATCAATTTGGGATCAAATTGATAATTTTTCAACCAATATTGACCGAGCTTGAGTCATTTTCCCATCATGCCAGAGGGTCTTCTTTGCTTGGACAGACTATACTTGATCAAGTCGGCTTGTCGCGCTTCAAGTAGAAAAATGTATAATTCATAACATTTCATGACTATACGTATACATACCTGTTTAGGCTCGGGTTTCTTTACTTTAGTAGATTTAGTGGCAACATTGGGCGTTTTCTTTGCCGAGGTTTTTCTGGGCGTTTTCACAGTTCTTTTCGCTGGAGTTGGCGTGACTTCGTTGACAGCAGCAGCACGCTTCTTGGCGGGTGGCGGAGAAGGCTTATCCTGGAAAAATCGTTCAATCGCGGATAATCCTTTTTCAACTTTCAGTTCCGCGGCTTCTTGCTTGGCTTTTTCAGCTTCATGCCTGACATAATCCTGAAAATTCAAGAATGAAATTAGATCGAAATCGGAGAGATTTAATATGAATATAATACAAAATAATATTTTGAAATATAATTATATTATGAAGTTTTCAAGTACCGGTATCTTCAACCAGTTCTTTGTTGGTCAAGCTGAAATAATCAATCAAATTAGAGCTGTTCAAACTGTAGAGATGAGAAAAACCTTCCGCACACCCAGCTAATGATAAGGATTGTCCCACTTATTAGAGAACACTAAAACAGATAGTTGTTAGAACTGATTACGATATACATGTTGATGAGTGCTCACATTCAAAGATATGAATAATCCCGAAGAAATCTTGAATGCTTTAGAGACTGAAAATGGAACCCCAGTAATCACTGACTACTCAAAGTATTACCCCCAATTTAGCGTAGATAAAAATATTGAATTTCTAAACATCTTATCCATGAATATACGTAGCTTAAATGCCAATTTTAATCAATTTGTATGTTGTCTCAAATGTGATATTCATATAATTATTCTAACTGAAAGTTGGTTAACTGCAGATATGCCTTTTATATTCAACATTCCTGGCTATACGGCTATAAATAAGTTTTCAAAACTAAACAAATGTGATGGATTGTGTATGTACCAGAGGCGTAGTCTCAAAACTTACTTTGGGCTAGCTCTCCTTAAAATCAAAACAACTACGTTATACAGTATTTAAAACTTATATTTAACATTGCATGATTGACTTTTCACAAGTCAATGATATAGAATAGTTATATAAAAATGTAGAATTCCTCCTTATCTCCCATCTCTGGTTTTCGTAAATCTCATTCTACCGAAACAGCTCTTTTACGTGTAACTGACGATATCAGGCTAGCTATGGACCAGAAGAAATGTACTGTATTGACCTTATTTGATTTCTCCAAAGCTTTTGACACTGTTGACCATGAAATTCTGCTTAACAAACTAGCTATACTGGGATTTAGTAATCAAACACTAGGATGGTTCAATTCTTACCTGAAAAATAGAAAACAATGTGTAACTGTTGGTGATAACAAATCAAATTGGAAAAATGTTAAACAAGGCGTTCCTCAAGGCTCCATTTTGGGTCCCCTCTTATTTACTCTGTAAGCAAATGACCTCCCTACTGTTATCAAGTTTTCCAAATTCCATACCTATGCTGACGACCTTCAAATTTATGCTAGTTGCCCTATCACTGAAATCAATGAAACTATAGATAAAATTAATGAAGATGTAAGATCGATTTTTGAATGGACAAATAAAAATGGTCTTAAACTGAATCCTACTAAAACACAGCCAATAATAATCGGTTACTCACGCCTCATCAATAATATTAACTTCAACACAATCCAGAAAATAACAATAGATGGTAACGAAATTCCTTACTGTAGCTCTGTTAAAAACTTAGGCATCATCATGAATAAGAATTTAGATTGGTCAGAACAGGTTAATAAAACATGTAATAAAGTCTTTTCAGCCATGCATTCACTGAAGAAATTGCAAGACATCCTACCAAGAAATATCAGATTGCTGCTGGTTAAATCACTTATCTTCCCACACTATATGTACTGTAACTCTGTACTCAATGACATGACAGTAACACTCAATGATAAACTTCAGCGCTGTCAAAACTATTGCTTAAGATTTGTTTACTCTCTCCAACGTCATGAAAGAATCACCCAAGCACATATTTTAAGCTCAACCTTAAAGTTACCCGATCAGAGACTTTTTCGAATTGTCAAGCTTGTTAGGGATATTTTAAAATATGGTAAACCTAATTATTTTAAAAACGATTACTAAGTCCTTTCTAGTCTCAGGCTGCCGTGAATGGAATACCGTCCCTGAATCTATTAGGTCTATTGAGAGCCGAGCGAGCTTCATCTTGAAGTTTAGAAAACATCTTGTTGACAAAATGATCGATTATGTCCAGACCTAGAGCAACAACATGACAAATTCCACTATTCCCCTTATTATTACTTACATACCTGAATAAATCCGACTACCATCACACATTCATCATCCAAACCGTTATTATAATATTAACCCAATTCATGTCATTCATCGCATATTTTCATTCACTACCATATACTTACTTGTAAATAATTCTACTTTATTTTATCCAACTTTGAGTAATTTTACTTTAAGTCAATCCATAGTTCCATTTCCCATTTCCATTACCATTTATCATTGTAATTTTAATTTTTACTCTTCTTGTAATATAATTCGAATTCGATTAAGTATTGATCCATTTGAATCTAGTTTTTAAATTGTATAATAATTTCTCTTACTATCTTTAGTGATCTTAATAGCTCTTTATGAATTTTCAACCCAAGGCCAAGTGTTAATGGAAAGGGTATCCTTATTATCCTTTCCCAAGAATGGACATATATATGTCTAAACTTCGCCTTTTCACTTAGATAACTTACACTCCTTATTCATTTTGAAGATCTTCGAACTAAATTTTGTATAAATTTCTCATTCATTACGTCACCGTTTTGTATTTTTACTAGAAGTTTCTATTTTGTGAAATTTATAAGATAATTTAGTTTTACTCATTCATATTACAATGTAGAATCTAAGCCAAATTTTGTTATCTATTTGAATAAAGTAATCTAATCTAATCTAATCTCCCACTGTCGCATAACCCAAAATAGCAGTTATGAAACTTTAAAATACGCTGAAGATATGGCTTAGTGCCTCAAGTGCGTCCAAAGAGCAAAGATCAACAAAATGTTGAAGCGAAAATTAATAACGTAGATTCATTGAATGCACTTTGAAAATGCAAATTAAATACCGTTGGAAAAATAACAAGGGAACATAAATAACTCTCAAAAAATACAACACCGTACGAGAATATGAGCAAAATAATCAAACAGTTTGTTTGTCGAAGCTCTGGTGGTCTACCAGTAGCCACCCGACAAGACCGAAATACTTCTGCTGCAGTCGGCTGTGATCGGAAATGTTCGGCAACAAGCTGTCTCCACAGAGCTAGCTAGAGTCTTTCTCACTGCAGTGGATAACGTACTCATTGTACTCCCTCCCCACCTCACTCTACCTTTATACGACATCAACATTGCTAATATGGGCCGTTGGACTACCGCACTAGCCGTAGCTTATTTGATCGGAGAACTTGCATTGCATAGTGTGTACGGCAATATTGCACTTGCGCTGCAGCACATGCGCTGAAATTGATGCAATACTTTATCGCTACTACTCTTTTAAATATTGAAACCTTTTCAAATATATACCAGTACCGTATCTGAATAAAATTATTTTTTATGAAAACCAGTTGGGCTTCGCAGCTAGCCCGGAGAATATGCCTCTGGTATGTACATTAGAGATAGCTTAAATTTTAATGTTTCTATTGATATTTCTGAATCTAATGTTGTTGGTGCTGACATTGAAGTAGACAATAATGTTTTGAGAATAATTGGCATATACAGGGTGTTTCAGGAGGAATGCGTAACACTTCTCAGGCTGATTCCTCACACCAAGTAGACAAAAAAGTTCCATGGTACCATCCCCCAAAAACGCTTTGTTACCGAGATAACAATGGCGGAAAATAGAGATTTTTCAAAATATATTATTTTTTCTAATTTTTTAGAGGCTTTAGTGAGGTTCTGAAATAATCAATTCCTATGTAAAATTAGCTGAGGAATTCAATGAAACCTGTTCCAAGTTTGTAACTTTAACGGTTATTGAGATAATTGGAAAAATATGCTAGAAAACGCTATTTTTCAACAATAAGGGTTATAACGGGATAAGGAATCATAAAATTGTATTTTTTTATTAATGGAAGTTGAAGAGAGTCGGATTCTAAAGAAAAAGTTAAATGGCGGCGATTGTGTAAATCTTACCCAAATCTCAGAAATGGCGATCAAAAATCGCAAAATCGCTACTAAACACAAATTTATAACTTGTGCTACGTTTTATCAATTTTCCGATTTTTGATCGCCATTTCTGAGATTTGGGTAAGATTTACACAATCGCCGCCATTTTACTTTTTCTTTAGAATCCGACTCTCTTCAACTTCCATTAATAAAAAATACAATTTTATGATTCCTTATCCAGTTATAACCCTTATTGTTGAAAAATAGCGTTTTCTAGCATATTTTTCCAATTATCTCAATAACCGTTGAAGTTACAGACTTCAGACTGGTTTCATTGAATTTCTCAGCTAATTTTACATAGGAATCGATTATTTCAGAACCTCACTAAAGCCTCTAAAAAATTAGAAAAAATAATATATTTTGAAAAATCTCTATTTTCCGCCATTGTTATCTCGGTAACAAAGCGTTTTTGGGGGATGGTACCATGGAACTTTTTTGTCTACTTGGTGTAAGGAATCAGCCTGAGAAGTATTGCACATTCCTCCTGAAACACTCTGTATAGGTCCCCTAGTAATAGAATTTTAAATAATTTTCTTGATAGTTTAAGTGATACAATTGAAAATATTCCTAATGATAAAATGTTTGTGTAACTGGAGACATGAATATTAATACTCACTCCACAAGTATTTCAGTTCAAGAATACTTGCATATTTTTCACTGTAATGGTTTCAAATCCTATATGCGCTTGTGGACAAAATGTGAATTACTAACATCAGGTTTGCATCACAATGTGATTCATTTGAGTCAGCTGTTGGTTTAAACTCAAGTTATTGATAATACTGTTATTGCTATTGATAATACCGACCTTAGGCCTTGCGTATGCTGAGATGCACGTGAGGCAGCCCATGCGAACTAGCCAATCACAGCTCTTTTCCTGTCATCAATAAGAGCTGTGATTGGATAGTTCGCGTGGGCAGCGTCACATGCGTATTAGGCCAGGCCTTAGGGTAAAGAATAGACAAGTTGAAAACGTGTGTTACCTCATAGCCTTCATCCCAAATGGAATAGTAGAGCTGCTTGAATGTTTGGAGCAGTTTCCATATACAAGTTGCCTCCTCGACGAAAACTTCCATGAGATCTCCTTGGATCATCAGCTCCTTGAGCTGCTTGAAACCACTCTCGGACATTCTCGGCGGCTCTTCAAGTACTCGCGGAATTAGAGGGGATTTCCTCATGTGTTTCTTTGGAGGAATCGTTTTTCTCGATACTGTCAAAACAATTTTACCAATAAGACAACGCAAAAATAATAATATTGGTTTGATAATTGGAATAAAGTGATAGGTATGATAATTGTACGGCGTTATGCTGAAAGGAACAAACCCACAATCAACTTTATCACTAGCATATGAACAATTGAAAATACAGTACTATAGTTTAATGGCATAATCTACCACATTTCAGTGGAAATAAATTATCACAATAGTAGGCTATATAAATATGTAAATATTTATCTCTTATCATCATGATTCCCATCATGCACGCACAAGCCAAGAGCTTTGTGGGCGTCATCACAGAAAATAAAACTGTATTATAGCAATTTTTGAGCCGTAAAAAGACATGTTATCGAGAGCTTCAGCTCACTTATTAATTACTCTTATAGCTTACTTATAAGATTGAGCTGAGCTCTCAACAAAAAAAAAAACCTACCGGTTGAGTATACATGGTCCATTGGAGCAAAAGAAGATGATGGCGTTGAAGTGGAAGCTTGTACGAGTATACCAGAGGTGACGGTAGATGATGCACTCCTCTCATAATTCACCTAAAAACAATTTGAAAGTGAATTGATATCACTCTGAAGAGATTAATTTTCAAGGAATCATAAGCTTTTTAAATGAAAAGACAAAATGTTGTCAAACCACTAAACTCTGGTTTACCAGAGATTGATAATGGTTTGACAACCTCTTGTCTTTTAATTCAACATGGATAACTACCACAACCATTTAAAAAGTGAATCAAAAGCTTTATTGAACTTGTTAAAGACTTACATGATTGTTTCAAAAGCAAACTAACAGCTGATTCCAATAGGATTTTCATTACTTCTTTGGCATATCAAATATTATTGAGTAGTATACTTACTAATCTACGTACTGGACCCTATTGCATGAGAAAATACAAATCTATAATATTGGTACCGGTAATCAGCTTGTTACTTTAACGATTCAACTACTAGCTTGTAATTGAAGAAACTTGAGAAATTGTCAATTCCACTTGGGAAATATTACAAAGTTTCTTCAAATACAAGCTAATAGTTGAATAATTTGCCGTTCGTGTAACCAGCTACCGTGTATTATCAGCTTGTATTTTCTCATGCAACAAGGCCCTAGTATAAAACATAGGACATTAAAAATTTGCCAATAATTGTTTAGAGTGATGTTTATTAATTGATCTCACATTTTGATTCTCAAGAGAGAGTTATCAAACAATTAAATTGGATGGACTTCAAAGCCAATTATCATATATATTATGTTTAATTAAAATGAACTTCTTTGTATGTAACGAAGGAACAGATGCAAATAAAAATATTTCAAGACGTTACAAAATAAATTATTCAGTAAATTTCTACTATTATACCAAAGGATTCCAATTCAAACTAATTCATTTTATTCGAAAGATAGCAATCAGAATATTTTTATCAAGACTGTTCAAATTCAAAATGTAGTTGAATAAACATTTTTTACACAGATAATCTTTTGTGCAGTTGTGGAGGTGATACTGGTGATATAGCAGGTAGGCCTATTTATCAATATTGAATAGAAAGTAGATATTTCAATATATGTATGATTTTACAATATCTAGTCTTTTTATTCACTACATGAAACTTTGCCAATAAAAATAATTGTCGCTGCTCGTCGCATTCTGCAACTCTAACAGTTACTTTCTTTCAACACAAACCATTGAGAATAGTCTGCCCAAGCAAAGAAGACATTCTGGCAATACGGGAAAACGACTCCAGCGCGGTAAATATTGTTTCATTTGGTCTCAAATAGGAGACCAGAATGTTTTCTACAATTTGAGACCAAATTTATAATTTTTGAACCAATATTGAACGAGCTGGAGTCATTTTCCCATCTTACCCGAATGTCTTCTTCGCTTGGACTGACTAAACCATTTCAAGATTTAATTGAAACTATTTTTTATGGTGTTTATACGACAAACTAAATTATTAGAAACAGAAAAATAAAACTCACCGGTTGTTGCAAACGAGGGGTTGGTCTGGGAATATTTGGTAATGGAACATACAGCTTTTGAAGAGCCATTGTCATCTCAGGAGTACTCAACAACTTTCTGGCTCGATCCTGTCAAGAGATAAGAAAAATCTTCAATGAAATTGGAACACTTGAAATATAAACGTAAAACAAGATTTTAAATGATGCACTAAGGATGCTTTAACACAAGATTAAACGCAAAACAGCAGAACGTTTTTGTTTGACTGAAACATACACAATGTTAAGTAGTTTCCTTCCCTTTGCCTTACATGCCTTCAGGTACGATTCCCAAGCAGCAGCTCGAGCCGCGCGGCTCGAACTGTCGCGGGAGATCACAACCCTATTCACATAACTATATTATAAGTGTTCACTATGTTATTAGGGCTACTAATGAATAATAAATCAATAAATAGTGAAATTTAATTTAAATTATTTAAAAAGGGCGAATTTAACTATTTATTGTATATTAGTAATAACGTAGTGAAAATCTATAATATAGTTATGAGAATAGAGTTGTGATGTATAGAGCAGCGCAGCAAGAGCCGCTACAGCTTGAGCCGCGCGGCTTCAGCTGCCGCTTGGGAATCGTACCTAAAGATGGTATATTATCTGACTCCCGAAACAATAAAAACTTGTCAAAATGTTCCAACGGGTTAATAAAACGATCAAGTTGTAATGAACTGTTGCGATAGCACATTTTCAACCCAGAATTCATAGCAAAATGAACAAACTATAGGTGAATTAGATAGTAATCATTTGATCTATTTTGATAAGATCAAGGTCAAGAAAAATTGAAAATAATGGGCATCAACCTTGAAATTCAGATCAGATCAATGAAGGGAGTAAAATTAAACAATTGGTTGGTGATTTTACCAAATGTTACAATTAGAGCAATATTGAAAAATCAAAATGTATCAACTAATATAGAATAATAGTTATAATAGAATATGCATATCAATTTATATTATTAAATATCATATAAATATACAGTATTATAGAAATATAGACAATGGTTACTTCATAGTGAGTTTAGTAGAAGTTGGGTCTAAATTGAAGATCATTGGAGCTGTTCAATAAACTGAATGACAGTAAGTAGCTCCCCTACCATTAAGATAAAGTATAAGAGGTTAAATATAAGATGAATCATTAAGTATGTAAGATTAATAAGTAAGTATAAGAGAGGACCAAAGTCTTAACTACGCCTTGTAATAAAAACGAGTAAATCCGAGTAAATAATTAAAAAATAGAATAAGCATAAGCTTACTGAAGTGTAGAATACTGATGAAAAATAATAGAGAAAATGTGGTCATTACGATATACATTATTATAATTTATCGTAGGACTTTTAATAGTGAGACGACGCAAGGATTGTTCCACTTCGCCATAAGAGATTATTTTCCCGGATTGGAACATAGAGTACCATGCACTGGCAGCTCGTGCCCTCGAAACAGATGAAGTGCCCGTATCTACCATGTAATATACATGTGAATAATTGTGCATTCGACCAACCTGCCAGTTCATCGCACGTTCGGTTAAACGTTGAAGAGCTTCTCCTTCAGGGATTCGAACTTTGATCATGTGCATCGACTGCACCAGCTCGACTAGGATGTCCAGTTTGGGTCGTTTGGTTCTCACACAAGTGGAGCACAGAAATTTGGTATCAGCCAATTCCGATCCAGCCATATCCGATTCAATCCCCATTTGCAAACAGGGGCCTGCATCAATCAAACAAAAAAAAAAAAAAATTACATTAAAAATATTATTGGCAATATTGACGAAAGCATTGAAAACATTGAAAAAAATAAAAGGCATAATAGAATATTCCTTAGTTATTGAGGAAATTCAATCCTCAAGCAACGGGAAAGATCTCTATCAGTTTCGTGCAACATAATTAAATAGCATTGGCAATTTTTACAGAAACTTTTCAAACAATTTCATGAATAAAAATGATGAAAGGCATAATCTGATAATCCTTAATTATTGAGATAATTCAATTCTCAGTCAACGGGAAAGAGCTCTATTTGTTTCGGGCAACAAATGGCATTGGCAATGTTTACAGAAGCACTTGAAATATTTTCATGAGTAAGAAAGTTGAAAGGCATGATCCTCCAATTGGAAAAATGCAATTCTCAATTAACGTGAAAGCGCTCTATCTGCTTAGTGCAACATAATTAAATACTATTGGCAATGTTTATAGAAGCATTGAAAACATTTAATTAATTATTGGAAATAATATTATTATTATGATTTGTGCAATGATATCAATGAATAAACATAAAATAAATCATTGGAAACATTTTCATGAATGAATAAGAATGTTGAAAGGCATAATCCTCAATTAATGAGAAATTAACGAGGAAAATAGCTCCCTCTATTTTGTGAAATATCAATCCAACTATTCTTAGTTCACAAAGTGTTGATATTTAAATGTGTTATAATTCCTTATGCCCTGTATAGCCTACGTTTCTCAGCTTTTGACTTTGAACAAAAAAAAATTTCATAAACGGATTGCAAATACACAAAGTTCACCGAATGATTGGATTGAATTCAATCTTTCAGGTATTATAGTTCACAGTACCCTACTTGGCTCGTTTATTTTAATAATTCATTATTAATTTTCAATAAATAATTGAATCAACTGAAAAATAGATTCACTCTTGTGAAGTTTGGTGAAACACTTGGTGATTTTGTGATATTTGCAGTCTGGTCATAAAAACCTGATAGTTCAAAGTCCATTTGAATTGTCTTGCTTGCAAACCAGTTATGGCCTTTCTCAAAAACATTCCATAAATAGGACGACAAATCAAATATAGTACCCAAAAACGAAATTGGTGATGATTTGCTGAAAGAGAAGATTTATAGTATTGGAGAAAGTGGAAGGTATGGATCGAGAAAGTGATCGTCTAGTCAGCTTATTCATTCGCCAGTTTCGTTGTTGGGAACTGTACTAATATGTATATGTAAAGAGGGAAATCATCAAGTCTTGTTCAAGGTGAACGCGTCGAAACCTATTTATAAATTATGGAATTATTTCATTATTATCCATGTATAAATTATTATCATTATCAAAGATGAAATCTCTGTATTATTCATTTATTTACCAATGATCAAAATATAATTAATGGAATGAATAGTCAACAGGCTTAAGCCCAAAACTTTTCTTCATCAAATTTTTCCGAAAGCAATCGCAATGTAACTTATGTATGTATCCTTTTTAGCTGTCACCAATAAGGACATACTTCATTCAATAAGTAACAAGACTTAACGACTCCAGTTCTCTGTAGCCTAAACGAAGAACTGGAGAGAGTTTCGACCGGTTAGGTTTAATAGAGGGGTTCTTTACCATTTAGGAACACTGCGGTTTCGCCTCCCAAGTCCATTAGTTGTGGCGGGAGGTTGATTTTCACGCCGAGTGTTTTGAGAGCATGATACAGCTCCAACATGGAGCTCTTCCGCTTAACTCATATTTGAAAATAAATCGATTCATTCATACCATTTCCAATTGGAGCATACCAAAATCTACTTTTAATCTGCGTCGGGGAACTTTTCCCTCATTGAATAGACTTAGACGAATGATTCCTTGAGTTGCACAATGGTTTTTGAGTAACCCAATATGCTTCAGGAAGGCCAAGAACTCATTGAGGTCGAGTTTGACGTTGGACGCCTAACAAACGCTTGAGTTAGGGCTCAAGTGGTGAAAACGGAAGACGTTTTGGACTCTGTCAGGCGTAAAATAATCGGCCTCATAAGTGAGAAGAACGGCCTTGAAGTGAAAACCATCCACACTATCGAAACGGATAATTTGGCGATGAGAAAAATCGTGAGCAATTGCCAAATGTGGCGCCGTGCCATAGTGCAATTGTTATGTTACCAACTACTGGCGAAATTCGGTATTTTTCAGTCATCTCAACCCCCCTAAACAATTCACCTGACTTTTTTCTTACTTCCATGATTGAAAAGGCCGCTATAAAGGAAGGGGTTGGACTCTCATAGTTTGACTTTGGCTTTCCAAACAGCTGAGACACATTCTCAAAACACTCTGTGCGAGAATCGACTTTTTTTAATTCAGATGATGCCCACACAAGCATTTAGCTTGTGCGTGGGTAATGGATATTGAGTGCGAAGGTGATCGATGAGGTGAAAAACAGCCACGCCTATAAGGAATCTAACCCAGACCAGACAGTGCTAGCGGACTGAAGGTTGTGACGCCCCAGCCCACTGCGCCAACCTGGACTTCCTCTCTCAATTAATAGACTTATCAAATGTCTAATAATTCAAAATTATCATAAATTTATCATACAGTCAGTCATTTCTGGCACTGCCAACATAAGAATATATTGTGTGTTGGCAGTGAGTTGCTGAGGTCAACAGATTCTATTTAATTATTCTGGCAATGAAATAACTTATAACTAGAATTTAAAGATGATAAAAAACAACAAAATATTATAATTATCGTGCTAAACAATTAATAGACTAAACCACAATGCTCCTCAACACTAACGAGCCCGTCCATTGATCCTGAAAAGTCGTAACTCTCTACACTACTACAGTGAAACAGTCTCGATACTTATTGAATGGACCTTGGAAAAATATTGGACCTTGTATAATACATGAAAATATTATTACTATTTATGAATTCCGGAGAATTTATGAACTTATTTCAAAGATGGGAGAAGTATGAAAGAAGTTTCTTGTGTTCACGAATACCTACCATGAAACTTTTCTTTACAGAGAGAGCACTCCACCATGAATCCTGAATCAGCATTTCTGCAGATACAGTACTTTGCTTCACTGTCGATTTTCTTCCTTGAATTTTCCAGTCTCAATTGCAGCATCTGCTCGAACTCGAATTTTTCAGCTCTCTGGAACAAGAAAAAACGTGCGTTAAGAAAATTAAAATGTTCTTAAATTAATTTAAATGTTCTGCTATGCCAATTAAATGTTTTTGTATAGTCACTTATCTATTCATTTATTAACATGTCTCGATTGTAATAGTAAACTCAATTATGCTTACAATATATATATATTTTTTTTTGAGGGTGATGCCCACATGGGCTTTTGGGCCTGTGCGTGGGTAATGGGAAGGATGATGATGATGATGATGAGAGGCGAATGCTGCTTTATGGGTGAGGGCCGAGGGCTTTGATGGGTGATACTGCTTTAGGTGGGTTCCGAACCACCGGGTAGCGATTTTTGAGGCTCATGAATAGAATTCAGAGGAACCGGTCACCGTTACTACAGTGGTGGTAGAGGCACGTCACTTATCTAATCTCACCGATTAGACGCTCTCTACCACTGGGACAAACCGCTTCCCAAATATATAAATATAATAAGAATTTCAAATTAACATAATTTCAATTAATGTTAATAAAATTGTTTCAACTTTCAACATTCATTCTTGCCTCAAATTTGCCTACAACACTTTTGTAATGTAAGCTACAAACTGTGAGATAAACGTCAATATCTGTATGAAATATTAAAATCAGCATTGAATTTATAAAGGTTACTTATATACAGGGTGTTTCAGGAGGAATGTGCAATACTTCTCAGGCTGATTCCTTACATCAAGTAGACAAAAAAGTTCAATGGGACCAGCCCCCAAAACGGCATTGTTACCGAGATAACAATGACGGAAAATTGAGATTTTTCAAAACATATCAATTTTTCTAATTTAAAAATTGGCAAAACATAGCACAAGTGATAAATTTGTGTATAGTAGCAATTTTTCGATTTTCGATCGCTATTTCTGAGATTTGGGTAAGATTTACACCATCGCCGCCACTCAACTTTTTCTTCAGAATCGGACTCTCATCAACTTCCATTAATAAAAAATACAAATTTTGATTCCTTCCTTAGTTATAACCCTTATTGTTAAAAATGGCGTTTTTAAGCATATTTTTCCAATTATTTCAATAACCGTTGAAGTTACAAACTTGAAACTGGTTCCATTGAACTCCTCAGCTAATTTTACATAGGAATTGATAATTTTAGAAACTGATTGAAGCCTCTAAAAAATTAGAAAAATTAATATGTTTTGAAAAATATCTACACATTGATACCAAAGTATATAATTTTTGAAGAAATATAGACCGAAATGAATTCATTTTCCCATCTTTCCAAGATGTCATCTTTGCTTGGACATAGCCTACTAAAAGTAACCTTTCTTCTTTGCTTGGACAGACTATAATTTACTTACTAATTTTAAATTTCAGCTTTCAATTGTTAATTACTAACCTTAAAAGCAGCTACAACGACTCCTGGGTCGGTATCTCCACTCAACTTGACTCCGTAAATGATGTTCTTGCTCAAATAATTATCTCTCTTTTTCTTAGGTCTAAGAATCTCGTTTCTTGGAGCAAGCGCCTGTAGAATGACATGAAACGACAAACTGCATTATAAACATGAAATAGTATGAGATAATATTCAATTATAAAAATTGAAAACAAATAACTTTACAAAGCTATGGCTTGTATGGTGTAATCTAAACCTGAAGTATTTATAAACGTAAAATAGAACTAATTAAAAAACACAACTCAGTGTGACATAGTTGTTGACAAAGAAACTGGCGAATGATGCAGTTGACTAGACGAACACTTTCTCCTCCTCCTCCATCTTTCTCTATCTCAAGAACTATCAATCTACTTTTTCAGTGTATCTTACATCAGCTGTTTATTGAAAGAACATCATTCGCCAACCGCCAGTTTTTGTCATAACTCATAAACTATTCTAGTCATGCGCTTACACAGACCTCTAAACCTAAAGGACTAGTCCTGTTATCCCAAAGACAAACTTCCATAACTTCTGACACAGTGTCTCGTGAGGTATAGTGGTATTTAATAAGTAGTATTCCAAATAAAAATAAGTAGAAGAACTCAGCACTGGGGGTACTAAACAAAATAATAATTTCAAAGATGTAATACTTAATGTAAAAAACTTCTATTACTTCTATTACTATTCAATTATAGAAGTAATTTATATTTGCATAAAATATTTCACAGAATGTAGACTGAGTGATCTCATATCTTTCTGAAAATATTTGTATCTTCCTTGAACGAGGTTCACCATAACAGTAGAAGTGAAGAACACTTTAAAAGTAATTGTACTAACAAAACCTATGATAAGCTTTTTATAAATTTTGATACGCTTTTTGCAATGAATAGCTTTCTATTGAAAATTGTTTAGAAAGAAATAAAGGAACATTGAAGTTTGGAGAGTTCCAATTTTATTTATAAAAGCCTACACTTACCTCCATCAATGTCAATGCGTTGCTCTTGAGAAATGTGGCGGCAACCTTTTCTCTCCAAATACTAACCAAATCCAACTGAAGTACAATCTGATCAGTTAGATATAGCTGCAAATTGATTTTATGCGTTTGAGCTAGCAGGTCTTCATACACGTCCACATAAGGACCATTTTTCAAACCCTAGAATAAAACACAGAAAAGCAAAGTTAAATCAAGATATCTCTACATCTCAGTATAAAAAAGAACATTTCAATGAATAATACTAATATTCAAGCAGGGATCCAAGCTGGAGCCTCTATAAAATGAAAAGAAATAAAGCCTTAACATATAGAAGTTCTTCTATGGAAACTTCTATAACTAAGGAACGACCTAAACCAAGTGTGCTTTAGAACGGAATGACTTCCAAAAGAACGACAACTCATTGAAAAGAACTGAAACAGTTTATGACAGCAATAACATTGTTTATTATATATTGTGGAACGTGGAGTCCCAAAATTTAAATACAGTTCTCTAGTGCGCCAATGTGTGAAGAGCTTCATAAGAACAAGTAGTTTTCTTTGTACGCCGTTTTCTTTGCACTACGGCGTAGTAGTTTGGGAAAGCACCCCTTGCAACAAGTCACGACCGACGTTTTCACTGCATATTGATTTGGTTTTATTGAAACCAGCAATAACGTGCATGATTTGAAAGCAAGGAGTAAATTTCTCATGTCGGCATAGACTGTTGAAGTAACCGTTAAAAACTACCGGCATGTGTATATGTCAGTAACTGTTGAAAAAATACCGGTCCAACAATGTGCTGCATTGACATGGTACACCACACTCCAATTTTTTCTGGTTGCCTTGACATGTCAAAACCACTCTCAAATTTTTTCAGGGGTGGAGTTGGGTTTCTTGCAGCATAAGAGGATTCTCGCAAACACGAGTATTCTAAATGTTCACATTCAAGTGAAATCTCCAGGCACCAAGTGATGAAGACTTTACTGAAAATGAATCTTCCAATAATGCAACTCTTTGCTTTTGTCCGAACATGGTGAAGGACTGAGTTAAACTTGCCAGATTTGAGGTGTCTGTCTATACTATCCATTCAAACTGCAAAACAGTTCACGGTACTGACTTGGATCACCCCGTATTTTATTTGTTAATTAAATTAATAAAAATCCTACTCACATTTGCAGCGATGACCTTTTCCACCCATTTCGCACCTGTCTGCAGAATAGTTTCCAAAGTTTTCCTTGAAGGCAGACGAGCTCTTATCTCATCTCCACGATCCAACAACTCTTTCAAAACCTCTGGAGTAGGTTTTGTTTTGTCTCTATAAATAAAATAGAAATTCAATCGTTATTGAGTAAAAGTAATACAAACACAAAAATACACTTTCATAGATATTAAGCAGAAATAAATGATATTTTTTAATTAAAATCTTAACGTTAGTATCTAAATAATGCAAACACAAAAATAAACTCTCAAAGACATTAAGCAAGAATGAAAATTATTTTTTTCAAACTTTAAACATTAGTGTCAATGATAAAAGAGTAGGCTGCTTTTACACCAATTGGAACGTTTTTGTTTAGATTTGAACAGAACTATTCACAATGCATGAACAAACTAGTGACATGTCCCAAACAGTTTTGCTCTATCAGGTGTGGATTGCTCTAACCTAATTCAATGTCTCAGTGGTTTGGGGCAAAACTCTCAATCACTTTCTAAGATGACATCAAGTTTCGTTACGTCTTGTGAGAAATCAGCTTAATCAACGGTGAGCTAATATTTTGATGACATGTTGGCATTGTTGAAAATTGTGCAATAGCAAGTTCGATTTTTAAATGTTTTTCTACATAATTAATTACTCTTCTAGTATTCAAGTTGACTTCATGTGAAACACTAGCGGCTCGTGCCCACGAAACAGGTGAATTGCTGTACAGTAAAAGATACGGTGATTGGCTCAAGCGTCTACCAATAGCGGTGCTTTACCTTTAGTATGAATACTGCTGCTCTGTACTCTAAGTTTTAGTATACCAGAGATTGATAATGGTGTAAGAACCAAAACCGGTATCTCGAATTTTTAATAAATCAGTGGTTTCACAACATCTTGACATTTCATTTAATATGGATAACTACCACAATATCACCTTCACAACTACTCAAAAACTAAAAAAGAGTGTTGTGTCATGCAATTATTTAGAAATTATATTTTCAAAAGATTATTGTTCAATCATGTTAATATATAATCAAATACACCTACACTGCAATCAGAGTTTGTGCTTCTTTCTCCCAGGCATTGATTTGATCAAGGAGCTTGCGAATTTTGACTATCCCTTCAGATATTTTAGAATCTTTCTCAAAATACAATGCAAGTCCTTTATCTCTGTGCTCCTCAAGCATCTCCTTGGTTAGATCCTTATATTTTTCAAACAAATGATCCAGTTCTTCTCGCCATTTCAATCGAGTTATGTACTGGAAGAGTTCAACATAAAAAGTAAACAACGTGAAAAAGTAAAAAATAAATTTAAAGTGTTGAAATTAATATGATAGATGAGTAGCCAACCTATATTATTGTTGCACTTGATCGTAATTATATTACAAATATTTCCTTTTTCTTGGGTCTACTTATCAATGTTTTCTATTTAAAACATGAATCAGAGTACCCTTTTGAAATTATTTTTATTTTAGCATTACATATTTCAGCTCATAAATCATTTTCAAATGCAACTAAACAATTCTATTTGTTTTTCAAAAGGTTACTGTGATTCATATTTTAAATAGAAAACATTATATTAAATATTACTAGAAAACGCTTTCGAATAGCTAACCTAGATTATTTAATAATGTTGATAAACAATTCGAATAATTCAAATATATCATGATAAGGCCCGATACAAGTCGGTTATGATATAAGCAACGGCCAAGTCGGCCATATCAATAACTTACCATAATTATTAAACATAACTAATTTACCGCATATCATTAGACCATCAGCTATTATCTGTACGGTACATTAATAAATTATCATTAATAATTGTGGTTAGTTGTTTATTGTCGGTGCTTATAACTAAATTGTACCAGAGGCTGTTAATAATTATTAATAAATACTTTTTATAAGAATCCTTCATTTTAAAGATAAGTGGAGATAGCGTTTATAAACAGTGAACTATTGTATCTGGCAGATAAAGAAGCTATTTGACATAAAACTTGAGACAAGTGGCATATGCCACGTTCAATATTATTCTTCAAATAAAACTCTTTTTACAGCAGGCGCCAAATAGGAGGGTGGTTGGTGAATGACTCATATTAATGATCAATCTGAAAGCTGTCAGAAAGAGCGAAAATGACTTCTGGCAAGGTGGGAAAATGACTCCAGCTCTGTCAATATTGGTTAAGAAATTATAAACTATGTCCCAAATTGTAGAGCAAAATGTTTCCTGCAATTTGAGCTCAAATTGATAATTTTTTGAACCAATATTGACCGAGCTGAAGTCATTTTCCCATCTTGCCAGAATGTCTTCTTTGCTTGCACGGACTATCTAGGCGGCGTCGATTCAAGTTTCTAGTAGATACTTCAATGAAATACACAAAATGATTTAATATTATAAATGTATCAAATGGAAACATTAAATTGGAATGTATAATTATTTCAATGTCTAATCAAACTTTATAGAATTTTTCATTCAGGTAATCGAGCCATGGACACAGCTTGAAAGACATGAAAATGTTATATAATTTTATAAATTATGCCGGCCGGGTTGGCCGAGTGGTCTGGGGCGTTACAACCTTCAGTCCGCTAGCGCTACCCGGTCGTAGGTTCGAATCCCACCAGAGGCATGGTCGTTTATGCACCTCATAAATCACCCTCGCACACTCATTTACCCATGCACAAGTAAATTTGAATACTAATATGGGCATCATCCACAGCAAAAAAAATATATTTACCCGGCGCAATAAGTCAATTTCGATGAGATTGAGACTAAAGCCCACGCCTTCCTTCTTCAAAGCCTCCATGTCTTTGGAGTTACTGCAATTGCTTGCAATGTGTGTCCTAACTTTATATCTCCAATCGAATACATCCTTCACATACTTCAGAATTCCATCATCTTTAAAGTACGCCAGATCTCTGTTGTTGATAGTTTCAAGAAAATCCAGCAAATCCATGAAAGTGGGTCTTCCTTCATCGTCTTCTTCACTGGATCTAAAATTGCAAAAAATCATTATAAAAATTAAATCGAAATTTGGACTTATAACCTAAAATTTTGGATGATATTTGAATGAAAATTGTGATGGAAATACCAAGGGCTTCGTCAGTTCTTTCTTGCCAATGTGTGTTTGTCATTGAATTAATAAATAAATTTAAGATACAAATCTCATAGAATTATGATTGATTGAACAATGATTTTTCTAAGGGTGATAATAATTATTTTTTACCTGAATAAATTATTTTCAAGTGAATAATGGGAGCTGCAAAGGAAAAGGAATCAACCAAATTTATAAGTATTTTTCTCTCATTCTGAATTTTTGTAGCTGACTGAAAAACACCAGGGCCATATTTCACAGAGCAAC
Organism: Sogatella furcifera; assembly: GCA_017141385.1. Classification (NCBI taxonomy): domain Eukaryota; kingdom Metazoa; phylum Arthropoda; class Insecta; order Hemiptera; family Delphacidae; genus Sogatella; species Sogatella furcifera. Next base: position 25,415,316 of record CM029560.1, read on the forward strand.
AAGTCTTGTTACCAATCATGCTTGATAACTAATATGCTAATCTAACTGATTACAAGAATTTCACAAAAACACACTTGTACACTTGAAGTAACTAATATGCTAATCTAGCTGGTTACAAACATTTCACAAAAGCACACTTGTAGATTTGAAGTAACAAGTGAATTTTAATAAGTTTACGAGCGATCCGCCTGTTATGAACAAGCGTTTCCCGAATGTTTTCAAGGTAACATACAAGACTTGGGAAAATCAATAAATTGTATTGGTAGTCAGTAACCAATAAATCTCTATCTATTAAGGAAGCTAAGTAGATGAGTTACAAGTGATAATAGAGATGCTTTTAAATGCCTTTTTATATTGTTCTGGTGTTCATTTTATCATGACTAATATGAGTCAGAAAGCTGCATTTAAAACATTTTTAAAATAATCGGTATCAGTATTTTATAACCAAAATTTTTTTTAGCCTATTTAGAGTTGGAAGATGAAAAAATATGAACACTAGAATTTTTATATTGGTGCTACAGGATTTTTTCCATGTAATCTAAATTGATTCAATCCATCTTTATCACAAAAAACCAATAAAAAAATACTATATCGACACTAATAAAAAATATATACTAAATACTATTAAAAACACTACACTATATATAACACTAAACTATACTAAAACACTACACTATACTATTGGGTGGCTCGTTGGAGGAGTGATAAAGCGCCGGTCTGATAACCAAGTGGACCCTGGTTCAAATCCCAAGCGGGGAACAATTTTTGACCACAGGACAATCACATAAATACGGCCACCCCGTCTTTCGGAGGAGACGATAAGCCGTCGGTCCCGACTACCTCAAAGTAGTCGTCATCTATCACCCACATCATTACCCACGCACAAGCCTATGAGCTCATGTGGGCTTCACCCTCATAACAAACAATAACAAACAATATAGTGCCATATATAGAGCGTATTGAAAACTGTTAAAGATAGCAGTGACGGGTAGGAACACCTCTGAACTTGTAGCTCATTTTCATTGCAGCTCAAAACTTTTCATTACAAGCACTTGGTAAAAAGACTTGTTGCTTTGTGAAATAGGTACAAGTGTTGATGATAATGTGGATAATCAATTAGAACTAATATAATATCATGATCTATAACACTGTTCTTATTACATAGCTCAAAATACCTAGCCTATTGTACCCTTTTCCTTTATAAGTCAGATTAGTGACAAGCGCTCGGCACATTCGTGAGGTGAGCATGGCAAAGTCGCTTCAACAAGTGAGGAGAAGCTTCAATAATCTGATAAAAAAAAGGAATAATGCAATAGGTGGTGGTTTGAGACAAGGCATAAGAATAGTAATAGATCATGATAGAATAATTTAATAGATGATGATTCACATCATCTCCAACACTTGGACCACCCTCTAAGTCAGTGGTCGCCAATCAAGTTTCATGAAGGTCCGTTTCAAAGTCTAGGCGAGTTTCCGCGGTCCATCCAGGGAAACTACTAGTGGGGGGAATTAATCTCCAGGAAATTTTTTAAAAAATTGATAGTTTTACTACATTAATTTTGATAATCATTCAAATATTTGTAATTACTCTGTATGTATTTTGAATTTAATTTTATTCAAATATATTGAAGTTTGATAACCTATCATGCTATTGATATACCGTATTAAAATTAAAATAAAGGCCATTATTTCAATCGGATTTGGCTATAAAAATTACTCTATTGTTTATTCTATTTATTATATGAAGAATGAATTCCTATAAAATTGTCAAAACTATTCTCGAAATAAGTCCTTGACTATAATATCTCTTTGGATTTGAAATACCAAGATAAATTGAGAATTAGACGTATGACTAGGCGTAGTATCTGTATAATTGGATAAAATAAGGCAACAATATTTAATCAACAGCCAATTTTTTATTAAGAGCTAAGCTAGATCACGCTCACATTGGAAGAACTACAGTACCTCCTTTGTAATTGGGTTACACTGCTGGTGTTTATTGTTCTGTTCAGTGCCTGATTTCTAAAAAAAGAGGTATGGGAGCGGTGGGCTCATCAGGGGGAGGGGAGTCCGGGGACCCTCCCCCGGGAAATTAAAAAAATCACACTTGAATTGGAGCGTTTTTAGCAAATTTGAGCAATGTTTTGTAGCTGTTTTTCATAAAACTAATAATACAATTTTAAAGAATGAAAGAATGACGTCGCTCAGGAAAAAGGTATTCTTGGGAAAGAAGGTATGGGAGCACCGCTCCCACGCAATCCCCTTGAAACCAAACCCTGGTTCTGATTATTTCTTAATACTACAATTCAATTTCATTTAGACTTTGAAGGGTTTCTTAAAGATTTTTAGTTTTAGGATTTATTTTATATTTTTTTCGTTGAGATCGGTATGACATCGCGGGCCGCACAAAACTGGCTGGCGGTCCGCCATTTGGTGACCACTGCTCTTAGTGATGGGGTGCATCACTAGGTGTCGCTTCTGCTCCTGAGAGACTAGTTACAGTCTTAATGGAGTCGTGGCAAGGAAGTGGAGAAGAGAAGGCACTGGTATAGTCTGTCCAAGAAAAGAAGACATTCTGGCAAGATGGGGAAATGACTCCAGCTCGGTCAATATCAATATATGAAAAATTATAATTTGGTATCAAATTGAACGAAACATTCTGATCTACAATTTAATACCAAATTTGATTTTTGAAACAATATTGAACCAGCTGGAGTCCTATATTGCTAGGATGTGTCTGTTGCTTGGACAGACGATAGACTATAATAGTTGGGTAGACGATTTACTTGTACCCTTTCGTTCCCACCCTAGAACACGTTTTGTGCTTTCGGAGTACATGCGCAGGCGGTATGCAGGTTGTACAGTCTGTCCAAGTAAAGGAAGAACCAATATAGATATAAATTTTGAGACCAAATAAACTCTTTAAAGTCTACTTTGCTTGTAGAGACTACACCAAAGACTAGCTCAATCAATATTGGTTAAAAAATTATAATTTTTTTCTCAAATTGTAGAGCAGAATGTTTCCTTCACTTTGAGAACAAATTTATAATTTTTGAACCAATACTAAACGAGCTGTAGTCATTTTCCCATCTTGCCAGAAAGTCTTCTTTCACTTTGTATTATGTAACTAACTTGCTTTCAACTTGTAGGAATTAATCGTTTTGGAATGAAAGATCTGATGGAATTCACCCGATTTTTTCCACTAATAGTCCAAATTATGACTAATAATATCATCGATAAGAAATATAGGTAGAAGTAAGATACTTGCATGATTATTAGATTTCAACATAAATTATTTCTTGTGAGTCATGTAGTGTTCTGTGATCTGAAGAGTGAAACTGATTTTTATTTTGACATCCTACCAAGTGAGGGTTTGTTAAATTCAATATATAAGAGAAATGTGCTTTTCAAAAATGGATAAGCATAAATATCATTTAAAATGTGGGAGAACCTAAGGTTGAGTGGTAGAAAGGACTTCCTAGTCCTAACTCCGCCTAATAAAGAATAGTTTCATTTCATTTCAGAACCTCAAGTTCCTCTTTTATTCTATTTAACCTGTTATGTGAGTCAACTCTACTTATTCTAGCAAATTACTTACCTCAATATTTGGTGCATTGATTTTTGTCAGTGAGTCAATTTCATAATCTGGAGTTTCATTAGTAGAATAATTGGGTAACATTTGATAATACCCAGTGGTAGAGCACTGAGAATAATCTTGTTGACCCCCCAATGAAAATGTATAAGTAGTAGTTACTCTGCTGAATTTCAGTATCCCAGCTACTCTACCACAAATATTCTACTAATGTGAGTCCAGCTTATAGAGAAGTCGATCGGCTTTCCTGATAATATATTGTGTTCGATAAGAATTATCTTAATATGTTATGGCTATTGTATGGTATTATCTTATTGGCCGGACTGGAGTCGTTTTCCCGTCTTGCCTGAGTGTCTTCTTTGCTGGGTGGACTGTATAGTTTGGTTAATTTGAAACTGGCAACCAGCTGGTAGGCCTAGGCCCTTCATAGGGCTGTTGCGCCATTGACAAACAAACAAAGAATTGTCTAGTACGATAATATCATACAATAGCAATAACATATTACGTATAAAATCTTCATTTTTTTATTAATATTGGACACTTATTTTAGGGCAAAGCTTTCTGTTACAGAAAGTTGGCAATTTCTGAGGAAAAGGAAATATGATGCTTCGTTAGCACCCAATAATATTACAAAAAATATTTCTTCATATCTTGTTCCAATAAAAAAAACTATAATTGAGCAAAGTTTGTTGATATGAAACAAGCATTGAAGACTTTACTGAATCATCATCTTATCCACTGTTCAGTGTTTTGAGAGTGTTTTGAAGTAAACTGCTGTTTGTTATTTTTCAATACTATGATTTCGAATCTGAATTCTGTTGATCACATTTCTTCCTACTGTAAATAGATAAATATCATTTCCAAAGAAAAATGATCTTAATGTCGGCTGAATAGTTTATGAGATTACAGTTTTGGGTCCTCGCGCAGGTAGATGAACTTTTGCCAAGATGGCGACTGTTCTATTGAATGCAAAGAGTAGTCATTTTCAGCGAGTAGGATTGAATAAATATTCTTTGTAGTCACAGAATGCAATTTATACATTATAGACGAAGCCGTTGGTCACCCATCATTGCTCACCCATTCTATTCAATAGAATAGATGCCTCCTTGGCAAAAGTTCATCTTCTTGCGTCAGGATAATAATTATATAGTTCCTGGACATCATAATAATATTGTTTTGAAAAGTGTATATTGTGAATATTAATATTCAATAAAAGTGAATATTGTTTTGGATGCCACCGAGATGTTTCTATACTTTTTAAATTTCTCAATATAAACAATATGGCATTAACAAAGCGCAACAAGGCCTCCAGAAATCATACATGAAATGTTTTCAATCAATCATTCCAACCCAGCACCAATAAAATATTCAATAAACTGGATTTTAAAACTACAGCTATTTGGAAACAATCAAAGTTCGATTTGCCAAGTAACCTGAATCCTAAATTATTAGTAGTTGGTATCACAGAAGTTTTATATCATGATTCAATTTTCATACATTCACTATACAATATTAACATGGCCAGATTATTATTGATGAATTCTTACCCATCATCATATGAGATAATTCATAATAAGTCAATGTCAAGGTGTCTTAGCAAGAAGACTGACTGAAATCACTGTTAAAACTCTAATAAAAGAGGGTTCTATTTGCGAATATTCAAAAAATTAATTTTTTGGCCCAATAACGTGTTTGTGAGGAACTGAGAATGCTATTTACAAAGTCGTAACTAAAGTAACTAAACTTTAAACTTAGGGCTATTTAAAATAATTGATAAATTAAATAAAACATCAAATACCCTTTTTTAAAAAACTTTAGAAGTATTATTCTACAGACATGTTTCGGGACTCATGAGTCACTAAGTCCCGAACCATATCTGTAGAAAAATACTTCTCAAGTTTTTTAAAAAGGGTATTTGATTTTTCATTTAATTTATCAGCTCAAGTAACTATATTAAAGAAGGAAATGTCCCAGTTAACATCGAGGATTAAAGCATTTTTGTTGCTTTCAATTTCTCTTAAATCGTAATTTTTTTTAATAATCCAAAATCTGTTCCTTTGCTCACGAGGAGGATTTTTCTTCGAATCACAATTAGCTTACTGCGAATCTCTGAAAAAATCTAAAAACCTCAAATATCTAGAAAATGTGGTATTTATTAATTAAATAATCTAAGTTAGTATCTAGTTATTGAAACGTTACAGTTCTGAGTTTGAATTCAGAAAGTAAGAGGAGAAAGGAAAATAAATAAGTACAATTTCTTGGAAATTTCCATTTTTTAATGAACACGTTTCACAAGGATATGAATTAGATTCATGAATGATATGAATTACATGTGTATCAATTTTGCATGCTTTTCAAGAAATTTTTGCAATAAGAATTTCATATTCAATCAAGAGAATGCTGTTCAAGACTAATACTTTCGACTAAGATTTAATGTCAGTCTTCAAAATCTCAGCTCTCCTTTAGTCACTAATTCAAATTTCTTAATAGATTTAAGAGACAATAGATCATAATAATAGATCAAAGGTACAAAAGATCATAATAATAATCAAAGAGATAATAAATCATAATAATAGATCAATAACAAAACTATAACCTGCTCTCTTAGCGCGATTAATAATAGCATAATGAATCATTACTCAGATACATCTGTAAGAAAAACACTGTATTATAATAGTTTAGTTACTACAGTATTTGATAACAGTATCAAATGCTAAATACCATCAGTAAGTGTGATATTTATGAACTATCAGTATTTTCCTTACATTTTCCTTATTAGTATTTTCCTTACAGATTTTGTAAGATTGCATATTGCTTCATAATAAATCGAATGCAGAAAAAATACTGCATACAAGTATTAAAAATTTACAATTTTATATACTTGGAATTATTTTCAATATTCAACAACAATAAATCTATTATCAATAAGACAAAAATAGTATTCAAGAATACGTCTCATAAAACATTACTGGACGGTTTAAACATAACATGTTCGACTAAATGAAGTTACGGTTACATAATTCAGATTACTTATGTAAAAACTCATTATTAAATAAATGTAGTTATGCAAAAAAGGAACCATAACAAAAATTCATTCATTCCCATTTTGAGATAAGAGAACCACTGAATTGCAAATAGTATATCTTCTAGGAGTTTTTTTTGTAAAAAGCAGATGACTTACTGATTCGTGAAAACTATTCCACAATCATGGAAAGTTGCAAGGAAAAAATACCTTAATTGTTATTAGAATCAACAAAACAGAATTTCTCATCAAGTTCAAGACTTGAAAAAAAAGAATATTAGTGACATATTTGATGGACCACATCAATAAGTGTACATTTGAAAAAAGCCTGTTGTTGCTGAACCAAAAATGAAATATTGAAATACATTACATCCAATTCTAAAAACCCACAGTTTTCAGTCGAAGATTATACTTAATAGGAGTGATATTCAAAACACAATTCAGACTATTTCCAATATGTTAACGAGTATGTTTAAAGCCTTGTTGATGTTGTTCACCTGAACATTGGCTACTTGACAAAACCAAGTAAAAAGCAAAATCTGAAAGGTTCTAGTCAGTGAAGTAGGCCTCGTCCATAGTAAAAATAGTTAGGCAGTCATTTAAGATATACATTGGCATATTATATATTTTTTCACTATAATATACATTTAAATATAAAGCATTATATATTGCATATTGATAATATTCCAACTTAAATTCAAATTAGAAGTTACAAATCAAATTAAAATTGGAAAACAGCTTCAACTTAGCATCAATTTATCTCACTTCCAGTGGTTTGTGGGATGGTTCATTTTTTGATAACCACGACCTAATATTAATAGCAGTATCTGACTAAAAACAATTCTCTCCTGAAATCTGTATTTCTCTGCTAGAAAAGACCTCACACAACCGGGTCACAGTATAAAATAGAGGATAATAAGCTCATATTCTGAAGTAATTGCACATGCATTAAACAAATAATGAGAGATACACTCATCATTACGATTTCATAATTCAAATCAACAGCTTGATAGGTTTTTTATTGTCTAAAATTACAAATCACAAATATATAACATTTAGCTTTATCGACAAATCATTATTCCTTAATATTTTAGACATTCTTCATGGAACAATACATATTAGAGAATCGTTACAACAACTTCATCTAGGGTATACTATGGTATACTATAATAAGGTAACCTTAGTTAACAAGGGGAAAAGAACAACTATCACAATCTTTAGTTGATCTTAACAGAGATCATAAACTTAGAACATTAGAGACAAAACGATAACAGCATACAAAACATTTCAGTTTACTTATAAACTGATCATTCTAAGTAAATCATTTGAAATATTTAAATATTTCAAATATTATACTGATAGTTTGAAATATTTTATCGTTGATCATTATCAACAAACTTCCTCAAATTCCTCACAAACACGATATAAAACATCTATACTTATAGTGCTAAGAATGTTCACTACAACATAGTCGACAAAAATACTAGATTAATACTGAGAAATTTCACCATATCCATCAATACAAGAAAAATACGTATATGAAATAGAATGCTGATTACTTCAATAGCCAATCATGGAATTAATCAAGTTTCACTGGATAAATAACACCAAGAAATATATACTAGTTTCTACGGGTAAATATTAGGAGGATGTTCAATTTGTCAAAGTAGGAGGTGTGCAATGTCTCATGATTCTCGATAGAAGATACAATATGGACTATTTCCATCTGGTTCTAACATTCAAATTCTACCAGGATATTCTAATCTTTCATCTTCAGATGAGGTTTGAGGACTTTTAAGAGCAGCGTCAGATGACTCTCGGGCGGAGATGATTCCATACCCAAAAATGGACTTTCTGGGGATTCTACTCTATTAATCAGTTGATTTTTACCAGGTTCAAATCCATTAGTGGGTGAACTTTCAGGAGACTTCGATTTAGCTCTCCAAATGGGTGGAATTTGGAGAGGAGATTTTGGTTTGATAGGTCGAAACACTCGAGTTTTGTTTGGAGATTTTAGTGCAAGTTGCGAATTTGCGCTATTGATTGAGAGCGATTCAACCTTCCGTGGAATGACTGGACGAGATTCTACTTTTGATGATTCAGTGCTCACAATTCTATAACAGAATGTGTGATTCAAAGATAAATTATATTTCAGAGGCTTTGCATTGGGAGTTGAGTATATATTTGAGGATTGAGAACTCAGTTGATGATTTGGACTTCCTGTGGTAGATGATGGCCCAGCCCCCCAAACCCTATAAAGCAAGGGTTGATCTACAGAACAATTCTTCTTCAGGCAGTTAGCACTGGGCGTTGTGCTTATATTCGAGAGCTGGGGAGTCGGTGGCAGATTTGGACTCTTTGTTGTAGAATATGATGGTAAAGCACTCTTCAAATTTTTATAACAGAGTGGCTGATCTTCTGAAACGTCAATTTGAAGGAACTTAGGAATGGGCTTTGGGCATATCAGTGGAGGAGGTTGATGTTTCGGAATTTCTTTGGATGCAGATGGTGGTGCAGTTATAGCTCTATAATAGAGAGGCTGATTTTCTGAAACGTTATTTTTAGGGCGCTTAGCACTGGGAATTACGCATTTCTTTGAGGGTTGGAATTTTGGTTGACCATTTGTACTTCCTTTGATTGAAGAATTTGATGAAACGTTCTTTTTACGGCGCTTAGATTTAGGAAATATGAATTTCTCTGCGGATTGGGGTTTCAGTTGACCATTTGGACTTCCTTCAATTGAAGATGGTGCTTTTGCAACTTCAGAACAGTGAAGCTGACTTTCAGAAACCTTATTTTCCAGGCACTTAGTACTGGGAGTTTCAATGAACCTTATTTTCCAGGCACTTAGTACTGGTAGTGTGATTGAAGTCTCTGTTTCATCATTTGGACTTTGTTTGACTGAAGATGGTAGTTCAGCATTTGAAACTTTAGAACAGAGAGCCTGACTCTGAGAAGAAACATTTTCCAGACGCTCAACACTAGGAATTGTGCATATTTGCATGGCTTGAGGGTACGGACTTACTTTGGTCGAAGATAATGGATCAAAATTTATAATTCTATAACAGAGTACCTTATTTTCTGAAATGTTATTCTTTGGGCGCTTAGCACTGAGAGTTTTGCTTTCTTTTGTAGGTAAAGGTTTTGGTTGACCATTTGGACTTTCTTTAATTAAAGATTGTGGTTCAGCATTTGAACTAGGAATTGTACATATTTGCATTGGTTGTAGTTTCGGATTTTCTTTGGTCAAAGGTTGTGGTTCAGCACTTGACACTTTAGAACAGGGAACCTGACTCTCAGAAACATTAATTTCCAGGCGATCAGCACTGGGAGGTTGAATTTTTTGTTGATCATTTGGTCTTTCTTTGGTAAGTGATGGTGGTTCAGCATTTATAAGTCTATAATAGAGTAACTTATTTTCTGGAACGTTATTTTTTGGGCGCTTAGCACTGGAAGTTTTGCTTTCTTTTGTAGGTAAAGGTTTTGGTTGACCATTTGGACTTTCTTTAATTAAAGATTGTGGTTCAGCATTTGAACTAGGAATTGTGCATATTTGCATTGGTTGTAGTTTCGGATTTTCTTTGGTCAAAGGTTGTGGTTCAGCACTTGACACTTTAGAACAGGGAACCTGACTCTCAGAAGCATCATTTTCCAGGCGCTCAGCACTAGGAGTTGTGCATATTTGCATTGCTGGAGGTTTCGGACTTTCTTCAGTCAAAGATCGTGGTTCAGCAACTCCTGACCAGGATGTCTGACTTTCAGAAAAATAGTTTATCAGGGTCTTAGCAGGGTAAGTTGTGCATATTTTTAAACGAGAATCATCTTCATCGTCTTTGAGACAAATGCACTTCCGAAAAACTGTGATTGGACCGAGGAGATAATACCTGTGATCAATAATGTGTTCAAAATAGTGTGTTAAGTACATCCAGGCTTCAGTGTCAAGAACTGATAATTGTTTACCGAATATCACTAACCTTGATCCTCCTTCAACACGCCCAATTCTAGATAAGATCCGCTCAGAAGTTTCATTCATTATTTCTACTTCCACAACACAGGCAATCAGTTCTTTTAGCAGTTTGGTATTTGGATACCGATTCTCTTCTGCTACTTTGACCAAGTTTCTCAAGTATTCTACTCCGGTGAAACCTGATGGAAAAAGACAACAAAAATGTGTAAAATAGGTTTACAAAGACAAAAGACAATAAATTTATTACAAATGTATACGGGTGCCCACAAAGGTTGTAAAAGCCATTGACCATTATTATATTCTACAAACGATATACAACAAAATTTGTCCAGCAATTTTTCATTTATCGATCATAGTTTTGAGATAAATTTTGATTTTTCATTATTTCTAAAAGAGCATAAAATCCCACATTAACTAATGTCCTAATTAGAGTAACTTCGGGAGAGTCACCGCATCTGGGTTAGATGCTACCCCCACTTAATTTTCACAGCAGTCACCAGATTGCACTGTCAATGGCAGTAGAAGTAGCATTAGTGCCCATTGAACTTGTGTAGTGTTGAAAATTCCCTTTGCTGTTGTTGTTTTTTTAGTTCCACTCTCAATAATATGAGGTATGTACAACTTTTATGTGTCAGAAATATAATTCACACGTCTCAAATTTGGAATTGCTAAAAACTGCTCCATAAATCACCATTTTTAGGGTTTGTAGCAACAGATTACTTCACTGGCTTCCTTTTCTGACCGGTCTTGCTAGACGAGAGCGATGAGATGAGGCATTCACCCTGACAGAATGGGATAGATGTCACACTAAAATCCAGTATACATGCCGAACTTTATTCCTTAAGGGAGACATGCAGTTCACTGATTAGAAAAATTAATAGGCGAAAAAAATTAATGATTTGAAACTTGGTTTCTGTTTTAATCTCAAATCGTGAAAAAGTCTAGTTTTATTTAGTCAATTGGGCATTTTAAGCTTAAGCATTCTATTCTATTTGTTGAATTGCCGGCTAGTATTGATATAGATGTGAAACTATTTAGCACCGGCAGCCTAAGATAGAAAGTAAGTAGACAGTTTCGATGAACTTGACATGCTTCGAAAGCTTTTATTTTTGGCACTAGTGCGGAATAAACGTCTTATATTTGGGTCTTATAGCCATTCAAGATAGGAAAAATCAGCTGTCAACAAAATTTTCCGTTGACTTAGCAGCTCATTCCATTCAAGTTGGTCGACTTATCTATTATGTCGATCTTTCAAACATTATACAGCTGATTGCATCAAACGTTTTAGCAGCTGATGTTCTCTGTCGATCAATATTTTCATTTAATATTGTTCCTCACCTAACCTTTTGTTATGATTGGAAATTGATTTTAGCGACTAGTAGCCTACGTAGAAAATGAGAATCCTGGGTATATTTTGAAACAAACAACGGAAATTACCAATATGAAATTCGACAAGTTAAATTTGTATGTCATATTTATTGAAACTTTTCCATCTGATTCCAATCAGCCTTTCTATAAAGTGTAACAAAATACAAATAACACGTTTCAAAAACCTCCGCGACGTCACAAATACTCAAGCTTTTCACACTCAGCTGATCACATTATCTGTTCCGTATTCTTGACGTTTCAAATAAGATACTATTTCAGGATTTCTTGAAATGCAAACTTTTTATAAAAGAATAATTTAGGCTAAACATAGTGGGCAATGAGATCCCGAGTTGAATAAGTCAGAAAAGTTCAAGTCAATATTTTAGAACATGTGGCATAACAGCCTTTATGAGTGCGGCATCTCATCCACAACATAGGGGAGAGTTGCTGCTTTATAGTACTTTGGAAAAAAAATTTCAAGCCCAAAATATTCAACATGGAAGTTATTACTCAGTGAATGTGTTGACACAACTATATGCCTGTACAGTTGCCCCAAAAAATTCACTTCAGTTTTACGTGCATCAAGACTGTGGAGACTGTCAAGACAGTCAAGACTGGGACTGTGGAGCTTAGTTTGAAAAAATTGTGGCAAGTCTCCCGGAATTACCCAAAGTCGGTAATTGAGAATACCTATTAAACATTTATCCACAATAATGCAAGTTGATTAATCAAATAGCAATGTAAAACATATTTGTGATTAAAAAATACTGAGTATTTTCATATTTTGGCAAATATGAACAAACATTAAATATTTTATCCAATATGAAGCCTATCAACCCGCACCCTACAACTTTCACAAGGAGTAAATATTTCGAGTTTTCCAACCCATCTAAAATTCAACTGAAATTTATTTTTTATTATTATTATTTCAACTGAAATTGAGTGAATTTGATGGAATGGATACTACTGTAGCATTCTTAATTTAGATAGTTGCCTGTATTGTCGATAGCTCAATAGCCTGAACCAAGTTTCAGAAGTTAAAATTTAGATTAGGAGTAGCTGATTTCATTCTAACTATGGTCAGTATAAATTAATAAATATTGCATGAAAGGACACCTTACTGTAATGTGGGAGTGTATTGCCAGTCCCATCCCATCTGATTGGAAAAAGAAGGCAGCCATATCGGATTTTAATTTATTTCAAATCAGATGTGTAATTCCGTAGCTTTAATTTTTCCTGTTCAATTCTTTACAGTGTAGCTACAAATTCAGGTTGTACCCGAAAAAATCAAGTCCCAGACGTAAATGAACATTAATTTAAGATTTACATTCCAAAAAATAAAAATATTAGGGGGCTTACCGCCAGGTCTTTCCTGTTGTGGACTGTTACTGCGCAATACGGTTCTGACATTTTTCACCCATATCTCATAAGGACTAACCCTCTTCAACATTTCTTTAAAGAGCCGGAAAATCTCCTCTGAAGTATGTTTGATCCTGAAACATAAAAGCCAAAGATGAAAATAATAAGTTACTAGCTGTAAACAGGCATATCTCAATGTTTTTCTGCTCCAAAATTTACTCGAAAAAAGTCCAGAAAGAGGCAAACATCTTCTGCTCACACTTTAAGTTTACGCCCAAAAAGGAAATTCAAGTTGATAAATCAGCTTTTAACAATAATAAAGGCTGGAAAGTAAGTCATGAATGTTGAATTGTCTTCAGGATTAGTTGTTTCGCATTTATTCAAATACATGGCTTTGTTGATGAGTTGAAATAACAGATTTGTACTCAAATAGTCAATTAGAAATTATTTACTGAATAATAAACTTATTCAAGCGACTTCACACGATACTTACTTCAGGTAATGATCCTCCGGCTTGCATGAATTACACAATTTGTCGTAGTGTTTGCTACAGACAATTTTAACAGGATCGCATCCGCAACTGACACCAGACATGAATACTGTTGTCTTACAGAATTCGCATTGCCGCTGATCATCTGGTAAGGTTTCGAAGTCTACCACACATTCTATGTTGTCAGCTCCCTAAAAACAAATTTTGTCATTTATATAAATATGCAAGTTAAATCCTCGGTGTTACATTGCTATGAATAAACAGTCATAAAATAACACTATGTTCGTGAATGATAAGAATTTAGAGTAGAATTAAACTATTCATTATTGATGTATTTGTTCAGTCACACGAGTGTTAAAAAAACTACAAAAAATGGTAATTTGATTTAAATTTTTACTCATTTACATACATTGATAGTAGCCCTAGACAAAAATGAAACGTTAGTTATGCAAGTTGAGTTCCTCAATTATGCAAAATGCAAGTAAATTCCTCGGTTTCAGTCGCTGTTTTGATCAAATTGCAATCTAAGTGTATTTTCACAACAGATTGAAACGAAACTCAAAACGTTTGGTTCAGTGGGATAGATTCAACCAACATTGACATAGATGAGGACAATGCACACTTAGATGGAAAAAAACGGCTTAGGAAATTAGCAAGCTTCTGCTTGTGACACGAGGCTTGAATTGTTTGTTGGTTCATTTGTTTTAGTATGCTCGACGATTACTTTTGAACACCTTGATCAACAAGCATAATTTTAAATACATATCCTTCGTATCACTTTATAGAGCGAGCCAAATGAACAATAATATTAACCAACTACTCATCCTTCATAAGTCGAAAAGTATACTCTATACGAATATGATCTAGTATATTACAATAAAACCTCTTTTAGGGAGATTGGCTGTCGTTAGTAATGATAGTCAGTTGTTTCCCGTCTCTGGAGGAATAGTTATTATTGCATTACACTCTAGCTGATTAACTGGATTTTATTCAGAAGTTTTCTGCGGCGCCACTTGGTTATGGAAGCTGGCTTATGGTTGAGAGGATCAACGTGCTAACCACACGTTACATCTATCCTGGTTCATGATTATTCGCCTGCTGTATGGTCTGTCTGGGCTAGGACATTCTGGCGGGGTGGGGGATGGCTTCGGCTCGGTCAGTCTTGATTCGGGGACTGTGGGTTCTATTTGAGAATCCATGGCTTTTGGGCCGGTATTGGCCGGGCTGGGGTCGTTTTTCCGGCTTGCGGGGGTGTCTTCTTTGCTTGGATGGACTGTATAGTGGAGTGAATATGAAACTGCCAACCAGCTGGTAGGCCTTCATAGGGCTGTTGAGCCATTGACAAACATATTACAATAATTGTTAATGAATTATTCTTACAAGTATTTTTATTTTGTATTTTTACTTTAGGCTATTTTATTTATTGTATAATTCATTATTTTATAATTACTATCTCTTTATTTGTGCAATGTGTAGGAGACTTATTTGGGGAAACCCGTTGCCTCCATTGTCAATCAATAAATGAATTATAAATTATAAATAAATTATTGAAATTTGTTGAGTGAATGTTATGTGGAATTTTTCCATAATGTAGTCACAAATCCACTTTTTTCTAATACATTTAAAAATGAAAGTGATACAGAAACATGTTTTCAAGTGCACTCACGTGTGATGTAACTAAATTATTTTATTTATTTTCAATTGTATTAGATTGTATAATACAATTTTCAATTGTATTATAAAGTGGATTTATAACTACATCAATTTCTTTCATTATTAATGAATTACAATTGCTAACAAATAAAGCTTGCAGTAAAACCAATATCAACAAAGTTTATTCATTTAGGTGTCGCAAATATAAAAGTCGAGTCGACTTGATAAAAAAGAATGTTGAAGACGGTTCAACCGACTTATTATTGGATCAAATAGGACTTCTAGTAGACCAAGTAGACTTGACTCGTCTTGACTTGACTTGAAGCTTGACTCGTCCCCCCCCCCCCCTAGACACAAACAATTGAAAATTTCAATCAGACTTTACTGATAACTCCTGTTCTTGATAGTGATATTGCAGTTTGGAATACATAATCAATGTTAAGCATTAGTGTTCATGACCACATTTATTTTGCAAGGCTTTTAAGAAGGATAATGAATCAATGAATCTATTCCAATCTTGAAATTCTTAAAACATGAATGTAGTGTAAAGTGGGAAAGCCAATGTCGATGAAGATATGACAAGCGACTCCCTTCCATTTATTTAGTTGTTCGATTCCTACATCTGATTCATGAATATCGCCATTGACTGAATTCTAACATTGCTAGCAACATCTTCATTGACATCGACTGAATTACTGACATCGCCAGTCACATATTCATCAACATCGGCTATTCCACCCTATACTACCATGCTTAGAAAGATGTAAGATTAACTATATTATCGAAGAAATTAGAACGAATTATCATTTGACTTAGAAATAGTGACAGTGAATTGAATACATTCATGAATTTCATGTCAGAGTAAGCAAAATAACTTACCCATTCGCCCATGAAGAACTCCCGGAATGCAAATTCATCATGTACGGCACGGTACAAGTCATGATATGCAGCGGCGCAGATACGTATATCAGCAGCTTGATGTCTCGCAGCTATTTTGAACACAAGTTCATCTTGTGAAAAGACACACATTCTTTTTGATAGAGCGTAGTTCTCGACACATCTGCGTCCAACTTCGATCTGGAATTCAAAATAATATTTTCATATTGAGTATTATATTAATACATTCAAGAGTTTTAATAACCACAGAAATAGACTTTTCAAGATTTCAAGGATAAGGAGCAAGAATATCTTACAGGAGAACGAGTATGAAATTTAATGTAGAATATTTTCTGTTTAGGGAATATTTTTGCCACTAAATATGATATATTTCTAAGGGGGATGCCCACATGTAATTTAAGCATGTGCGTTGGTAACGAGGGGGGTCACGATGAGTGACTGCTTTTTTAGGCATCGGAACTAACAGCTTTACGTCTCCTCTGAAATACGGAATGCCATGTGATAGTGCTGCGGTAAAAATCTCTTCTGTAGTCAAGAATTGAACTCTGACAACAACAAAAATTACTTCTCAAAATGGTTCACAAAAATCCAGAACCAGTGCTTGATTGAATTGAAAAAATGAAGTATTATTTTTAAATATATCAAGAAGAAACAAAAGATAAAGAACAACATCTCCTCTGACCTTCAGCTGTATTTTATTAAGACAGCTGTATTTTATTGAATTGAAAAAATAAAGTATCATTTTAAATATATCAAGAAGAAAGACAAAAGATAAAGAACAACATCTACTCTAACCTTCAGCTGTATTTTATTAAGACTATTGAAACAATATCAAGAAGAATTTTACTTCTCAGTCCAGCCCTAATAAATTCTTACAGTTGAATCTAGAAAGTCAATTTCCAATAAAATGTATAAACATGTCCGAAGATCTGAAGAGAATGACACTGTTAGGAAATATATAAGCAGGTGCGTTCATTTTCTTAAACTACTTCGTCTGTAAACAAATAAAAAATCTAGTAACACTCACCCAATCAGGGGGAGCGAAATTGACGGCTTCAGCAACGTTAAATCCATGGTTGAATCCACAGTGATAAGCTCTGGGAAATGTTATCACAATATTTCGCGCGTCTTGGTCAAGTCTGTAGACTGGTACTTCTGAAAAGATTGAGAAAAATTTATTTTTAGAGTGGTCTGCTAAGTGGTTATTTCTGCACTCATCACATTCCGTAGAACTATTGATTTACTTTTCAAAATGTAAAAATTTAATGATAAATAAATAAAATGATCAAAGAAAAGATTTCAATCGAATAAGGGGATACATGATTATGAGGTTATGATTGTATGTTTGTATCGATGGTTTTCAACATGGAACCTCTGAAGTCGGCTGCAAGCGAAATTCTTCATTGTCTAGAATTGAGTGCAGAGGGTGCTGCACCCAGTTCCATCTGAGTACATAAGGAAATATGCACCGAGTTCAAAATGCACCTAGGTACGTGGTCCCTAGTACTATTAAATAATTGCTATCAAGAAACAAGTTTATAAAAATGTTATCACTTACTCTTATGCATCAGGACATTGGGGTTAATCATGGTGGACAATTGATGAAGAATGTCAGGGTGAACTTCGAAAAGACCAGGTGCCATTTCCTTCACAACATTTTCAAATTCCTGCGCGTAATCACCGGGAACACTGTACCAAGTCTTCGTTTCCCCACTGAAATCAAATTAAATTACTCAAATTATATAATATTATAGAAAATGATTGAAAAATTAATCAATTCATTATTATGAATATATGGGAAATAGCAATACTATATGTAGATCGTGCAGGGAAAGATAAAAATAAGAGTGCAAAGATTTTATATAGGGGATATACAATAGGTTAGGATAGGATATGCTGTTTTTAACCTAGAGTTACTTTGTCTAGAATTTGCTTCTCAGTGCGTATTGATAATAACTATGAATAACAATTCAAAAACTGTTAACTTGGGTTAAACTGTTTCCTCGATTTGTTTTAAACGGAAAAATCATTAGTTACATCTCCTAAACCCCTACCCAAATTATTACTGACGCATATTTTTATTGTTATGCCCGCTGTTCATAGTTTTAGTCAGTCTACTGCCAGATTCGATAGAGCATTTCTCTCATTTTTAAATTGTATTGTATTATCATGTTTTGAAAATTGATGTTTTCTTTTTAAAAAGATGTTTGGCTACCCCAGAACCTCAACTATTGATAAAGAAGAAACTAAATAAATTATTCACTAACTCTGCAAGTAACGAGTTTTTTCATCAGGAATCAGCTCACTGAGTCAAGGCCTTAAGAGTTTGTATTCATAAACTCATTGCTCCCTACATTAATTTAAACAGCTACAACGCTACTGCTAAGCAAAAAATCAACCAGGTGATTTTGACGCTAACAGAATGTCTACTTGTAGAAGTTAAAACTGAACTAGTTTCAACTTCAAGCACCAAGGCTTATTTTCAATATCTCTTTTCAAACAAAGTAGACCTATAAATTGAGCCAGGATTTATTTAAATCAGAAAAAGTCAGCTATGGTCGCATTCATTATAGGTTTCATTTGGGTCAGCTGATGCTTTCAACTAAAATTAGATTTGCATGCATTGAACGCACTATTTCATGTATTTTCCATAATATTTTCAAATTTTCTATAGGGACCCAAGTAACTTACAAATGGTGATAGTTGATGGAGTAGCTCCAGTGATCCTCATTATGCCAACAAAAAGTAGTGAACAACATTCCTATGTACATCCATGGAACCTTCATTCCCGAGATCGCCTCATCGATGTACTTGAAGACAGAGCCATTGGAAACCGGCAAATTGTTCAAATTCCAGGGATGCTTTACAATTCTCATCAACTCTTCGTGGTGCTAAAATGGAAGTAAAATACGTAAGCAACATATTCAATCTTGAATAGAATAAGATTACCAAGGTAAAATAAATAGGTGCTGAAATCATTTTTATCTATTATATTTTTTCTTTTTTTGTATTTTACATTATTCAATTACCAGTAACTCATGTAATGATTTTTTTCTGTAATTTTTAATGTACCCTTTATTCTTGTGGATTTTTATTGATGTATTGTATAAAAGAATGTAAATGAATGTAAGACGGCAATGTAAATAAATAAAATAACAATGTAAATAAATATCTATTCTCACAGCAGGTATAATAAATAATTATTATTGCCGTTCTATAATACTTCTAAATAATTTAATATTAGCAATTATTTCTTTACAAGTAGGTAAATGGCTCTGTACTATTAAATGGATTCTCAATTCCACATAAGACTAGGTAAAATTATGCTATAAATAGGTAATTATGAAGCTAATACGGAAAACTGACCTCTGTATGTACAAATGACCGAATTATGATAGTATAAGGAACAAAAAATGTCATGAACATAAATTTTGGTTAGTTGGTACGTTCAATATTAAAAAAGCGATAGGCCTAAGCCCACTCAGCTACGGTCAATCCGTTAGATCGAACCGGAATATTAAGTAGTACTTGTAGTTTTCATTTGCTGTACTTCAAAATGCTTACCCGAGGAGGAATGCTCTTTAGAGTTTCAAGGGTAGGGAATCCTGTGCCATTCTCCCCACTTATATCAGCACCGTATTCTACAGTTACAGGATCATCTTTTCTCAAAATGTTCCAGAATTCCACTTCCACGCGTTCCGGGGAAACCTGGAAATGAGTTAAACTCACCCTGATTCCAAACGTAATAAAACAAGATTCAACAGGAGTCAAGATAGTAATAGGAATAAATTTTGCTTCATCATTATACGGATTTTCAATCAAAAGAACAACAATTGGAATGAGAGAACAAGTCGGATGAATATTATTAAAGTAGTCGTCATCTATCATCCATATCATTACCCACGCACAAGCCTATGAGCTCATGTGGGCCTTACCCTCATAACAATAACAATTGATTTTATGAGAATTGGGTACTTAATTAATATAGATAATTCAAAGCATTCAAGTGATGTATTTATTAAAATTTATTATTCAATAGTAGTATCATAGAAGAAGATTAGATTACTTAGAGAGGACTTCACTATTCTTTTTTATGTTTGAACTCAACTCATAGTTATAGTTTTGTCGAGCAAAGAAGACATTCCTCCAAAATATCAGTTGTTTAATGCTGCCAGCTGTCGAATTGAAAATAGCCCTATCTGTCTCTCGACAGACCAGCGGTATGTTGTCAGAGTGATTTCACACTAAAATTTTCAGATCTGCGCATGCGTAGTTACTCTTTCGCTTCAATAGGCTATTTTGAAGGAATGCCTTCTTTGCTCGACAAGACTATAATATTGTCAACTAAATAATTATTACTGAAATACTAATTGTTAATTTTCAATCCACATTTCATAAGAGTTCATTGCCTTGTTTCATTGGTGAAAATAGTGAACAAACTACTCAAATACCCTACAGTGATATCAAATTAATTTCTAGGTTTCTCGTTTCTACAGAACTAGAAGAATGACAAGGAAAACATGACTTACATTTGTATCTCCTTTGAAAAAAGCCCGTTTGAAGTTTCCAGCTTTTCTTTCGAATGAATGCAGGTCATACTCTTTACCATCCTCGAATGGTGGTTTCGATGTTTTTGATGGATACTTTTCCAGTTTCTTTAAAATGCATTTCGAGCAATGCCAATTCACTACGGAATAATGAATTCAACGAATTAAGTCTAGTAATGCTAGGTTATAACAGTAAAGTAATGCTATCATTCAAAAATAAAAAATAAAGTTTGAACCCAGAACCATTTTCTTACATGGAGTCTGCTCTACTAGTAACAACTGACCTACACTGAACAACCTTTATAAGACATCATTCAATTCAGACACAAGTGTATAGTCTGGTCGAGCAAAGAAGACATTCTGGCAAGATGGGAAAAATGACTTCAGCTCGGTCAATTTGGTTAAATAATTATAAATTTGGTCTCAAATTGTAGAGCAGAATGTTTCCTACAATTTAAGACCAAATTTGTTATTTTTAAACCAATATTTACCGCACTGGAATCATTTTCCCATCTTACCAGAATGTCTTCTTTGCTCGACCAGACTATACCATCTCAACAAAATTTCATCAACTGAAAATGGTTTGTTGTTATTGTTCGTCATCACGTATGCCTTCATATAGTCTGTCCAAGCAAAGAAGACATTCTGGCAAGATGGGAAAATTACTCCGGCTCAATCAATATCAGTTGAAAAATGATAAATTTGGTCTCAAATTGTAGGAAACATTTTGATCTACAATTCAAGACCAAATTTATAATATTTGAACCAATATTGACCGAGCTGGAGTCAATTTCACATCTTGCCAGAAATTCTGGCCCAGAATTCTTCTTTACTAGGATAGAATATACCAATTAATGACATTTCAGAAAATGCGAATCAAGTCAATAAAATTATGATTGTACTGGTAATGCCAAGATACCGTAGAATATCCCTACCTCGTGTATGAAAGTAATAACTATTGTATTTTCTACAAGAAAAGTGGCTTAGCTTGTCAGCTTACTGAACAGATTCGATTAAAAAAATCTGGTGTGGTACACTCACACAACTTTCCTTGCCATTCATATTTGCGTACGGTACCTAATACAAGTATTTATAAGTAGTCATCAGCAAGTGCAAATTGCAATAGGCCATTACTTCCTCTTCTTCTGGTACTAACAAAGAATTTTTCACTCGTCGCTGAGGCCGAAGCGCCTATCGGCGCTTCGGCCCATCATAATATGTATGATTTGCAATAATTATCTCTAGCCCATGACGCCTCGCGCCTGTCGGCGCTTCGGCTAACAAAATACATTATTTTCAACAATGCTTCGGATCTTCTGCTATTTTGCCAGGAATGAGACTCAAGGAGTAATACCGGCCTTACCTATGGCAGTAGGTAGGGCAAGGAAAGTAAAAAATCACACAGTTACTATGAACACGATAGTTAAATACACAATGATAGTAACTCATTTTTAAAGGATGTACAGGGAAAGTGAAGTTTGGAAACACCTTAATATTTCATAAACGAAGGTAATTTATTGGCAAAGGATCTTACTAAAACTAGGGAAGCGCATGCGGAGGCAGCCGCAAATTGAGCGGAGCGAGCTTTCTTTTTGTCCAAAAGTTTTTGAAGCGTAGACTCGAAAATTTGATCCCGGTATTTTAAGCCTAGCTGAACCTAGCTGATGGTGAAAGTGGCTCATTCTATTACCATGTAATGTTATGAAATCAGAATATAAAATACGAGCAACAACCTTCAAGTGAATGTTTTCTCAAGTGTTTATTTTGATAAAATAAGGCAAGATGAGAAAATGACTCCAGCTTGGTCAATATTGGTTAAAAAAATATTGATTGGGCTCAAATTGAAGGTCAGAATGTTTCCTACGATTGAGACAAAATCAATAATTTTCAAACAATATTGACCGAGCTGGAGTCATTTTCTCTATGAGTGGTTCAACTTTGTAAATACAGCATTTGACGTACCTTTTTTGGTCTCAAATGTGCTCTGATTGTTTAAAATAATTATTCAGTAGCAAATTATAAAGAAAAATCAATATAAACTTGAAAAATCGCGAAAAAATAAGCCTATTGGATGAAATTCGGGCAAAATTTTGGTGTATTTCCACAACAAGCTTCCATTGTTTGTTAGCATGTTGAGAAATATTGAATGAATGCAAATAAATAGATAATTTTCTTAATAAAGACATCAGGTAAAACCCCCATTTTGCCTCCTTCACACAGTACAATATAGTTATTTGTGTATCAGTACGCAAAGAGTGATTTTGCTGCATCAAGAGAAACACTTACGCACGAGCCGCAGGCCGTATTACACATTAAGTTTTTCCAAACTACCATATTGAATGTAAAAGGTTGAAATTAAAATTAAAATAGTCATATCTCAGTTATTTATCATTGAATCCTGACAAATCAGGCACCATTTTATTCAGAACTAGCCGGCAGGCTCGCTTCGCTCGCCTTCTCCGCCTAGCCAAGGGGCTTTGCCCCCTGGACCCCCGACAGTATAGGCAGTGTAAGTGAGACAAACAGGCTCGCCTGCAAAACCTCTGTCAGTGTCAGCTGAGACAAACAGGCTCGATTTCAAAAATCTTCTAACACAACATTTCTAGACCTCATCAGAACCTGCCCACCAAATATCAAAATTTTTCACGGATATTTTTTCAATTTTTAATTTAATTTTTTCTCAACCAAACAAATCTTAAAAGGTCGTTCACTTCTATGTAAAATAATATTGGAAGTTGTTCCAAGTTGAGAATAATCGGCAAAAAAATGTTCTGCTCAGGTTTCGAACCCCCCTGATTGGTAAGCAGTGAATTACTAGTCCACGTTGCTAACCACTGGGCTATGAGGGTTCGATGAGGAGCCGATTCTGCCAGTGATACCAACATGATTTCAAAATCATAATAGAAATTTTCTAACCAGGAACGTTTCTCAAAACTGATGTTAGGTTGCAATCCTGCAGTGCAGAGAGCATGAATAATGTGTATAGTAATAGTGTGTAAGCAATCCTTTTTTTACTTTTTTCGTCCTTAATATGCAAAAATATTTTCAAAATGCTCTATAGCCTATAACCTGGTCGTCCATGTCTACTATCACCATGGCAAGTTTGAATCAAATCGGTCGAGCGGTTCCGGAGGAGTAGCAATACAAAGAGTGACTTTCCTAATCCATTAGAGCTTCGCTTCGCTCAATTAAAAGCTTTACTCAACTGATACATAAAAATAAATAAGTGAGTGTACTAGACGTTTAGATGTCTTGTATAGTCTGTCCAAGCAAAGAAGATCCTCTGGTAAGATGGGAGAATGACTCAAGCTCGGTCAATATTGGTTCAAAAACATTTATAATTCTTGAACAAATATTGACCAAGCTGGAGTCATTTTTCCATCTTGCCAGAGGGTCTTCTTTGCTTGGACAGACTATACCAGTTCTAATAGAGATCATCGTCACTGAATTTCCAAAATCGAATTTTTCTACATGCAAATGAAACGCATTGTCCCTAAAATATGAAATGGAATGAATGGGATTACAATGATGGATAACCTTAGTAAATGTATTGAAAATTGGAATAAAAATTATGCATAATATGGCTATCAGTGGGGAGCTACCAGTAAGGTTAGGTTTCACTCGCCTTGGCCACATCCTGGTCACTCATACGAAAGCAGTCATAGTGTTTGTAGCTATTGGAATAATTTGGGTAGTGGAAAGTACCAATTATAACTACAAATAGAACCAATTTAATCCTTATAATCGAGTAGCATCTAGAAGAGAATCTTCCAATTCTCAATCTTTTACAAATGTGTTTTAGTTTGGTAAACCTTACGAAATGAAATGTTTGATTAGATATTCTCCAAAATTAGAATGTAAAAGATAATTTTACGTTCACAATCACGCATTCTGATAAATTGGAAATTGTTATATATGTTACCTCTTGGAATCTCAGTTAGTTCTGGTACGATGCATGTCAAGTGGTAGCTGTCTCGACACTCGGCACATTGCAATGTAATTTCGTCAATGTTGCTATTCCGACATTTGCAACATTCCTGTCGAAAGATTGTTCAATCATGTAGTTACTCTTTAGAATGTTATTTTTCAAATTTAAATACGATTGAAATCAATTGGGACATTTTCCATCATCCAACATCATTAAAAATATGATTAAATTCACATTGTTGTTTAGAGCTTCTAGAGAATGTTCAATAATAAGTATATTATACATAATATATTTATAATAAATATGTATCCTAATAATTTTTATTTATGATTGAATTAATACGAACATTGAATAATAATAAAAACAATATTATTTAACCTCAAATAATATTCATTGGTAATTGAATAAATTCAAATAGTACTGGCTTGTGTATAGGTAATGATGATGAGATGAATGGACCTACAGCTTTGAGAGTACTCCACACAACTAATTTCTACATAAATATATAGTGTATACATAATATATTCTATTTATATAAATATCTATTAGTGGGTGAAGTGGAAGAGGTACTCTCATGCTTCAAGTTTGCTCAAATCACTTTTTGTAATGAACGAAGAGGAAAAGTCAAATCATTCATCTGTCGATCTACTCATGAATGAGCGGAAATCAACTAATAGTGTAGTCTACTGTGGACTGTACAATTTGGAAACATGAAAAACATAGACCACTGGCATAATTTCATTGACTAGAGCACTGAATGATAAAGTTGTTTTTTTAAAATAAACCAATCACAAAAACAATACAAAACAATAAACCTCCAGGTAAAGCAAAATCCAACATGATTGGCGGTTAGAGAATGACTGTAGCTGCCAGGACACTCAGTGAGGTCTGCTTGAGCACATTAAGTAGAGAGCTAACTCAGATGGAGTGTTTCACCCTTGGACTCCGCCTTCCCACCACCCTGACAGGGCTGAACATTAGTAAAAGGCTTTCACTAACCCCCAGTTGAGTTGGTGTATACTATATCGACCTGCATGGGTATAAATTTGATATTTAAAATAAGTTTAATATTGATTATAAGCTAGTCAGTTCGATAGTTGTCTACTCTGCAAAAACTTCAATTTTGATTAGATCATGAATAATAATTCAGATTTAATGACTTACCTTCTTGTGAGATGATTCGCGTTTGCGTTTGCCAGATTTTCCAGACGCCGGTTCACTGAAAATCGCAATTCTAGGTCCGGCTCCATGGAACTGTAATCTCTTCAGTTCGTTACTTTTCTTGTGTCTGGTATCAGAAACTGGGTAAGGAACTTTGAATACATGCTCGGGTGTTTTGGAGCCACTTGCATTCTCAGATGGTTTGGAGTCACTTTCAGGCTCAGTTGGTTTGGAGCCACTTGCATTCTCAGATGGTTTGGAATCACTTTCAGGCTCAGTTGGTTTGGAGTCACTTCCAGGCTCAGTTGGTTTGGAGCCACTTGCAGTTGCTTTGGTTGGGAAAGTCTTGGGAATATGTTTTTTGAAATTGTTTTGTGGGCCTTTCAGCAGTTCAGCTTTCAATTTTGATGTACTCTCTTCTTGCTCTGGAATAGTGTTTGAATACATTTTCTCGAGTTCTTCAATCTCAGCTTTATCGTTGACTCCCTGTTGGAAGAAATAATGGAAAATAAGATCTGAGTGACAAATTTGAAATTAAGAAGAAATTAGAAATGAATTATAAAAATTTCGATCATAGGCTGGTAATGTGGAACATGCAATATTGATTGTTCAAGCCGCTTTTAAAATACAACAAAAATAATAGCATATAATCTATAAAAAAACAAATATATAAATAAATACATTTTCTAAAATTCTAAACTTCCAAATCTATCAAGTTACAATGTTTTTACTTTGATAAACACACCAAATCTCACTGATTTTGATCACCTCAAAACCCATAAACATTACAAAAACACCGCTCTTATATGTTGAAACAGTAATTTTCCAAATTACTGTACCAGTATTTGTATTACCAGTATTTGTTCAAATTATTGGGTAATTTGGCTGTCATGTTGCTTAGTAAAACTATATCAACTATATAACACAAGGATATCGAATAGTATTTGATAAATGTAAAGAATATGCTCCACAATAAAATAAAAATGGCTTAGGTGAACGTTCCACTAAGCTGTGTAAACAAGATAAAAGTTAACATCTAATTCCATCCAAAAAAATATACTTGAACCAACAACTGATGAGGAGAAGTCCCCAAATACAAAAAAATACATACAAAATTTAGCCGAATTATGAAATTCCATGCCCAATTCATAAACTGTTTCAAAGTTATAATATTCTACTGAATAGAATTGCATGGAAAAAATGATCGTGGATACAAAGCTGAAGACTACAGTGATATGAATTAATGATGGATACAATAAAATGAATAATAAAATTAGATTTTTAATAAATTTTTACCAAATAAGATTTGGTAGTCAATGAGCAGGCTCAGCATTGTTCACTCTCTATTTCAACTGGAAATTTAGTCCAGAATGAGGTTGATGTAACATTGTAAATGTAATTTCTCGGTGGTACTTCAAACACCTCAGTACCGAAATTTGGATAAAAAAAATTATGTTAAATATGAATACAAAAGGTAGCGAAGTGAACAATATTGAACAGTTTGAGAATTTTGTCTGACTAATGGAAACCTACTGTCTGACACCTGGAAACCTGGAATGTTGCTATTATTATAATGCAATTGTACACAAAGTTGACTGGAATTGCACGTGGCATAAAGGATACTCATTTTCAGGATGTACATCGCACATAATTTTAGTGGATGAGTATCGATAACCGATAATGAAAACTGATAATAACATTAAACGTACCACATCTCGACTTGTCGAGGCTCTCGGTTCCACTGGCGAAAGTTTGATTTTTTTCGATTTATAAAGTGTAGTGGTTTCTTCCTTGGCCGACAACTGTTTGTTGGCACTGTTTTCTTCAACTGTAACCTAATTGGAAAGATCAATAAATAGATAACTTGAAAACATTTTGACGTTAAGGATGAAATATTAGATACATTTTATCAACCTGTATTCGTTCAGAAATGAGAAAATAATACTGGTTGTTATACTCCACACTTGATCCATAAGATTTTAATTTTCTTTGGTCAACAGAGACATTTAAAATTTACTAACGTTGTTGGAAATAATACATATTTTTTTATGAAAATTCCATATCATGTTAA
The DNA here is from genome assembly GCA_017141385.1 of Sogatella furcifera. Classification (NCBI taxonomy): domain Eukaryota; kingdom Metazoa; phylum Arthropoda; class Insecta; order Hemiptera; family Delphacidae; genus Sogatella; species Sogatella furcifera. The sequence goes on from CM029560.1 coordinate 25,443,371, forward strand.
TTTTAAAAATAGATTTGAGACTTCAGTATTGAAGAAAGTATGGAGGTAATTTACTTCCTCAGTATCGACAGCCGAATTCTGTGTGAAGTTCTTTGGTTTCAGAGAAAAATTAAAAATTTCATTAATCAAGTTTTCATAACCAAGACACAATGTCAGGTGTGATGTAGTGTTATTTGTACATAGTTAAGGAGCACAAGTTTGTCAATATAAAAAAATTATATTGAATACATACAGTTGTTTCGATGTTTTTACATAATCATCAGTACCTACAAGGTATAAATATTTGTGATACTAACAAACTTGTGCTCCTTAAATTTTCATAACCAAGATGCTGGGTATTCAGAGGTATCTTATTAGTTGTAAGTTGTAACACAAACATGTCAAGTGGTTACAAGTTATAAAATTGAAGAATAGCTTATTTGAATAAATAAAACGAAGTGTGGAACCAACAAGTAATAAATATTTGTGAAATTCAAATAATTACTTACAGCAAAATTTCCTTTTTCTGCTTCTGACATTAAATTCAAATACGGTAACAGAATTTCTCTGTAGGATTTCTCGAGCAGTTCACCACTTTTCAAACTATCACTGTATTTCATGCGTAGGGCAACACTTGTCCAATTGTCTTCTTCTACTACTTTCATGTATCCACCTGGAAATGGAATATGAAACTGCGATCGAACAATTTATAATGGGATTAATAATAAATTACAAGTAATAATGGAATTATACTCCGAATTATAAATGTATTTGAAATTTTGAAGTTCTGTTCTTGCATTGAATTTTTCGTTTGGTTGTATAATTTTTGAACTTTAACATTTCTGTTCTTTTTTACTACATTGGGTGAATGCAAGAGGAGGAGGCCAGTTGACCCAAGCAACATCATTGTCAATATTCTTATCATTCTTCAAAGCTAGATCACCTACAAGGTGCATGTGGTTGATATAATCCTTGTGCCCAGTATATATATATATAAGCAACGTGTTGAAGATCTGGAATAAAATAGCGACAACAGTGATAAAATGCTTACCATCCCTCAAAATCAGGCTATGTAGAGTGTATAAATCGAGTTGTCGATATTCCACGATGGGTGTTTTCAGAGGAAAGCCTCGCATTTCCCAAAACTTACCGACACGGCCCAGAAAAATCAATTTATCCTTTGCGAATGCCTGAAACAAACATTATAATGATTTCCAATAACAATGAGATCTAAAAAGCCATCCACACAATACGTTATTATGAATAATTTTCCACGAGCCCGACTCAACTGCGGGTTGAGTTGAAGAGTGAGATTTTATGTTTATGCTTCAACTCTGCCTACTACATTAACAGTATTTTGCATTGTGCAGGTAAAAGATCAAGGCATTTATTATTAAGATATTCAAACTTTTCTTGTAATGTCGAGGCTACAACAATATAGAAACATAATTAGGCCTACACGTGAAGAAGGAAGATAACTGCTTGTCTGCTAAAACGTGAATATGTTTTTACAGTGAAATATTGTCTTTTGATATAGATTGCTTTTGTATTGATTGTGTATTTTCAAACAATAAAAGCTAATTATAACTATGAATGGATCAAATATCAAGTCAATCATTCGCTTTGGTTTTATCTGATGTTTACGAATTTAAATCAGTATGTAAGTGTGTGACGTACTCATCAATACATGTGTATTCAAACTGTCATTAACTTTGAAATGTTAGATCTCTAGTATTCATGATTTACTCACATCTATGTTGGCCAGGTTTTGAATCCTGGTTTGGAATCTGAATTTTTCTTTATTCAGAACAAAAGGGAATTCTTCATCCTGCAAAAGAACAAATTCACACTATTATCATTCAAAAATACCCCTATTACATCAACTAAATGGTTGGATAACCCTCTTGAAACAAATATAGTTATTCAACTCTGTTCATGTGATCCACCATTATAGTCTGGTCCAGCAAAGAAAATGACTCCAGCTCAGTCAATGTGTTTAAAAATTATAGATTTAGTCTCAAATTGTAGAAAACATTCTGCTCTAATTATAAGATTATAATTTTTAAACCAATATTGACTGAGCTGGAGTCATTTTCTCATCTTGCCAGAATGTATCCAGACTATAGTGGTCTATAGTACTTCTATTCTATTTATTGTAATTCAAGCATCAGACTGAAAAGAACTAAATTAAGTTGGTACTAGAGTCACAATAAAATTTGAAACGAAATGTGCATGGAGAATATATTTTAAAATGCACTATCAAAAACTAATAGGATTGGTTGAAAATGGAAGAGCAAGAAAACTAGAGTGCAACAAATCTCATTTATTGAGATCAGTGGAGGATGTACATTATATAATTATATGACATCATTTAAAATTGAACTTAAAGGCCTTGTATTATCAATGATAGTCAAATTATAACTAGGCTGTAGTTCAAACCATCAGCTGATTTAACACATTATAATAAATGCGACCTTATCCTTTGCTTCTTTATTTATTTTTTGTTTTGAACTACCATTGATAAAACTGGTTATAGAGGTTCTAGTGCCATGTAGTGGCCCATTTCACTGAGGTCAAATTTCCTGTTACAATCGATTTAGTATAAACTTTATTATACTAATATATTTGAGCGAACAGGAAATTTGACCTCAGTGAAATGGGCCACTAAAACCTCAATAACCAGTTTCATCAATGACAGTTCAAAACAAAAAATAAATGAAGAAGCAAAGGATAAGGTCGCATTTATTTAAATATATTTCATTCAAACCAGCTGATGGTTTCAACTACAGCCTAATTATAATTCGACTATCATTGATAATACAAGCCTTTAAGTTCAATTTGAAATGAAAATAGATATGTTACTGGTTGAAACTTAGGGCAGAGAATAGGCGATCTATACTTATAAAACTTTAGCATAACATCTTTCAATAAAATGTCTACAATTCTAGTTAAAGATGGCGACAGGACAGTAACCTGTGATTGTAATGACAACCGACGGTTGTCTACACAAATTCAAGCCACAAGAACATTGTTTCAAAAATAGTTCGTTCATTTTACTAATTGTATCATTAGATAATCATCTCACACAGTTTTATAAAGCTTTGATGAGGAAATCTCATTATTGTGTATGAAACATGAATAATATCAACTAATGCACAACAATAATTACAGTACAGTATTACCACTAGTATAGACTAGGATAACATACTGATAAGTGAGAACATACAAGACGTAAAAAGTGGCTGTCTTGACACACCCCTATCTGGTCATACAGGCTTTACTAAGTAGTTAATATAGCTGTTCAATAGGTCTATTTTAAAGTTACTTATCTCGACAGATTAATTCCATAATTGTAGCAATACAGATTGATAGATATATAAATGTATTTATTTTCCATTTAGTACAATACATAAGTGATGTGGGCGAAGTTGAGGCAAAAGAGTCCCCTCTTTCATTTAACTAACAATTAATTAATTAATTGATAAGAGGTGGACAATTTGGATTCCGGAAGAAAAAACCATAGCAGATGCGATTTTTGCCTTATTAACTGCAGTGTATGATAAAGTTGATTGCTATAACAGGTCACTCAACTACTTGTTTACATGTATTTCATTCCGGATCTAGATACCAAATTTCAGATAACGTGAGAACTACCTACAAGAAAAACTGGACAAACATTAATAACTCATTATCATCACAAAACTGGAATCATGTCACAGAAACACAGGATATAAACTCAGCAGTTGATAATTTTATTAGTACCATTAAAGAAATAATACAGTATAATACATCTCAAATCACAGTTAATGCAAAAACAACTAAAATCAAACCCTGGATAACATCAGGCTTAGTAAATTCAATAAGATATAGAGACAAACTTAAGAAACAATTAAGTAGACAACCTTTCAATGACAATCTAAGAAATAGATTTATACGTTACAGAAACAGATTGCAATACCTGCTAAAACATGTTAAAAATAACTACTACAAGCAAAAAGTTACCGAGGCGCAGGGTAATCCTAAGAAATTCTGGTCAGTGGTTAACGATGTGGCAGGACGACCTTCCACCAGGGGGGCCTTCCCAGTCGAGAGCTTTTGCGGTGGCGGTGCTGGTTCACTCACAGACAATAGAGAAATTGAGAACGTTGCTAAAAACTTTAATAACTACTTTGCCTCTGTGGGGCGGCAACTGGCTGAAGCCATTGATCCAGTTGATGATACAGGTGAGGAAGTGGATCTTGTAACACACTCTCAATTTGTACTTAGGCCTGTTACTCAGGAAGAACTTTTTAATATCATAATGAGCATAAGAGGGGCGTCTGCTCCAGGTTATGACTCCATCCCTGCGCGATTGTTTAAAGACAACATAAATACAATTCTCATCCCTTTTTTACATATAGTCAACTCAAGTATCCACAGTGGTAAATTTCTAGTAGCTTTGAAGGTGGCCAGGGTTATTCCCATTCATAAATCTGACTCCAAATCTTCCATGGCTAACTACCGACCAATCTCACTCCTTACAATCACAGCAAAAATTCTAGATAAATGTACATAGATAAATGTGCATAGACAATATGCAATATGGCTTCCGATCCAATAAAAATACTTCAGATGCCTTGTTTGATTTCACTAAATTTGTTACTCAGCAAGTGGGTTTAAAGAATCGTGTACTTTCATCATTTCTTGATATTGCCAAAGCATTTGATTCAGTGGACAGGAATAAATTACTTGAAAAACTCAGAGCAATTGGAGTGTTGAACAGGTCTTTGGATTGGTTCAAGAGTTACTTTTCCAATAGACAACAGATAGTATCCATAAATGGTATTGAAAGCCCTTCAATTAATGTAGATTTTAGAGTGGTGCAGGGAAGTAACCTTGGTCCACTTCTCTTCATTATATTCATTAATGATATTTCAAAATTGGGATTGGAAGGAAAACTTTATCTTTTTGCTGACGATATGGCCCTGGTCACCTATGGGAGTTCTTGACAAGAAGTATATATTAAGGCCTCTTATTAAAAATCAAAAAGTGGTTAGACAAGAATACCCTTACCTTAAATGTAAATAAGACTAAATGTTTGCCTATTTTTACCAGAAGGGATGCTGATCCAGGGGGGGGGAGAGAGCTGCGCTTGCATGTCTGTGGTGAGCCACGGTCAGTCACCTGTAACTGCAGTATTGTTGAGCGTGTAGAGGAATTCAAGTACTTGGGAGTTATCTTAAATAATAAATTCAATTGGTTACCTCAAATCCAGCAACTCAAAACCAGAATAAGAGGGTTTCTCTATGCTTTTGGTCAGATCAGTCGGGTGCTGACTGTGGCTCAGTGCAGAACTGTTTACTATGCATATGTTCAATCACTCCTGGAATATGGCATCCTAGCATGGGGTGGTTCATCCTCGGCTGTCCTGAAGCCTCTTGCCGTCTCACAAAAGGCTATCATGAAAAAAATTCTTAAGAAAAGTACAAGATATCCCACAAACCTCCTGTTCCAAGATTTTCCTGTTCTTAATATACGGCAACTCCACATTAAAAGTTTAGCAATTTACATATTTAAAAACAGGAACATATTCACAAACCTAGAACACAACTATCGAACTAGGAACAGGTTACATGTTGGTATTCAGATTCCCAGACTCATTCACCATCTAGATTCATATTATCTGGCTCATTCCCTCTATTGTAATCTCCCTTGGGATATATTGCACACTGAGGGGGTCAGCATTGCCATCTTCAGGCGTTGGATGGGGATGTGGCTGCTTGGCATTGGTAATGAGGCCAGCGAAGAATTCACAAACTAATAATAATTAATAAGGTCTCCTTATACTTAGGGTAAATTACTTTTTCTCCTCAGCCTTTTTTTCCTTTTCTTTTTTTTCTATAATCTTGAAAATCTTCCTATTACCCTTCACTCTTATACTGCTGGATAACATTATATTTGAAAGGTTCTAAAAATTTTACTGTTTCTGCTCGAATATGATTTATTAAAACTAACAATTTTGTTCACATTACATGATTTATATTCCTTTACTGTGTGATTTTAACCGAATAAGTATTGAATTACATACTGTATATATATATATTTTTTTCCTCAGGTGTTTTGCAAACTTATTTATATTTTGTATACGACACACAGACTTGTTTCTAGGTGGGGAGTATTATTCTATGGAATTATTGTATATTACATTTCAAGTGATTGTAACATGTTTCTTTTTGAGAATAAAACTTTTTGATTTCATTTCATTGATTGATCTGATTAGTTATACACAATATTGTTCGATATGACCAAGGCATTCGATTGTGTTCACCACAGAATTTTAAAGCTTATAAAGTACGGAATCACAAGAAACCCCTTGAATTGGATAATGACATATTTAGAAAACATGGGAAATGATAAAGTTATTCGACATATTTTATCACAAGTATAACAGGATTTCAACATAGAATTACTTTGGGGCTCCAATATGGGTCCAGTTCTGTTTCTGTTCTGCTTTTAGTGAAAGATCTTCCCACTTCAGTGCAAGCGGGGATGATTTGGATGTTCGCCGATTATGTGTATCATCTCTTAATAGACAAGAATGCTTTTGAATTTTGAAGCAATTAAAAACCGCACTAAGATCCATCCTAAGTTAAATGAGATGAACCTATGGTGCACAGAAAATAAATCAAAAGAAAATATGTGTGTTGCAGTTTTTGAGAAACGAGACTTCCCAGATGAGAATACGCACACAGTACCCCCTGCTTGATCGTAAGAGACAACTAAAAAGGGTCGTAGGAACAATATGAATTAAAACTCAAACCAACCAAAACCAAACCCCCAGGCAACTCCAGAAGTGTCCTTGTCATCAGGATCTGCCCATCAGGGCAGGTTCCTCAATCTGAAATGAGTGCTTCAGGAACACAGGAGGTTCTGTTTCGTTCTCATGTAGAGATAATCAACATTGAGAAGGCTTCTATGGATCTCTAAGGAACATCTCCATACAATCGAGACTTGGAAATGGAAATGAAAGTCAGTTGTGTAGGCTTTGCAAATTGCAATCAGTCCTACCGGACCGGCCCTACTACACCGTTGCCGAATATATTGAGGAGCATACCTCAGGTAGCAGCGTGCTCAAGGGGGAAAGGAGATTCCCCGGTCAGCAGAATGCGGCGAAGACAATAGAAGTAACAAGGGAAGTAAGTCTGAAGAGACTGCCAAGCATATCATAGCCTACTGGATTGCGAGAACTTCAGTTCCTTCAGTACATAAAACATCCTGTAATTAGGTGGTCCTTGAAGAGCTACCTCCACAAAAATATGTAATATTCCATGAAGGAGTTCTGGGAACGTCTGACCTCCAAATAAACGTACAAATGACTGCAGGGCCTCCAGTGGGATTATTAAAAGTAGACCTATGCAGTATGCAAGTAAGTAGGATGGATACGTAACGGATTAAATCCAAGCCATATGGAATCAATTCTGGAGTTCATGCTTGGACGATTTCTCATAATTTCAGACTACATATTACATAGAACAACGGAGCAATCGTTGAAGCACTCAAAAATATACCACTAGTGAAAACTATCCATCCCAGATTGTGGTTAAAACCAAATTAATTTAATAAATCTTAGGGTAGCCATAAGACAAAGGGTGGATAGCCCTTATTCAACTAGTGTTCAATAAATAATTAAGACACAAAATTTAAACCCAAAACTCTGAAAACAAATGTTGGTTCGCTATTGTACAACAATATATCTAAATAATACAAAAATCAGTTCTTACCTCTGGAGGAATTATTTTGCACATTCCGAATTGTTCAGCATACGGTCTGATGGTACTTATGTACAGAATGGGGTCCTCGAACTCCTCCTTTGACGGAGTGAAAGTAGGGGCCGAAGCAGGTGAAACAAATCTAAAATCTGGGGCTACGATTGGTCCTGACTTTGGTCTAGGACGCCAATCCACACACTCACCGACGCATGTCCTCCTAAGAAAGGAGGAAGAGTCGCCTATCTCCATTTTTACTTTCAAGTGATAGTCACAAAAGTATAATCAACAATATAGTTCAATTCACACGCGCAAAAAGTCCATTGCGACTAACTACCAGAGTGAACTCCTCAATTTAACATGAAATTCACAACTTTCAATAACTACAGAGTGAACATTAGACCCAACTGTAACGGCTCCGAATTGGATTAGAAAATATCACAATGTTCGAAACTTTGAACCTTAGAAGCCAAAACACGAAATATACAAACGCCATTCCTGTGGTTTGGATCTTCCATCTTTGCCTTTTTCGCAGGACGCTGGTCGCAGGAGGCCGGATGCGAAGACGTGCACTGCCTTCTTGATCTGATAACAACCTGGATTAATTTTCTGATTATGATTAACTATAAAGTATTAAGTATTCAATTTCAACTGTATAGGAAATTTAAATGAAATTGAAATATATTTATGAGGATTTATTGATTTTTACTTGATCAATCAGGAAATAATTTTCATTCATAATCCAAACCACAGCGTCTTCAAGTTCCCTACACACTAATCAGACGGACTCAATCACAGATTTCAAAATTCGAACACTTGGATTTTCACTCAAGGATGGATTTTCGGAAGCCTGGTGCTGTCTCTGGCTGCTCAGTCATCTAACTTTTTAGTTTAAACTAATCCAATGTACTGTATTAAAATATCATATATGTTTTTGAAAAAGTAAATGATATTATAAGTTATGTTTACTTAATCTCCAATTTATCAAAATAAAATAATTATTATTTATGATGAATCAAATAGAAATAATACTGTGAATAAAGAACTTTAAAACAGGGCTGTTTAAAATAATTGAAAAATAAATAAAACTCAAACACCCTTTTTTGAAAACTTTAGAAAATTATAAAACAACCCCAGTGTGTTTTATAATTTTCTAAAGTTTTCAAAAAAGGGTGTTTGAGTTTTATTTATTTTTCAATAATACTGTGATTATAACAATATTAAAATAGTTGAAAAATAAATGAAAATCAAACTCCCTTTTAAAAAACTCTAAAATTATTGAAACACAGACATGTTTTGGCACATCAGGCCATCATCAATGTTATTTTGTCCACATTGATGATGGCCTGATGTGCCAAACATGTCTGAGTTTTAATAATTTTAAAGTGTTTTAGAAGGGTGTTTGATTTTCATTTATTTTTCAACTATTTTAAATAGCCCTAAGTTTTAAAGTTCAGTTTTCAATATTAAAATATGTTGATGTTGCCTAACCTCAATTTTTTATTTCAACCTGAGATTTATAAGGGATAATTTTACCAAAATATATGTAATTTTGATTGATTTTCTTTGTTTGCTAATGGCTCAACAGCCCTATCAAGGTACTAGGCCTACCAGCTGGTTGCCAGTTTTATATTCACTTCACTACACAGTCCGTCCAAGCAAAGAAGACACCCCGGCAAACCGGGACTCCAGGCCGGCCAATACCGGCCCAAAAGCCATAAATTCCCCAACAGAACCCACAGTGCCCGAACCAACACCGACCGAGCTGAAGTCATGACCTCACCCCGCCAGAATTTCCTTCCCCCTTGTACAGACCATACAGCAAGCATTTATTCTAGCAAGCATATAATCATCAACAAGGATTTTGATCGATATATTGACAAAATAGAGTAATTTTTTATTTATGCACATAGATCTGGATAGAGCAGGCTTTTGCGACTGAGTCGTGCAAGGAAAACTGGTCCAGCCATAGCCATATTGCAGTCGACAGAGGAAAAAGTACCTTGTTCGTTCTCCAAAGAGTACCAGAACCGGGTGGCTACAAGTGTTCCAAAAAACCATCCTTCCGAAAGCTAGCGCAGCCACAGCCTATCGTCTGCCTTCTGCCTTCTATCATTTCGTATTCGACCAAAGAGTCTGTTAGTTACTCTAACATAACCTTATTCATGGTTTTGTTGAGTGTTATTAACAGATAATAATATGTCATTCTAAATCAAATATTAATAAGATTTTCAACAAAATTACAGCTCTGGAAGATTTTTTTCAAGTTGGAGGGGGTTTAGAACGTTCTCGAGCAGGCCTAGGATATACTATACACGGATATACTTATACCGAATACGGTATAAGTAAGGTGACCAGACGTCCCGTTTTTGCCAGGACAGTCCTGTTTTCTGGAGACTTGTCCCATTGTCCCCACCGAACCTCTCGGGACGCTCATTTGTCCCGTTTTAGCATTTTAGAGTTTTTTCGCTCTTTCAAGTTTTATATTTTGAAGACTCAGTTATGGTTTCTACCTTTAACTCCGAAGTTTTCGTATTTTTGAACTATAAATGACAACAAATCGTATTGAAACAAGATGGAACAAAGAGTGGAATGGGGGAATGGAGTAGTAGTTGACAAAATGCTTTATTACTCAGATAATAATGGTAGAGGATTTTACATTATTCTTCAAATTTCCATTATTATAATTTTGTGGCAAGTTATCATATCAAAAAGTTTTTTGGTCTGTTTTGGAAAAATTGTGTATTAATGAGAAAATCAACACCCCTCCCTGCTCCCCAAACCGGTTTTGTGGCCATCCCGTTTTCAGTACCTCAAAATCTGGTCACCTTAGGTATAAGCTAAAATAGGCTGACACTAAATTCAATTCAAACATTCAGTGTGTAAGTATACAATTCAATTATCATCATGAAAAATATAGGCCCAAGAATGATGTATTTCAATTTTTAATAAAGTTATTCCTGAAAGATACAACTATTAACTTAACTTGGGTAAGCTACGGTAGGCTAGTTGGAAACTTTATTCTGCCAGGCTGCTTCTTGAAACTGTTTTTCAAAGTGAAAATTGTAATGTTAACTTTAAACATCTCTCATTTACCAAATAAACATCATCATTCACTCACTCATCATCACCTTTGCTAATACTTGTTATCAAGTTGCATTAATTGTAAAAAAAATATTACAGTAGTTTGAAAAACGTTTTTACTTTTTCTTCTGCTGTTTGCTTCTTATAATTGAACATTTAGGTCTATTTCATCTTCTAGAAACAACTGAAAGCTTTGCAAATTAATCTTAGCTTTTTTTCTTTACAAGTGTGGGCTTAGGTTGGCTTTTTATTATTCTCTTGCTGAGCTTGAGTATTAGGCCTACAGCAGAATGATATGAACCTAGATCGAAATTTTCCTCAATATGATTAAAATTGCTAGTTATTCTCTTTGATATGAAAAAGTCTAGAAGGTCTGGGATTTTATTTGTGTCTATTGGCCAATAAGTTGAACTCATTGAAGAATGGAAATTCATCCTAATATTCATTGATAGCATCTCTCAATTCTCTTCCTTTTGTAGATGACAAACAAGAACCCCAGTCTATCACCCAGCAAGTGCTCTAGTACCATATCATTTTGTATTGATTATATTTTAAATTATTATTTATTTGTATTGATTATTTTTTTAATTTATCCAGGAGGACAGTAGATTGCTCCAATTCTAAGATTTTGAGCAAGTGTCTCAACTCCTATTACTGTGATGGTGTGACCTGTGCTTCTGGCAATAGTAGATTGCATTCTTTATAATGTTTTATATTTTCTTTGACTATTATTGCACAGCCCCCATAAGCTTCATTGTCGGGGTGTATTGTATGTTAATATTTATACAATAATTGTGTGCTCACAATTATTGTGACACATAAATTCAGGAACACTGGAAGAAGTTTGTGATAATATAATTCACTTGATGTGATAATTAATGCAATACAATCTTCCTCCAATGTTGGCCTTATCTATCTCAGCTCTGAATATTCTCTTTGCCCTGGTGTAACTCCGGTATCTTGACTCAACCAGTGCAGGATCCAACTCCAACCTGTACACATCACGCAGCATCAATACCTGCAACCTGATCCAGTCCAGTTCGGGTGAAAACCAGGGGACACAATTTGATGATCTTGAGTTCCTCATTACAGCACTCCGAGAATGCGGGCTGAATTATACTGCTGGGCAGAATGATACTGCTGGGCAGGACCTCTCAAAAATAGAAATGAGCAGCTCATGAAAAGCAGTGAATCTTTCCTCCCCTGCTGGATGGAAGTAGAGTTGGCACCAATTAAACTCACTCAGGAGTCTCCAAAACTGCAGTATATTAGCTTCATCCACTCTTCTTTTCAGGAATCTGTAGTCAGCTGCCCAACTGCAAGTGGGCTTCTCATGGGTTTCAGTCTCCACAGATATACTTACAATCACAGCATCATGGTCAGCCACCAATTGGTCCACAGCAATAACGCTGAAATTGGTCACACAATCATTGGTGGCAACACTGTCAGGACAATAAGGTCCCCTTGTTGGTTCAAGACTGGTCCAATAGTGTCCAAACATCCTAAGAACGTTTGTCAGCTTACATGATTTGGGACTGTCCATTTTGAGGTGCACATTAATCACCACCTATGTAGATATGTTTTGCAAGTCCTGACACATGTTCAAGACACTGCTCAAGCCGCACCACAAACTAATCAAAAAATAACACACTGGAACAGTAGACAAGGAGTAAGCACAAGGAGAGAAAGATCACCAATCACTATAGCTGCAGCCTCAAAAATCATCTCCACACAAAATATGTCAATGTCAACAGACATTATACTGTGATCAAACTTCCAACTGCAGTAAACTGCAACTCCTCCATTCCTGTGAGTAGTTTGACAGTAGGAACTCTCAAGTCTCATTATATAGGCCCCAACATCAATATTGTCATAGATATCCATCTCATCCATCCTAAGCCAGTGCTCACTTACACACAAAATATCAGGCTTCTTTCTAGCCAAAAACAATGACAACAATTCTAATTTAGTTCTCATACATTGAACATTTATATAACACACACGTAATTTACCCTTGGTAGGCTGGTAATTATTGATGTTACCGGTTAACTCACCACCATTTACCTGTTTCCTTGCTGGGGCCTTGACTGCCAAAAAACCGGAGATTTCTTGTTTTTCTTGGGGAATGATACTCAGCAACCAACGATGCACCAGCATTAATAGCATTATTTTGATTGCCAGAATTACTGTAATTATCCTGATTGACAATAGGGCTGACATATACAGTCTCTGATATATACTTCTCTGTCCATACAGTCCAAGTCCGTCCAAGCAAAGACCGGAAAACGACTCCAGCCCGCCCAATACCATCCCAAAACCCTATAATTTTCAAATTGTCTATAAAAAAAGAATGTTTCCCACAATCTGAGATAGAACCCACAGTCTCTGAACCAATACTGACCAAAAGATAATAGTTTTATTATTCTATTCTGGTGTCTGTCCAAGCAAAGAAGACCCTCTGGCAAGATGGGAGAATGACACAAGCTCGGTCAATATTGGTTCAAAAATTAGCAATTTGATCTCAAATTGTAGGAAACAATTCGATCTACTACTAAGATCACATTTATAATTCTTGAACAAATATTGACCAAGCTGGAGTCATTTCCCCATCTTGCCAGAGGGCCTTCTTTGCTTGGACAGACTATACGTCTATATTATTGTTTTTTAATTTATTCAATAAAAAACTAAGTTTCAGTCGTCAGGGCTTCAGAGCCAAGTTGTGAGCAATATCTAGGTCATCCAGTCTACCCACCCACCACCCACAGACATTTCGATCGCAGCTTTACGTTACAGAAGTTGTCTCAGGATCTGGCTGGACAATCAATTTTGTAGCTAGGAAAATTGGTGGGCACCCTATTTTCTATGCATCTGCAATTCAGGGGTTGCAAGATCCTTGTTTTTTCCTCCAAATATCTTCATTTGAACGATTTTTTATCAAAATTATAATATCATGATAGATTATATGAATAATTGTAAATTGAATAATGAATTAGAAAAGCTATTAACTCATGAAACAGTGCACAGCCTGCCAAATAGCGTTTCTTATGTTTTGCCGGGAAATGAGCAGCAAAGTAAACAACCTAGCCACATGGGAGGCTAATGTCAATTTTGTGTTTGTCTCTTGTGCTGTTGTAATGTGAATTTTAGCGTTGTTTTTCACTCTGAATAGTATTATCACGCTTTGAATTATTTTATTATATTCGGAAAATATTTGAGAAAAAAAGTAAGTATTATTCATTCATTCAGGTCGCAGGTAGGTATGAAAAGCCGTAACATGGTACTACGGCTATAAACCATGGATGATGGATTGAACTTTAAACGTATTTTATTCCAATGATTAAGCCTAATTTAAGATTTGGTAGCATTTAAATTGATCAGACATCTCTGAGTAGAAGGTTGATTAGTGAATAAGGTTATTAAATGAAATTGTTTACAGAAGTCCTACATGGTGTTGTCGGTTCCTACTTGAACTTTACCGGCCCAGTTATTTGGAGTAACATTTCCAATCATTGATTTGATAAATTGAAAATTTTGGAAGAATTTAAGGTTAACCATCTAATCCTATTTCGTCTGCTCTTTAAAAAGCCTCTGATTGGAAAAAATCTCTTTCAGACTAACAAACTGTTGGACAATGGAGGACGATCGGTTGGATACTCAAGCTGACATTGTAAGTTCGTAATTTGCCAATATGTAGTTTATTCATAAAAGAATGCTTTTCGCTCTATTAATTTGCTATTCTCCTTATCAACTTCTGATGGTGTTTTCCTACTTAGCCTTTGCTTTATTATACGGTATTAGGTACTGTTTTTTTGTAGTAAGTTATAGTAGAGCCACCTATACTACCTATAGTTCCTATAGTTACCTACTTTTCTTTATTTATTCTATTTTTGGATTTACTTTAAACTTATTTGTACTTGTGATTCGAAAACCTTCAATTATTATTAGTATTATTATTTTTAATTTCATCAACGTAAACTCAAATGGAGCTTATACGCAAAGGCAATGTTTGCCTATTATAGGCTCTTAAACCTCACTCTTACTCCGGGCCCTAGGGCCTGTGCAGGCCGAATGCAATGTGTATGGTGCTGCCATAAAGCAAAAATCAGGCCTCTTGGTCTCACTTGAAGTGGCGTTGATGGCGTTGCCTCAAGGCAGTTAATAAGAATAGTATCTCCATATTCTTTGCTCAAGGGCGAGAGACCAGCTCTTCCCCCTTCAGTAAATTTTCAGTCACCTCATGGTTTGCTTCAGTGTGAGCAAACCATTCAAGCGAATGCGTTACGGTACGTAAGTTAATTGGTGTTTTAAGGCCTATATTACACGGCAATTTACTGTATTTCTATTCTATGAAATCATATTATGAAAAGAGATGAAAATATGATTTTGTATTTTCATCTCTTCTCATGTGATATGATACATTAGAATTTCGATAATTCTTACCTCTATAATTCTCTATATAACGAGCTATAATTCTCTAATTATTAATGTAAATTATATAAACTAAGTACATTATGCAATTATCTCTTACCTCTATTTAAGGGACCGCAAGGCCGGGCCGGTACGTGTATGGTATTACTTATAAATATTGTAAGCTGCTTGTTCATTTTATACATTGATATTTTGTTCTTTGTATTTCGAGGAAAAAATAAATGATTTGATCAATATCAAATAAGATAAATGATTATACATTTGATATACGCAATATTTATCTTCATTTGCGCAAGGTGATAATTAAACCTCTCTTGATTGTTGGATTGAAATGTGTTTAGTTATATTTTGTAGAAAAAAAATTCATAGCATGTTATTTTGAATTTATTGTATTCTGATCTTGACATAAGTACTTTCAAGCCTGAGTATTGAATACACTGGCGGCTCATGCTCACAAAACAGGTGAAGTGCTGTACAGTTGAAGATACTACGGGGCACCTGTTTCGTGGGCACGAGCCGCCAGTGATTGAATATGCTGCACGTACATAAAAATAGCATATTCACTTATAGACGTTAAAAAGTTGGGCAATTTCATCTGTTCCTTGTGCGCTCCAACAACACTCTTATTTTTTTAACAAAAGGGACGGTATATGCTTCAAATCAGCTGTTAGTTCAGCAGTTTACGTTAGTGTAGCAGATTACGTTCAGCTAGGAAACGTTTTAGTGACAGTTATATAATTCATTCTTATGGAATTCGATCCCATTTATGTTACAATCAAGGTGCATAGATCGAATACTATCATACACCTTGTGTTACAATAATAATTAAGGACATAAAAACCAACTGATATGCAAATTATAGATGATAATAAGTTCACTTATGGATGTTTTACTTATGATAATTCTTACTTACGTATGATAAATAGGATTTACTTATGTCTAGGTCTATATGTCATTTGGAAAGCATAATTGTGATTTCAATAATATGCTCTATTTTATTATCATGTTTGAATTTATTACAGCATGAAGAAGTAGATGCAATAATTCTAGCTCATCCGAGAAATCACCTGGATATAATTGTGAAGATGATCTGTGGAAAATTCGTAGGATCTTTTGTTTTGTTGAATGTAAAACAAGATATTATATCGTTTTGTCAAGGAGCCGGTATAATTGAAATCACTATCAACCAAATTATGTGAGTATTTTAAATTCAGACTCAAAGTTGAAGTAATGTGAATAGGAATAGTTCGCGTCCATTTCAAGTGTAGAAGTACCCATCTGAACGGCCCGAAAAGAACGCACATTTTTATCGTGTATCATGACACTAAGCTTAATATAAAAAATGTTGATAGAATGCTATTATAGCTTTATAAAAATCAATAAACCACTACTGAGCCTAGGCCTGAATTGATCCAATAATTAGTTGAAAGTTTCAATTCTATGAAAGAAAATGAAATATTCAAGAACTACATCCAGTTTGCAATGAAATAAAAATATGAATAGGCCTACAGAAGAGTTAGGAATTAGTAAAGTTAAGGAGTTTACTTTATTGTAAGTAAATAGATCGAGGCAATCGCCTGCTTGACTCTTGACAATAATTTTTCTCATCAGGGATTCAGAAAGTTTCAGCCACAGAGAAGTAAAATCGAGAAATTTACCTTCTCTGTGCTTCATTTATGCTGAAGCGATCCATTAACTTAACGACCATTCAATCACATACAGTAAAATTATCATTCCATACTTTATTGTAACCGAACTTCATATTCTGAAAGGTTCTGTATATTTTTCAGAGATTCATTCGATGTGTTCAGACATGAAGTGACTGTTGCTCGTCTTGTAAGAGGCCGTGTACTGCCATGTGTTGCTAGAAGAAACCTACTACTTCTCCACATCCGATTCTGTTACAACTTGGCAATCATGCTGTTAGTCAGATCAGAAAAGCTATTGAGTGAGTAACATTGCCATATATTCCAGATGATAAATAATGATGTTCAACATATGATTATTAAAGTTAATATTATTTAATATTTGTTAATAACAGTTTAGTCGGTAATTGGAATTCAATACATAATGTTTACTCCAGAGAACGCATTTTCAATAATTATTCATAGTTAAGATATAACAACTGGCGGCGAGGATTAAAATAACGAATTTGAAATGGATGAAAAAGGTATGGAAAAACTGAAGAAGAATAGAGCAGTAATAAAAGGACAGTTCACACGAACAAGAAAATGGTTTGAAGAAGAGCTAACGGCAACAGCAATCAAGGTAAAAATAGAGACCCTTGAACTGTTCTGGAAAAATTTCAACACAATTCAAGATGAAATAGACATGAATACAGAAGAAGATGAACTGGAAATTGAAATGTAGTACAGATGGCAAATAGATAGTGAATATATGGAAACAAGGACAAAATTGGAGGAAATGCTACCACGAAAGATCGGAGATACAGGAAGACCAGCAGCAGAAGTGAGAGAAACATCAAGCTCAGAAACGACAACCAACGTAAGTTTTACACCTTATTCTGAAAATGAGACACTCAGGAATTTTTTGATACGATTTGAGAATTTTTTAGAACTAAAAAGGATTAGCAACTCCAAAGTCAAAGTTCAACTATTCATTAGCACCCTCACTCCAGAACTACACCAAAAATTATGTGATCTAATTTCCCCTGAGTTACCGAATAACAAATCTTATGAAGAACTCTCAGAGATATTGGAGAACTGTTTGAACCCGGCTCCTAGTACAGTTGCTAGTCAACACAAATTTATCTGTACAATACAAGGTAGTGACGAAAATATTGCAGCGTATGCACATGAGTTGAAACGCTTGACAATAAATTGTAATTTCAAGTGCTATAACTGTGAGCACTCTGTAAATGAAATGCTTTTGAAGATGCAATTTATTAGAGGATTGAGGGACAATGAGGTTAGATTAAGATTGCTACAAGAAAAAGATAAAAATGCATCGTTCAAGGAAATTGTAGAGACTGCTGTATTAATGGAACAATCAAGATTGGAAAGTTGTACAATAAAGCCCAAACATGCCAACTTTACCGAAAATTTATCAAGTGATATTAACCAGATAAGTAAACAATCAAAGTTAACCACAGTTGATGATCAATCTAAAAAAGTGAGAAAAGCACCAATGACCTTTAAAGATTTAAAGGATAAATGTTACCGTTGCGGAAGTACCCGGCACAAAGCCAATACTTGTAAATTCATTAACGAATTCTGCAGAAAATGCAACAAAGTTGGACATGTTGCTGCTGTATGCTTATCACACAGCAAAACAGAACCTCTACAAAATTCAGGTTTTCCAAAATCAAATATGATTGAAATGGAAGCGGACGACAATAATAGCCATGAAATTAATAAATTTGGAACATCACCTGTCAGTGATAAATTCATGATTAAAGTTGAAGTGGAAGGAAAGACTCTAAACATGGAACTTGATACAGGTGCGCCATTGATTTTCAAAACTCAATATAAATAAACGCTTGTTCAAAACAGCTGTTGAAATGAGAACGTACACCGGAGAAATTATCAAACCAGCTGGAATATGTTTTGTGGAGTGTAAATATAGGAATTTCAACTTTCATGGTAAGCTGTACGTTTTGAAACAGAATGTAGAACCAATATTTGGCCGTGAATGGCTCCGAGAAGTTAAAATGGATTGGGCAGATATCAAGTATGCTGAAACAAATAATACATCAACTGAGCTCGAAAAACTCCTCACAGAATTTCAAGAGATTTTCAAACCAGAAATTGGTGAAATTCATACAGAAAAAGGACATATACAGTTAAAGGAAGGAGCAAAACCAATTTTCATTAAACCGCGTCAGGTACCTTATGCCCTAAAACAGTCTGTTGAAGATGAGTTACGAAGATTGGAGAGCAATGGTATAATTTCAAAAGTTCAGAACTCTCAATGGGGAACACCTGTTGTACCAGTAAGAAAACCAAACGGAAGCGTTAGACTTTGTGCAGACTATAAAGTTACAGCTAACAGGGTAATTCGTGATGAAAACTATCCTATACCACTTATAGAGGACATCTTTACACATATGAACAAAGGAAAAATCTTCTGCACTCTGGACATCAGTAATGCTTACCTGCACCTACCAATGGATGATGAATCAAAAGATATACAAACAATAAGTACCCATCTAGGACTTTATAGAGTGAATCGACTCATGTTTGGAATTAAAGTTGCACCAGTGATTTGGCAAAGATTTATGGATAAAGTTTTACATGGATTAGAAGGTACAGTCTGTTTCTTTGATGACATCCTTATCCAAGGAAGTACTTTTCAAGAAACTCTAGATCGACTGGAAAACGTTTTCAAAAGGATACAACAATACAATTTACGGCTGAATCGTGACAAATGTAAATTCTTTCAGAAGAGTGTGAAGTATTTAGGTCACGTCATAGACGAAAACGGAATTCACAAATCGGCTGAAAACACTGAAGCAATTTTGAAAACAGAAAGACCCAAAGATGTGACACAGCTCACAAGTTTCCTAGGCCTTGCCAACTATTACACTAGATTTGTTCCTAATATGTCTTCTTTACTAGAACCATTGAATAGGCTATTGAGTGAGGCAAGGAAAGAAATTTACATTGAACAGAGAATGTGAAGATGCGTTTTTGAAAATAAAAACCGAAATAATAAGTGAACAAACATTAGCACATTACGACGCAAATGAAACATTGGTCTTAGCTACAGATGCAAGTCCAACTGGGTTGGGCGCTTGTCTATCACATAGATATAAAAACGGATTGGAAAAGCCAATAGCATTTGCTTCAAGAACTCTCACTAAAGCAGAACGAAATTACAGTCAAATTGATAAGGAAGCTGTAGGAATTTATTGGGGATTGAAAAAGTTCTTTGCGTACTGTTATGGAAGAAAATTTATTCTAATAACAGATCATAAACCACTAGTTTCCATTTTTGATCCCTCAAAAACTTTACCTTCAATGACAGCATCAAGAATGTTCAACTATGCACATTTTCTATCTGGTTTTGATTACAAAATTGAGTACCGCAATACAGAGCAACATGCTAATGCAGACTTTTTATCTCGTTTCCCTACTACAAAAATATCTGACAATTTAGTGGATGACCATGAACAGTACATGATGAATCTAGTGGAAACAATGCCTGTTACGAGGAAAATGATTGAAAAAGAAACAAGGAAAGATGAAATATTAAAAGACGTTTTAAACTTTTTAAGTAGAGGAAAAAGTTTGAAAATACTTGGCTTGAATGACAATGAATTTTGCTTGATGAATGGCTGCATATTCAGAGGAAATCGGATCTGCATTCCCTCATCCTTACAAAAACAAGTTTTAAGTGAACTCCATGCTGGTCATATTGGCATGACCAAGATGAAACTTCTGGCTAGAAGTTATTGCTATTGGAAGAATATTGATCAGGATATCGAAAATTCAGTAAAAGATTGCAGTTCTTGTCAGCAAAAACTGAATAGTCCACCAAAAGAAATCATACATCCTTGGCAACCCCCAAGCAAACCTTGGGAACGCATCCATATATATTTTGCAGGACCACTTGAAGGATGGAAATACTTTATTATTGTTGATGCTTACAGCAAATGGGTGGAAGTTATTCCAACCAAATCAACAACGACGGTTTGGTGTATCAAACAACTAGATAAACTATTCACAACATTTGGTTTACCCAATGTCCTAGTTTCAGACAATGGACCTCAATTTACATCTAACATTTTTGAAAAATACTTGGGGAAATATGAAATACTACATAGAACTATTGCCCCTTTTTGTCCAAAATCAAATGGTCAGGCCGAAAGAACAGTTCAGGCAGTGAAATCTCTCTTGAATGCCGGAAAAGGAGTATACATTGAAGACAAATTGAATGTAATCTTGAAACAACTCAGAAAGACAAATAGCTCAACCACGGGGGAATCTCCATACGTTCTCATGTTTGGGAGAAATGTGAGAACAGAGATAGACTTATTAACCGAACAAGGATTTAAGGCACAGGAAGGAAATCAAATACCCAAAAGGTGTTGATAAGAAATTATTCCAGCTGTTCAGGAAGAAAGTGGATACCAGGAATAATTGATGGAAATCTTGGAAAGGTAATATACCTTTTAAGAACAGAAGATGGAGTATTCAAAAGACATTGCGACCAGATACGACAATTCCATTAGAGGGGGAGGATTGCCATATATTCCAGATGATAAATAATGATGTTCAACATATGATTATTCAAGTTAATATTATTTAATATTTGTTAATAACAGTTTAGTCGGTAATTGGAATTCAATACATAATGTTTACTCCAGAGAACGCATTTTCAATAATTATTCATAGTTAAGATATAACAAACATATTATTGATATTCTAGTATTACAAATTTAAATTGATTACTTCGTCCCAAAATTTTCACAACACTCACTACTTAATGAACTGCGACATTAAATGATAATCTTGAAGGAAACAAATTTAAATAGGTTCTGTTATATGATTTTCTATAGAGACTAAAACAACCCTGTTTGGCATGACTATTTTGTAGTGGTTAGGAATTGGAAAATATTCCCGCAAACGAGAAAATACATTTGCTCCAATGTGGTATTGCATTAAAGTTATCGAATTATACAAATCAATGTCAAGATTAATTTTCTGCCTACTGACTGAAAATTGGATCTTATATCATAGATATAATCGAACAAGAATCACGTGTCCTTTGCTTCGATGGATGAATTCAAAGATCTAAAGTCTCTTTGGTTTTTATGTAGGCCTTTTGCCTCAAGTCTTTCTTCAAGCTGTCACACTAAAATATTATGAAATATCACTAATTGTTTCCCATTTCAATTTTTTAATGATTCTCTGTGAATAATACTGGTAGATTATGTTATTTAAAAAGATTTCACTAAACTTCTAATTATATTATAAATATTGATAAAGCCTATAATATCTTACTTATCAAATCTTCTCATCATTCTCATGTTTTTATTTTTTATGCTGCAAATGATACAGAATTATTGAATGAAAAGACAAGATATTGTGAAACCACTGATTTATTAAATCTCTGGTAAATTCAGTTTACCAGATAATAGTGTAGCAACCGGAACTAGATTTATTAATAAATCATTGGTTTGACAATATCTTGTATTTTCATTTAATATGGTTAACTACCACAATATCACCTTCACAAATACTCAACAAGTTATTTTTTTCAGTTGACATGACTTCCATAAGGACAAGTATGCGTTCAAGAAGAAGTTTTGATCAATTGTTGAACTTGGACTTGAGGTAGGTTGGTTGATATTGCTACTTGTAAATAATCAATTTTGTCTCTTGAAGTACAGGAAATATTTGAATAGTAAATCAAACCATGGAACATTATTCTTTAATCTATATTTTTGTGTCATAAAATAATGTGAAAATATGTAATATTTTTTTATATTAAATATTTTTATATAATATTATTTTTTTAAACATTTTTTTAATCTATATTATTGTGTCATGAAAATAATTTAAAAATATGTAATATTCTTCAGCGATGAGGAGGAGCCAATTGAGAGATTAACAAACTGGCATGAACCATTGGAGGTGGTAACAGACCAGAATGAACCATTGGAGACAGTCACAGTCGAAGGACCACAAATCCACATATTACAAGCGCTAGAAGAATTTGGAGGTCAGTTCACGCATCCCATCTCAAATTAGAATATACCAGGTGTTTCATAAGTCTTTTTACCGAGTTTTACCGGTCAACATGTACTGGCATGACCAAGAACAATACAATTAGAAACACGGAGCTGTATGGAGGAACGAAAATAAAAAATCAGCAGATCAGTGTGCGTAGCTCCATAATACTCTGGGTTTCTATAGGTCTTGTTCTTGATCGTGCTAGTGCTCGTTCACTCTCAATAAACTCGGTAAACTGGCCTATGAAACCCCTGGTATAAACATTTTATTACATTTTTCTTGGCTTATTGTAGAATGGAGTTCCATTCCAACATCCAAGTACCAAATGTGAAACAATATGTATGCTCAAATTTTGATTTAATTGTTCATTTATGTAGAAACTAATCATAGAAATATGATATAGTGGTAGGTAAATTATCACTTCCACTATTGTCGAATATAAAAATCATTGTCAATGTTTTGTTTCACTTTCATCAGTTAAGTGAAAGAGTAATTGAGAATGACTTATGCATGTAACATCAATCTCATCTCCTTCTCTTGAAATATCTTTTTCTCAAGTTGATAGAACCTGCTATCAAATATGGAAGAATTATTAGATATTGCAATACACCACTGCTGGATAATTATAATAATAATTAATTAGAATCTCCATATTATATTAAATCGAATACTGCTATCAAGTATTTATGTCTCTATTACCTACATCATTTAAACTGGGTTCCAATTATTTGTAAGTTAATATAACTTAATCTTTTGTTACAGCTTCAAGGATGCATTTGCTTCCGGAGGATGAACCTGTAAGTTTGTTTGGTAAATTTTGGAAGTAATTTTACAATCTAAGTTATTAACGTAAATTAAATTGAATTATCTATTATTAAATTTTATTTAGCCCTCAAAAATGACCACTCTGTGCATTAAATATAACACTCTTTGAAAAAACTTAAGTTCAGCTCCTTGCGCTAGTTCTTCACGTATAAAACTCGAACACGAAAATACAATAAAATTATCTCGTCGTGAAATTGTATATATAGAGATTGTATACTGAGTAATGGAACCAATATGCTATGTGGAGCAAGAAGTATGTGAAATGAATGCAGTGACGTCATTTTGCGGTGTTTCGTGTCTTGAATGTAATTAGATTTCCATGTATTTGTTCAAAATCTGTTTTCTAATTGGTGATCCATGTATAGAGTAGAGAACTTACCTCACTTGACTTTGCATGTTGTCGTAAACTCGGTTGTTAAATTTAGTAGTTTACTTGACTCAATATCAATCAATAAGATTTGCCATTGTTGGTCACCATTATTTGGTATTTGGTTGCACTTCTAAGCATAATAGGCTACCGTAAAGTATCTAAATTGTGTGTGACGATTCATTTCTTCACGATAAGTGATCTATATGTTGATTTTTTTACATTACACAGTCTTGTGTAATTCAAACTGTCATTGCCATATTGTAAATTCAAATTGAAGTGTGACTCGGACAATTTTTAAAATGCTTTTTCCTATCTAAACGATTTTTGTTTTCATGAAATTGAGGCTAAGATCCTGTGAACAGTATACCTTACGCAGTCACTCATGTACTCTGCTCATTCATCCTGATGGGCATTCAGCAGAATTGAAGGCATTCAAATTAGAGTTGCATGCCACAGCACAGCTCAACTAAATCCATGTTCATTATTGACTTCTCACATCAAAGCCTCCATAATGGATAATCATCTGTTGTCAATAAAATATAGTTTATGCAATTATTTATTTACATTTCACTTCAAATGTAATTAAATAAAACAAAATCTAAATTTCATGCAATTTGCGTTAAATTCAGACTGGCAGCAGACTTAGAAGTTGCAAGTCGAAACACTGACCTCTCTTGCGTTCGGTCAATAATATTATTGCTACTGAATTTTTTGCTAATATCGAAATAATAAGTCACAAATCTAATTGAGATTTGTGGAATTAAAAAGCAAATTTTTCAATTTTTGAATTGGTGCTTCAAAACTTCTGATCCAACCATTCAACTCTTTTTTCTGTTTCTAGATGCGGCCAGTTGAGTTAGAAGAAGAACCCATGTTTGTGAGTATTGATGAAATATTTCACTTCGATTTACTCTATACCCTATTCATGATCACTTGAGACGAAATGAACAAACTTTTTGCGCGTGTGTGCGTGTGTAAAGGGAGGTATTACTTCATACGACGATCGGCCGCAGTCGAACAGCTGTATTCAATCACAGTTCTTGGCTTTTCCTCAAGCTCAAACAAAAATAGCTACCACCTGTACATGCAAAAAGTTTCTTTATTTCGTCTCAAGTGATCGTGAATAGGGTATAGTAATATTTTTTGAATTCGTTCATTCCCTTATCTATCGGATTCTCCTATAATCAGAGTCAAACAATCATGATTTCTTACCTGAGATATCCATTCCAATCTCTCAAAAAATATTATACAAATTTCAAAATTTTTAATTTTTTGAGTGGCGGTTTTGCAATATTACAGTACTGTAATATTAATAATACTGTAAAATACATAATACTGCATGGAATTTGGAAATAATTTTCATCAACTTGTAAGAACAAGTACGAATTCACTACTCACTAGAAATGCAATTTCTCGTTTTAAATATTAAATTTGAAAGATGTTTGCCATGTTGGAGAACTGCTGCCTCATTAGCATAATTTTTTTCCTGTTACTTGTATGACTTGCACAGTTCAAGCTTTTCTCTATTTTCATATAAGTTGAATACAATTTTTTATTCATTGGATTTCACCTCAACATAATAAATACTTTTTCACAGGGAATGCCAGCTGAACTTATTTGGGATACAGATGCAGTAATCAATTGGTAAGTTTCCAACTAATAGATAGATTGAAAAAAGGTGGAATTAATTTAATTGATTAACAATTGGAATTTTTCATACCCACAAAAAATTGGAAAATTTATCCCACATAACTTTTAAATTACTTTCAAACTCATACAATTTATCTCACATAACTTTTAAATTACACTTCTTTTTCTCATGTTTCAGATCTTGCAATACTATTCTTAGAACATACCATACTCATACTTGTAACAACTATTCCTGGTGAAACGTCATTTTTTTTTGTCACTGCCTGTCTGCTGTATCCCATTGTGTTATATTTTAAAATAATAAATATTGCATGTTTGATTAACGTTCATTTGCTAAGACATTCGAATACTGACTAAACAACTAAACAGGGTAATATGCAATATTTATTATTTTAAAATAAATTGTCACCAAATGTTTATTGTTATTTTGAAAAAAATATCATGAACCTTCTATTTAGACTTTCTAAACCCTATTGGCAACCCTACCATATTTTGACTTTCCTTTCAACTTATTTTTCTGTGTATTCCAATATTATTCTTTAGGCCTAAGCTATATTGCTCCTCAAACTTGATGCAGAATTATCCTGGGTGATCTTATTCTTATTCCAAGAGACTGTAATATTCATATTTAAACATGGATAAATTACTTTCAATGTCTTCCAATCTTTCTTAAATACTATATTTCTAATCTCCTACGTTTTATGCTATACTTGAATTATTTATATTTTATATTGCTATTTCATATTGATGAATAATGTACTTTTACTTGCTTTGCAGCTCACTTACGATTTCTTTGAGTATTTCCTTTCTAAGACTCTGACAGGTCTTACCTGTACTAGGAGTCTTAGTAAGGAGCGCCGAGGGTGAGCATCATTGCTCGAAACGCGTCCGCGACTCAAATAAATCGTAAGTGAGCTGCAAAGCAAGTAAAAGTACATTATTCATCAATATTGAGGACTGCAGTTTCAAGAAGCATAGATAACCTCAACAATCATTGTTATTTCATCTGTTCAATTTGATAAGAGTCAATTTATTTTGATTTCCCTTAAATATTGGAACATATTTCTCACTTCCAGTTCCTTTATGAGTGTTTTGAATGACCTCATAAGTTTCTTATCATTTCAGGCTTGATGAAGATCTTAGACCGTCTTCATTATTTGGTCCAGAACAAGCTAGACCAGTCGAACCTGAACAGGTATGAAACCTATTGGCTTACACTTACACTTGGAGTTTGAAATCTAAAAAAATAATTTCCTTAGATGTTTATTCAATTAGAGGCGCTCAGAGTCAAAGGAGTGTAAGTGACATTTTTTGAAAAAAACCAGTTAATTAGCAAAACGGGTAGATGAAACATATATTTAACTAGTGGTGAAGAGATTTAAGTGAAAAACTTAATATACACTGAGTTCTGGTGAAGAGAAAAAATGACACTTTCAAAAATCCCCAGACAGCTGCGTGGAAAAAGGATGTAAGCGCACTTGCATCTGTTTGGCTCCAAGCAAATTAAGATTTTCAAACTAGCGTTATCATAAGTCAATAAAAGTTTTATGGATTTTCCATTATTTTCTCATCAAAGTGAATAGATTTTGATAATAAAAACTCAGTTGCAAATATATTTTGATAGTATTTCGATATAAGTCATGATTTGAATGAAAAGTAATCATTTTTCGCTTCTTTTGCTGTTAATCTGGGTGCCAATGAATGAGGGGTTTTAGGTTTTATATTGTTTTTTCTTGATTGTACTAGATTTTGACTTTCAAAACTCAGTGATGCCATTTTTTAAAGTTGAGCATTTTTTGTAATTCAAGATGGCGCCCCAAATTTTTGATTTACATCAAAACGAAGCGTTGGGCAAAAAAATCATTGTTATCTTTTTTTAGTAAATTAAATTTCCAAGAGAATTATACCAAATTCATTTCTCTATCTTTATTAGAAACCGATTGATGATTATTCAAAAAAGGTTAATTTTTGAGAAAACCAAGAACTTGAGTATTTTTAGTTTTTGTTTGCTAAGATCTTCTGACGCATTCATTTGAATCGTATGATTATTCAATTTTGTCTGCTACAATTTGAGTCCAAGTAGACCTTTCTTTCTTGTATAGTG
Source organism: Sogatella furcifera (assembly GCA_017141385.1). Classification (NCBI taxonomy): domain Eukaryota; kingdom Metazoa; phylum Arthropoda; class Insecta; order Hemiptera; family Delphacidae; genus Sogatella; species Sogatella furcifera. The sequence continues at coordinate 25,471,253 of CM029560.1, forward strand.
TTTCGAACTAGGGCAGTAAAAAGATATCCTTCTATTTAAAAAACCCCATTTTTGGGGAATATTGTCTCAAAAAAAGTTATACGAGCTTGTATTAAAATTTTCTTTGGTAAGAATATCTCTTAAATCAATTTCTTGCAGATAAGTCACTTAGGGGCTATTCTGCAGATCGGGTTTATTGCTTGTGCCAGGCTAAAAACCGGTTTTTGCGCTGTGGCTTAAAAATTGGGTTCCTGAGATCGAGTCCAGGTTTAAAAGGTAGCCGACCGGCAATTATCCGGCAATTATTGCAGGGAAAAACCCTGGGTCTAAAAATCGGATTCCTGAGCTCAACAACAGATCGTCTCCGGTTTTAAAGATAAACTTGGTGGGTTCCTCAGATCAAGACTAAGCGTAAATGAGAGAATTGCAGCATCAAAAATGATGGTTTTAGACTTTTCAAAAGGCAGGTTTAAGTTCAGTTTTAAGCTATTAACACGTTATTGGTTCAATTTTGACAAAAATGAGTTTCAAAATGGGATTTGTCTTCAAATTCTGAACAATTTCATCACCAATAAAGTCATATTATTACATTTTTTTCACTCATCAAACTCAGTAACATCAGAAAATGCAGTGAAAACACTTGAAACGACCTTAGAAATATTAATTTCAATTTTGTCACAATGGAATAAAATCAATTTGAAAATTGATTGTTTTGAAAAATTTATTTAGTTATGTTAAAAAAATTGAAAGAAATATTTAGATGTGAATTTCTGTATCTGCATCTGTGAATTTCTGTATCAAAGAATCATACAAAACTCATGTGAACACGTGTTCATAACAGGTTTCAAAGAACAAGGATGAGATAAGAGATTAGGAAGGGGCTTGGTATTTCTGCAAGTGGTGTGGAGAAGCTGCAGCTGCCTCACATCATTCTATAGTTTATTATTATTATTATTTGTATTTGTTCATTCACGCATATGCGGATATCACACATGAGAAGAGGGGCATTAACATGCTACCTCTTTCATTTAATCACTATTATTTTTCCATTATTATTTATTTATTCAGTTATTTACAAATAATGCTTAATGGTAAGGATCAACAGGCTTAAGCCCAAAACTGTCATATTTGCAATTTAGAATTCAATCCAGGTTATGTTTGTTGCTTTTCTTCCACAGTCACAAATATTCACTCCAAACAAACACTTCAATTATTGTAAAGTTCAGGGTTTTATCAAGTGCACTGCAGTATTTGGCGTACTATTCGGGCTGTGTCCAACTGAACTGACTTTTGCATCCTCTCAATTAGACTCAGAGGAAGATTATTATTATTATTATTATTATTATTATTCTTTAATTTTCATAAGCTACATTAATGTCTTGTATATAAGTGTATTCAAGTTTGTCAATAATCAACGATTAGCCTAATTTGAAAATAGAGGTAAATAATACAGAAGGTATTTTATTTCCTATGATCGATAACATTCAGAAACATAGATGATGATAAAGATTTTTTTATATAGGCCTATTCATAAAAAGATAAAATGACTGGTTAAAAAAAAATTAGCTTGATTGTCATTGGCGGCTTGTACCCACGAAACAGGTGAAGTGCCCGTATGTTTTACTGTACAGCACTTGACCTGTTTTGTGGGCACGAGCTGCGAACGTTTTCGCGAAAGTAAGATAGGGTGTAAAGTACGTAAAAATTCAAAGAATAAAGAATGAAGAATGTATTGCAATAGCTTGTTTTCTAGCACTGTACAGTGTACACCTTTCAACCTTTCATAAAGAACAATCTGAAAAATAAACATTCAAGAACTCTTCATGTGTTGTGAAATGTAGAATTCAACAACAGAGTTGCCGCTTTGTAGTCAAGGGTTGCAAGTAGAAGAGGAAATTTGTAAATGAGAGATTGGGAGTGTTGATTCTTTGGGTAAGGAGTATTGTTTGCCGTGTAGCATTTTTTCTGTGTGGATGATAACAAAATAGACAATTCAATGGACAGGGATACTGCTAGTTCATAAGAATGATATAGGAATAGTTGGAGAAAGAAAGATACATTTTTAGAGAGCGAAAATATAGTCAATGTATATAGAATGTTCGAGTGAATGAGGTTACTACAGGGCAAAGTGGGACTTTGGAAAACACTGTCCTGTGGACGAGTTTCGTTTATTGTTTTCTACTCATAGCAGGAATGCAGCCTTATGTTGTATTGCAACTGTTCTTCTTTCGACGACCTTCGTAATTTCTCCCTAGTTCAAGCTCCTTTCAAAGTTCTTTACCCTCATGAAAGAAAAGTATTTCTGTATTTCTGATATTCTCTTATAAATTATTTTTCTCAATTTTGACCGAATTTAACATATTATATATGAATTTAGACCGCCTTGATGAGCTGAAAATAATGAGCTATAGATTTTTGAGATCCGATGACTTTTACAATAGTTAGAGGTATTCTTAGATTGACATCCTTAAAGAGTCCTTACTTTCGAACATGACGAAAATTCAGGTCGGTAAGTGACTTATCTGCTAGATATTGATATAAAAGATATTATTACCAGAGAAAATTTCAACACAACCTCGTATAAATTTTTTGAGTCAATTTTCCCAGAAATAGGGTTTTTTGAAATGCAAGGATATATTTTTACTGTCCTAGTTAGAAAACTATACAAGAAAGAAAGGTCTACTTGGACTCAAATTGTAGAGGACAAAATTATCCCCAGAGGGATTTTGAATCACACGATTCAAATGAATACGTCAGAAGATCTAAGCAAACAAAAACTAAAAATACTCAAATTCGCGATTTTCTCAAAAATTAACCTCTTTTTTGAAAAATCATAACTCAGTTTCTAATAAAGATAGAGAAATGAATTTGGTATCATTCTCTTGGAAATTCAATTTACTAAAAAAAAAAAAATTTTTTTCATCTGACACTTCGTTTTGACGTAAATCGTGATAGACTAGAAATGGAACCGAAATTTTGGCCGCCATCTTGAATTACAAAAAATGCTCAACTTTTACAGCTTGACATCACTCGGATTCAGAATCTATCATAACCGACAAAAAATCAACGACATACCACTAATAAAGGTTACTTCCATTGGCACCCAGACTAGAGTCAAAGAGGTGTAAGCTACAACTTGGAAGAAAAGGGATGTAAGTGCATGTAGGCTCTCATTCAATCATCATTATAACGATGGAAATATATGATAAAACAGTTTTAATGAATGTAGTGTATAGAGAAAATTCCGGCTAACTCATTGATATAATCATTTACATTTTTTTTTATAGTTTTGGATTTTACATTGGCCTTTGAACTTTGAATGCGATTATCTCAAAACTAGGTTAGAGTCACTTACATCCCTTTGCTTCTAAGCGACTGTGATATATACACATACAGAGAGACACACGGGAGACGGACGGTTTTCAATCAAATAATACTCGGCTAATTTTGAAATTAATGCATTTTTGCACGTAATAAAAGCTCATTATATGCAATTTAAGTTAACAAATCTCATTACCTGCTATTTCAGTTACGTGTGAAAAATAATTTCGTCAATGTGATTTCCATAATTTCAAATGCAGGACTCAACTCTCTTCTCAAAATCCTCCATCACACGGACTAACATTTCTGCAGTGATAGCAGAAATTTCTTGAATGAAGGCACTCTTCAAGATACGAAATTTGGACGAGTTGAAGAATGCAATCATTCAAGAAATTGCTCCTATCACTGCAGAAATGTTAGTCCATCCATGTGATGGAGGATTTTGCGAAGAGAGTTGAGACCTGCATTCAAATTGATGGACATTACTTTTACTTTTTAGCAAATAATTGAAATTGCAGGTAATGAGATTTTTCAGTTTGAAATTGATTTCGAGTTAAAAATATGCATTAATTTCAAAATTTGCCGAATATTATTTGATTGAAAACCGTTTTTCTCCCGTATGTCACTCTGCACTATCCAAATGAATTTTTAAACCAATGTGACTATTAAAAAATTGAAATTATAATAGATTTTTATAGCAATTGCGAATAAGGCTTTGCTTTAAGAATTTATGATTCATCTATTAACTTTTAGAAAGTACTGTAATACATAGTAAGTTATACGTGATCCAATTATTAATTTTCCAATTGACAATTTTCATTCTATTTTTATTTCATCTGATCATTAATTCTTTGTACTTACAATGTGAACTCCTGTTATGCAATGCTTGCATATTTTATTTCTATTAAGAAACTATCGATTAAAGTTCAATTATTGATCTTCAATACTTGTAAACAATGCATTGTAGAGTTATAAATTTGTGCTTAATCCAGCGATGATTGACTTTCCCAACTCTGCGAATGAGGCTTAATCTCTTCTTATTTGAAGCGACCTGTACTAGCTCAAGTTGAGCGTAATTTGGCGAAAGAGGCACTTTTTAATTGTATACTATTTGGATATTGATCAATGATAATTATCGACAACAGATTTGTATTTTTGAGAAGAAAGATCCATTTTTAAAACATTTTAATAATCATGTATTCCACGCAAGTACCTCATCAAATTACTTATTAATTGCCTTAGACATTTTGAACGTCTGTAAATACATAAATTTGGACAAAATTAAATTATATACTAAAAAATATGGAAAGAGGAAAATTGATTTATAAGTTGAATTAGAGCTAGTCAGGGACAATTAATATTATTGGTAGTGATGTTCAGAACTCAATTGCTACATTTCTCTTTAAAGTTTACGAAGATGTAAGTGTTTCATATGATATGCCTATGAAACTGTGATAATTCAGTATTCAGTATCATAAGTCCAAGTTTTAAGCTATAATAAAATCATGATCAAAAACATAGAATATGAGCTTGTGATTCATAGCAGCTCATTTCCTTTACTTGTAACTCAAGTGCAGTAGAATATTCAATGATATGTCAGTAGTTAGAGTGATCGATAGAAAATTGTACAAACTTCTCGACTTTGTTGAAAATTTTAATGTAGTTTTCTGATTACTTGACTGTGCCAGTTCTGTTTCCTAATGCATTTTTATTACATGTGTTGTCAATAAAAACAAATAACATTCTCAAAACAAAACACTTGATAACATTAATTGTATTAATGTTAAACTCTTATTAAAGACAAACTTTTTTTAAATTCATTAATATAGCACCTAGTAAGAGACTAATAAGCTATAAAGCTATAATAAGCTATTCTATTTTAACTTAGATTGATACAAGTAATTTGAGAAGGTAGACCCTTTGGTTCAGCCTTCTTTCTATATTGGTTAATAACTAATAGAAATTTTTCACATATTCACATAGTAAAAAAGGATACTCTGCTTTTGAAAGACAAACTAAACATAGTATTCAAAGTGTTCAAATATGTGTGATAATAATAAGTAATAATGTGGATATAATAGTAATAAAATAAAGTAATAATGTTATCAGAGTTATGTTAATTATTATCTATTGCATTCATATATTTGTCAAATGTTGACATTCATTTCCAGAAAAAGCTAGTCTGCTCGTTTAGCAGAAATCCAAGTTTTGAGAAATGCCAGAAGGCTGGTGGTGAGTAAATGGATGAAGGTAAATTGGTAGTCTGCATCTTGGCTTTCATCACATTTTGAAAGCTTCGCAACTCACACATCCTTGGTTAAAGTGCTTGTTACCACCTCTTATATAATATGTTATCTGTATTATATTCTACTCTTAGAAATGAATGGTAGAATGATGTAGTCACTAAATAATTGCTTGTAATATTTTTTGTTCGTTTTAAAAATTTATTAACTTACCCTAGAGTATTTGTTGCTTTCCTTTCAGAAATAATTGGTATTCACGAATGAAAATTTGTATTTGTATTCAATAACTAGTGCAATGTGGACGTATGATTGTCTTGTATGGATCAATGTTGATATTGTTGAGGTGTATTGGTTGTTATGTATATCTCTATTGTTGTGTGTATGCTTTGGTATTATGGCTGTATCGTTAACTATTTTAGTATAAAATATAGAGTTTTCAGAGTTATTCTCTCTCCTTAAAACTTCTAAAAATTATCAATAATTTGAAGACGTAATAGCTTTAGTTGTGGAAAGTACTGAATTGACGTTGCTTCCATTCATAGGAGTTTTATTCATAGGATTATTTATACAGGACTTTGTGTCGCTAGTATAGAGATAAATAGAAACATATCAGTTTAGTATAGAACTATAGAAATGTCAGTTTGTGTAGAACTTTTCATAAGAACGTTCTCATTCAGCATTTGATCAATAACTAACTATCAATTACCACTTCTTGTGCTTATGTTTCTTACACATGGACAAGCAATGCCTTTAAACTTCAATTGCAATGTTGGAACGATTGAAGCTTTCACTGGAAGTTTTGAAGATAGAAAAGTTCTATATCACAGAAAAATACTAACGAATTTAATGTTGAACGTATGAATGTATAGAAGCCACGTATGTTTGGATGCATTTTTCTAGAATTTTAGCTCAATGAACATTTATCAAAGCATTAAAGATAGATTTATTGATAATACAACAGACGCCAAGAAAACCGGCAATTGGCTAATAACTGTTATCAATGCACAGCTCTGTCAGGATAATCGGCGAACGATCTAAGAGCTCTAATTGAGTTCAGGACAAACTCAGCTAAAATCCTCCATGGACTGTTTCACCATAGACTCAGTTTTCCTCTCGTAGACTACTTTTGGCCCATGGTTAGCCCCAAAGACGAAAGAAGACTGGCAATGACTACAGTGAATTGAATTTGAATCGGCAGCAATGGGAAAGCATTGAAGACTATAAAGAATATTTTTCTGAGGAATTGGAATCTTGGAGGTGGAATTCAAAGAACACTAACATCTTTGCTATCTGAATTTCCATTGCAGGAGGTACATGTTTGCATGTTCTCAAAGTAAACCATTGTAGTAGGTCGATGTTTGCATGTTCTCCATGTTCCTCTCATTGCTTACATTACAATTTTTGGACGTCTGATTTTTTGCCAACCCTATAAACTCTACAAGATTAAACGGAACCTGGCAAACATATGATATGTGTGCTGATATAGATCTTGTGTTTACCTAGTTCTGACAATCTAATATAATTCATAGGGACTGCAAAAAATTGGACGTCCAAAAATCTTTGTATGTGCAACAGGAAGGAGAAAATAAGTTACCTAAGAATTAATATAGCGAATAATGACAGTTTTACCTGCAATGTGAAGTATGTAGTGTTCTCACCTTTCAATTCTGCTATGAAGTGCATGCATAAATTTATTCTATAGCATTCTCTTAACTAGTGACTGTAATAATAATATTGTTCCCTACCAAGTACGTTTGAAAATACAGTATATGTTAACATATTCCAGCTGAGTTTGCAGGTGACGGTTGTTAATGCTCAGCTCTATCAGTAAAGTCGGCGTCTGGAAGAGGATATTAAGTCGAAAGTGGTCTCACATGAACCGTTAACCTCTTGGAGACCGCATTCAGACTGTTTCAACAGAGCTGAGCATCAATATAAGACATTTGTCATTAGCCAACTTAGCTGGAGTCTACTTAAAAAGACCAATGCTCTGATAATGCAGTTTGGTAGGGTACTGCTTTTTAGAAATAAGTAGGCTACTATATATACTAAAAAATTGCTTATACATGCACCTGTCTTTACCAATTAATTTTACTAATTCTAGAGTCAATACTGGTATTGTGTTATTTTGAATTCAATTTTCCAAATATGACATTATCAAATTCTATATCTTCACGTTTTAAAATATTAATGAATTTATGATAAAGAAAAATATATTATAACCAATTATTTGCTACATAGATTTAAATAATATTACTCAATCCACAGCAGTTCTCAACGATTGAACAACTTACTTTATTTTAAAGATTGAAATTCTTCAACGCTGTGAGCTTCATGAGGATGAGAAAAAGTTGAATTAAAAGATAATTTGATTGAAATGCGTTACTTACAACTCATAATTTCTCAAAACTAGTACTGCCTTCAGCTGTGTTTCCACTGTTGAATTTCCTTCCAAGTAAATGTATACAGAAAGATACAGAATCCATAAAATTTCATACATGAGATGATACAATATTAAATGAAACGACAAGATGTTGTCAAACCACTGATTTATTAAAAAATTGAGATACCGGTTTCGGTTGTTACACCATTATCAATCTCTGGTAGCTCAGAACGATAAGAGACGTTATAATAATGATACAACAGATTTTAATTAGATTTTTATTTGATGCATGCATCATTTTGTGGAACTTCTAAGAAGTAGATTGAACTATGAACCTCACCATAACTTTGTGAAATACCACTGCAGGCATTAATTCAACTATGAATTGTTTTTTGTGTACCGGCTTTTATAAGTTAAACATCAACGCAGGTGGGAATAAATAATTATATTCCTTGATTGTCATAGAGTATTGAATCATTCTTGGGTACATTAATCAATCGAACTCATTTCCTGTATCATTTCAACTTTGTTGTAATTAGATCTCTTGACCCGAATTTTTTGGGTCAAGATTTCTATGCGTTAATAATTTCTGATGGAAACTAAATGATATCGTAAATTACACCCAACCTGAATTGATAATGTTCAGGCTTTATATTAGCATTAATAATTGAAATAACATTATTTGTATTTTAAGAACATTATTGGTATTATCATGATCCCTGATAAGTTTACTATATATAGAATGGCTTTTATTAAATTGTCGAATAGGTCAACTTTGTTGTATTAAGTCTTCATTCAATAACTTTTCTCCAGGCTAGAGGGGCGCCAGCAGCACCGATGCCGGCTGAAGAACCCGAGCCGGAGCGTGCACCCCCGCGACCAAGGCGCCCCAGGCGAGCGGCTGCTGATGACGCACTCAACCGTATCTCTACAGTCAATCACCTTGAACGCTTCATAAAAACCGTTCTCAGGGTAAGAACTTGCATGAACATTTTTTGGTGTTTGGAGCGGTAGGAGGAGTATCAGTACTAAAGTAAACGGGAGGAGTAAGTTATCGCACTAAAGTAATAACGCTTCACAATTGTGATTCAAATTAACTCTTGGAAAAAGTTGAAAATGAAAATTCAAATGTGGATTTATGATTTTTTTACTTGGCCTCTTGTTGCACCTCAAGACTTGAGTAGGTATTGAGTTTGATAACTGTAGCCTTGAGGACTACCTATCAACATTTAGTTGAAACGATAAGTGTTTTTGTACTTATAACGATTTTTTAAAAGCTAGTGTAAAATTATTAATTAGAATAAATCTTTCATGCTTGTTTATTTCTACCAAAAATGACCAAAATTGAATGATTTAGAATAGTGTCAAGCATTTTTGGAATTGTCTTGCATTCTTCTAGCCTTGTTTTTATTCTAATCTTAACCTAATTACTCCTTTCTGATACTGTAATTCCAATTTTTACTCAGTGAGAATAGTGTAGGCTACTCTGAAGAAATTAATAGAATGATGAAGTTGAAATTCATTCCAATGAATTTATTATCATCACAAAGGTTTTGCTCTCTTATTGTACGTGCTTTTCATTTTCAGAAACGAAGACGTGAACGAGATTTGGAATTCAATAATCATCTTATGATGCTCGAGAACATACAGGAAGATGTAGATCCAAGAAATATACCCACAGAGAAGGTAGCCGAAACTCACTCTCTATCGTAGTCTAGATAATTAATTTTATGACTGTTCCTTCCTTTTCCCATTGCAATTTTAATCACCCATTGAGATATTCACTATACATTGTAATAATTGTATTATTGAATATTTATTGGAATAATAACTAATAAGAGAATAATCATGTAGGTAATGGATACTATACCATGACAGAAATAATGGCACTAATGGTGTTTGTGTGTTGGCCTTCGTCACAATGTCTGGTGAGCCTAACTCTGGTCTCTGCAGTTCGTAATACCCATCACGATTAGTTCCAGCTCCACGCGAACTAGCCATCCGAAGAGGGCGTCCTCTCTCTCTCTAGGCCCATTGAAATGTCAATGCAGCACCGCTCTCGGTAAACTTAATTCTCTGAGTTTTAATGAATTTGACAGTGTTTTCACCTTTAGACGTTTCCTCCACCTCCTCAATACTTGTTATTCTCCATCTACCTTACTGCTCCAAAGAGTCTTTTGTACACTCTTCTGTCAAACACTCTTAATGCCTTCGCGTTTCTCTTATTCAGTGTCCATGATTCAGAGCCAATGTCTGATTAAAAAATTCTTAGGGAATAGATAGTATTTGTTGATAAATAATAGAAGCCTGAAATAATAGGTCACAATTTGAACTACTGTACTGTATTTAGAAAATTATCTAGATCCTAGTTTGTTGTACTATTCAGTTTATTGAAACAAATTGTATTACCTACAACTACACATGAGTAATCATACCTTTCATTAAGACTTGTGATATACGATGTACTGTATTTTATATGATTAGGCTCTGTATTTTATTTCTCAAGTTTTTGCATTCTATTTTTCAGCGGCCTTGCCCATTCGATCTTCAAGAAGTCCAAGAAATGGTTGCTCAATTGTAAGTTTTATAAATTGCTTACTTATTCACTTGATAAGATGCAAATCACTTAATTAGATCAAAACATAGACCAAGTTCAAAACGTCTTTTTCCAAATTTTTTAAAAAATCAATTAAGGTTATGTTCAGATTTGTCCATATTTACTGCTCATAAATTTAAACTCTAAAAAACTATAATTTATCAAATTGGTAAAAAGTCAGAAAAACACAAAAAATATATGAAAACAATTGTTCACTTTCTGAAATTTACAAGAATATATTATTTGGGACCAAACTAATTTTTCAGTTTTTCACGTCAAGTTCAAGGTTGAATGATTGAAATTGAAATTCATTTCATGGCAACTTGGTGGAAGCAATAGCCGGAATAATGGATAAAAAGTTTCCAGATATTCCTTCTAAGTCTCACCTGGTTCAACAAAGTACTGCTCATCAAAATCATTCATTGAGGTCTACCAATTTATCATGGGTGGCTCGTTGGAGTGAGTGATAACCAAAGTTTCAGAGGTTTGATCCTCAGCCAGAGACAAGTTTTTGACCACAGCACAATCACATAAATACAGCCACCCCGTCTTTTGTAGGATATTTTTTTTCTATTATTATTTTTTTTAGGTAAGTATTATTACCTTATCATTTCATGGTAGGAAGGAAGAATGGAAGAAAACCCTAAGATAGAAGCTAACAAGCTAAATACATTACTGACAGATGCAGAAGGTTAAGAAAAAGATCAAATGACCATGGTGCATTCACAAGAGGTGACGGCCACAAAGGAAGGGGACCATCACCCAGAGGTCAATTAAGACCTCCTAGCCAATTCCAGCACGAGGGATTGGCCTAAAGCTGCCGGCAGTCATCATTGTGCTCCTGCCAAACCATTGCTTGAAGTTCAGTAGCAATCCCAGTAACACTTGCGTAGAGAGGGCAGTCAGCATAGACTTAGGGAAGCCAAGATCTAAAAGGTTTTGTGCTGACCGTTTCTCCCAGATCCCTCTCCATGTGAGTGTTAGTGGAAGCACTGGGATTGCTGTATTGTTGGGAACAGCAAACTCTGCCCGGACATAGTCCAATACATCTGAGTTGCCCGCATATATTTGTCCCATTTGATGAAATGCGGCCTCACCAGTGGCTGTGCACCAGACACCACTTGGGCATCAATGACAAAAGCAGACTTGCCATCTTTGCCCGCTATGATGTCTGGCTTCCGTAGGCCAGCAGAGGTTGCAATATGCTCCCATATGACACAATAGCCCTTTCTCACTAAGTGAGCTGCAACTACTTTGCATATTGTATCATGATGGAGGATCCTTCCTCCATGCAAGCAGTGGCACATCTGAATGCAGTGGGCTGTTGTTTCAGCCTGGCAACATCCCGCATGACATTGGATGTTGGCTGTCAGCTTCCCCTGGGTGGTTCTGACCCATGAAGGCAGCGCATTTATTAAAACATTCCCTAAAATGGTCAGCTTCCCTAAAATCAACTGGTGATAAAGAGAAGGAACCAGATGGTGGCGGACAATGTAGAGGCGCTGCTGTGGCTTGAGTGGGGCCCAGGTCACCCTACTCAGCAGCTGTTTTGGATCCACCCCTGATTCTCTAGCCCCTGTGGGTGAAAAGAACACCCACAGATATTTGAAAACCGTGGTGGATGTTGCTGGCTGAAGATGTTGGTCACCAGGGAGTCTGAACAGTGCATCAGTGACTATTTTTGACTTCTTGTCCTTACTTGCAATCAACAAGAAGGACAAGGACTTCTTTGCATTGAGCATAAGCCCAACACGCTCTGCTGCAATGGAGAATGCAGAAATAGCCATCTGAAGACCCAGGACTGTAGAGCCAAACAGCAGAACATCATCTGCATAGGCCAGGTGCTGCAGTCCGGTGCCATCAATCTGGTGCCAGGTGCAGTCCGGTGCCCAGAGAGGCTGCAGAGCACATAATCAATAACAAGGCAGAAAAGGAATGATGAAAGAGGATCCCCTGCTGGACACTGCACCCAACTGCCAAGAGATCAGACTGATGGCGGCCAAAGTGCAAGGTGGTGGTGGAAGAGGCATACACATTCCTTAAATAATGGACAAATGGAACACCCTTCCCAACGAGAGTTGCTGCCAAGGCCTGATCGGACTAAGTGTCAAATGCCTTTGCAATGTCTAAACTAGCAACATGGAGCTGCTTAAGGTTGGAGCGGGCATGGTGGATTGCGGCAGCCAGTGCAGAGGTGTTCTCCAGACATCTGTCTTCAAAAGCCCTCTGAAATTTGCTGATGACACCCGCACGCCAAAGTCTTGCAGCCAACACCTTGTGGAAACGTTGCAACATCACACTTGACACTGTCATAGGCCAATACTGGGAGGGGTCCTCAGGCCTGTCCACCTTAAGAATGAAAATGGTGTATGCCCCTGCCAGCTGAACAGGAACTGCTTGAAGATACAGCAAGATGTCAAATAGCGCAAGTTTGACTGCTAATGGACATGATGCCCACATCCTTGGTGAAATCCTGTTAGGACCCACTGCAGAAGTGTTGGGCACCTTTGTCTGGTGCACCTCTGTCAATGTCACAGGCCACCACAGCGCCCAAAGTGCAGCTGGAGTGCTCTGCTGCTCAGGGGCAACCACTTCACACAATTGTGCTGTGAAAAGTGGCCCCCAAAACTGAAACATCTTCTTAGAGGAGAAAGGAGGCCGTGGAGCCTCGCCTGGCAGAACAGTGTTGCGGAGTGCCTCCTCACCAGAAAGCACTGCCTTTGCTGTTCTGCTTTGTGTCTTCTTCCATGCCTCCTGGGTTGCTGCATATATTGCAGCTCTCCTCTTAGCATGGTTGGGCGGTCTGGTCCTCTCATTTGACTGCTTTGGGCGTGGTGGTCGGTTCTTCATCTTAAATGCTGCAGCAACCTGTGATGCTGACTGGGTAACTTTCTTCACCCACTCTACAAGTTCTTCATATGCGCCGTCCATCTCCCCAGCCATGAGACATGTAATTGCCATGACAAGCTGGCGGCCACCCCAAACACCCAACCAACCATTATCATTTTTATTGTTACTTATCTTATAATATAATTCAATTTTTGATTAATATTGTATTAATTCATTTAAATCTAGTTTTTAAATGCTATAATAATTTTTCTTACTATCTTTGGTAATTCTAATAGCTTGTTATGAATTCTCAACTCAAGGCCAAGTGTTAATGGAAAGGATAACCTTATTATCCTTTCCCAAGAATGGACATATATATGTCTAAACTTCGCCTTTTCACTTAGATAACTTACACTCCTTATTCATTTTGCAGAGCCTCCAATTTAAAATCTGTATAAATTTTGCATTCATTACATCACCGTTTTTCGTATTTTTACTAGAAGTCTCTATTGTGTGAAATTTATAGGATAATTTGTTTTACTCATTTATATTACAATGTATAATCTAAGCCGAATTTTGTTATCTAATTGAATAAAGTAATCTAATCTAATCTAATCTAATCCAAAGAGCGGAGACACTGAATGATGGCTGCCCTAACCTTCTCATTACCCAGGCACAGGCCTAGAAGCACATATGGGCATCACCCTCAGAAAAAATTGTCAAATTTTCCTATCCCAACCCTAAGGATTTATAGGAATCATCTTATTTAATATTATCGTTAATCATCAATTTAATATTGTCACCAAACTTCAACATGAATGGACGTAGTCAAATCACAATATAGTACAGTTACTGGTACGTGTTAGTCTTTATTTAAACAATTCATTATTGATGGAAATTATTTTTTCTCTGTTTTGTCTGTAGTGCTGACGAGAACCTACCTGAATTCACAATTGATGATCAACTTCTAGGTATGTCTTATTAATTTCTAAAAAAAGTTATTTAAAATTTTTCCCTGTTCTAGGATTCACGTTGGTTATAATATGCAATTATATTAAAGTTATATCCATGAACTAATAAATTTAGTGATCTCACTATTAACATAATGACTGTACAAAGTGGGCTTGCCAAACCGCACAATCTAAAACAGCTAATGTGATCTAACTCCGGCCGTGTTCAAGAAATTATTATTTTTTGGGTCCATACAAATAACCATTCATGTTCTTCTCATTTTTAATATGCTATTTTTTAATAAGTGAAATAGTATGGTTTCACTGCCCCACCCGTTATCTAGATGAATTTAATAAGTCAACTATTATTCATTAGTACCTACCTAACTAGAGCTGAGTTCTAATACCAATTCATTCTCAAGAGTGCTCATTAAGTTACCTGTCTGGGCAATTATTAAACAAATGTTTTTTATCATTCTACTTTTCTAGATCACATGATTTCTCCTTTTACTAACGGTCATTATTTGATTCAAATAATTTTCATCTATTCAAGCATTGAAAACCTTCAATTAACTCGTTTCCTATCATTTTTCCAGGAGTATCGAATATAACGATGGCTCCAAATCTATCTCAGGAAATCGGCAACATTCTCATGGTAAGATTTAATAATTTTCATGTCAATTCAGTAATCTTCCAATTTTATTGTAATTGTCAGATTGTTTTTAATTATTTTATTACATGTTTCATAACATATATCAACTAAGCCTAAGAATAAAATAATGAGCTTTTCATAAAATGTTGGAGAGTAGCATAGATAATATATTTTGGAGAAGCGTGATTTAAATTTGATGTATAAATGAATTGAATTGTGCTAAGTCAATGAATTGAATTTTTGTTCAAAAACTGAATTTTGAACAAAGCTGTCTTGGACAATGTTATACCTGCCCCGCTCTTTTTTCATAAATTTTATTACATTGAACATATCTTGTATTGACAAACATGTATCTCTGCGCACATCATATGTTTGCCATGCTGCATTCAATCTGTTAGAACTCATAAAGAAAACAAAGAACCGGACGTTCAAAAATCGTGGTGTGATGAATGGTTGTATAATGGTGCACGCACTTACACAAAAATGCCACTACGAGGCAGTTTTCAATTTCAATAACTCTTTACAATCAAATTGCAGTACTTTTTCAAGCGTTTTTCGACTTCGTGTGATGCTTTTCTCCAACTAGAGACTACTCATGAAATTTCAAATAGTGTTCATTTAAAAAGTCTAACGTATATATTCTTGGATAAATTGATTTGATCCAAGCAAGCTAGACTTATTTTTTATTCAAATCTTCTAAGAGACTTCCAGTGCTTTTGAAAAATTTTAGTCTTATTATTTTTTGTTTTTGCTGATCTTTTCAGACTCCAGATGTTCAAGGAATACCTCAGCAACTTGGTGATGTGCCACTGCAACCAGATACCGAAATGGTACCAACATTCATTGAACATGTAAGTTTTGTGTACTCACTTTATTACATTATCTGCTCTACTGTACTCTATATTCTACTATATTCATTAACTGTCTTATATCAATGCATCCCACTCTGTTGATACTCTTAAACCAACTGTAGATTTTTCTAGAGATCTCAGGATGCGTTCTTGTCGGAACTGTGATAAACGGTCCTAGCTGTGATCTTTTTTGCATCTTTCTTTCATCTTGTTTGCTATTTATTTTATATTTTATGCACTGTGAGATGTATTGTGTACTGTTGTAGAAAATGTAATTTCTGTTGATGACAGAATAAACTATTAGTATTATTACTATTATCAGTCTAGCACGTGCAATCTCTCTTCGCATTCATGCTTCATAAATGTATTACTACTTTGTCTCCATGCATCCTGCACGCCTTCCTTCTACCCCGTCAATTCAATCCACTATCTTTCAGCCTGCGCTTTCCACATCCTGTACCAAAATACCTTCTGTAAAATAATTTTTTGCGCAAGTTCTCTGTTTGGTTACAAAGAAAAATCTTTCAGGATATGGCTGTAGTGCAGCATACAAGTAGTGCAGATACGTCTCCAGATAGATTTGTGATTGCGTGTTGATTGTAGCGGAGAGAACAATTTTATATTCCAAGATCTTGATCCACATCTTCCAATAAGTTATATCCTCACACTTGTCTTCCATAACTCACAAGAGCTTTTATTACTGCGTCATGGAAGATAAATGAGTAGAATTATTTGAATTCAGAATTTTTTATGTATAATAAATATGTTTTCCTTTTTTTTCAGATCTTGCCAGATGACGCTGGTATTTTGCCTGTTTTACCTGAAAATGTAGCCAAAGATCCTCTTCCGGTAAATTTGTTTTATTTATATCTGTTCAGTGATGAGAGTTCAATTTTCAAGTTAAATCGATTGTGATTAGTGTTGGACAATATTTTTCACTATACTATTTCTCAATTGTTCATTCGACTACCTTGGATTCTTAACAATATAACTTGAATAGATGTAGTATTCAAAATATGTCATACTCATGCCTGGTTTTTCCAAGCACACTCAAATTTGAGGGATCCTCAAGTTTACTACATTTCTTATACTTATCATAGAGAATGTCAGCTGTTCATCAAAATTTGATGGTCCCTCAACTTTGAGTGTGCTTGGAAAAACCCAGCATCAGTTACATCAAATACACTTTTATAAACATGTTTACTAATCAATTTTTTTAATAATAGAAAAAAAAATTATTTGAGCTTTTATCCTTATTGAAATTATCAACTGGAGAATCTTACCTACTAGGAGTAGGGTGAGATCTCACTACTCCTAGTAGGTAAGATTCCAGAAAAGATCCGTTTCGACAGTGCATGAGATGAAGTTCATTGGCGACTCACATGCTACAACTCTATTTATATTCATCACTAATATTCTCTACAATGGTTATTTTTCTGTGTTCAAAGGTTATACAAACGCCACAGCCTCTTGAGCCTCTAACTATTCAACCCGAAAATGCCAATGCAGTTGATGACCCAATGCAAGGAATTCAGGAACAGCAGGTAAATTACTTACCTAAAAACCATTGTAATAATGTTTTCCATTTCCATATCTTTTTATAAAACATCAATCTGAAAGAATATTTCAATCTTGAATGATAGATCAAATCAATTTTCAGATAAATATATTAATCAAAAAAGCATTTTATTATTTACCATCTTAATTTACACAGAAACATGATTTGAAATAAATAGATATTACAAAAGCTCTGATGGGAAATGAAAGGCAGAATAA